>JAAGVU020000062.1:3597565-3654135 GCA_011763525.2 Mormyrus iriodes | reverse complement strand
ATTTTCTATACTTTTACAACATAAGCAATTAAGAAATAACATGTATTGTCCAGGAACAAAATTTGTGTTACATAGTGCAATGTTAACCAAATGACATTACACAAATGATACACCAGCAACATCCCAACAACGTCACACTAACATTACATCAACATTTAAAGGATCTTTCCTTGAGTTGCTGCCCCCCTCCCGCCACACACAGGGCCGACCTGGTACCAGTGTACTCCTTTGGAGAAACTGAACTCTTCAAGCAGGTGGTTTTCCCTGAGGGAAGCGTGGCCCGCAGCCTGCAGACGACCTTCAAGAAGCTCATAGGCTTTGCTCCATGCCTCTTCATGGGCCAGAGCTGGGGGCTGGTGCCCTACAGGAGGCCCGTCACCACCGTGGGTCAGTATCCTGCCACTGTGCTGGGTCCTCTGGCCCAAAACGACAGTGTCCAGTGCTGATCAACCCATTAGGTGACATAGGCGACGATGTAGGGCGCCATTTAAAAAGCCGATTTCACTTTGTGTTGGGGGGGGGGGGGGGGGGCATTACTGGTGAAGCTTCCCATGGGAACATCGCCTTGACTAGCACTGCCGAAATCTGTTTCTTTGCCCTCCCTAACGGTGCTCACTCTTCCACAGTGGGGAGCCCAATCCCCGTGCCCAAGCGGCCCTCACCCCCTGAGGAGATGGTGGACCACTATCATGGACTCTACATGAAGGCCCTCACCAAGCTCTTCCACGAACATAAGGTCAGCTGTGGCCTGTCAGAATCACATGACCTGCGCATCATCTAGCAGCTCACCGATCGCTGCCGTGGAAACGGGAGCACTGTACCGGAAACGGCGCTCTGATCTGGCGGATGGGCATCCGCCAGACGACACCCAACCTGGCGGCACCTATCAAGGAAGGTTGCACCAGCAATACAAACCACCAGCCAATATGGCTGAAAGACTATTTAGAAATCTAATAAATATTCCTATTGCTCACATATTGCATTTTACTGATTCTGCCACTGTTCCACATCTTTTGTTCACGTCAATGAAATTCTCTTCGAGTAATTTCCAGTCCTTGGTGTGAGAGCTACTGTTCATACATCTAAAGCCCCCGGAGCCAGGTGCTTATGGAATGCAGAGGAAAGGCAAAGAGGTCAGCATGGTGTTGGGAACGTTCATGTCAGAGTGGTGGAAAACCGTTTCTGGGTGGAGCACAACCTGGGTTGTCTGGCCCTGCCCACAATCTCACCCTTGACCTCTGTCACTCACTGACCAATAGATCTTTAATACACTGTAAGAGGGAAGGACTTACATCATTATAACACAACACTGCATCACTGGGGTATCTATCATTCCTACATTCTGGGGCCTTTTACTCAGAATATTGTAGCTTATGATTATTAAAGAAAAGTTAAAAAAATGGAAAAATTAGGTCTGGCAGGAATTCTAGTGAGCTCTATGCTGCATTGTAATTTTTTTAGGCGAAATTTGAAGTCAAACTGCAACTTGTCAACTTTCCCAGTGTGGAAAGTAAAATGGTGGCATGAAAAGGAAAACTTCAAAGCCGACGGCCCAATCAGGACTATTATTTTAACTATAAATAATCATTTGTGAATAAATACAACATCAAAAACAGAAGCACAGACAATTTTCACCCTGAGCTGCACAGTACAACACTCTGATCCAAATTAAAATACATTCTGTAAATACATAATGTGAAACTACATTAGGACCACATTCGAAGGTCTACTTCGATCAAGATCTCACAAATACACTTGCATTTTACACGTTTTAAATATATTTTTTTTATTCAGCAAATTAACGTATCAACATGCAATTTTGGAGTGCGGCATTATTATTAAAATGAGCAAAAGGCGGAAGATAATTCCGTTTGCATGATTAGGCGGAGAAACAGCAGCAGATTCCCTTTCTGCCCCCAGTACATCATTATTGCAGGTATTTCTCACCATCATAGCCAGATGCGGAGTGCCCGATACAGCCCAGGGCCCCTCAGCTCGACTGATCTCGCAGCCAATCTGTCATGATGACTGATGACCAAATAACTGAGAATTCAACTCATATATCCCCCAGCCTCAATGTAAATCAGCGTCCGGTTTCAGAGCAGGATTTCCAACGAATTAAACGTGATATTTTGAATGGTCAGCAACACAAATCTAACATCAGACTAGCAAGTTTACTACAGGCTGATGCATTATCAAATCACCCATGAGGTACAGGACTTAACCAATTAATATTTAAAAAGCACTAAAAAACAAGAGCAAATGGTGTTAAAATTGCTAATAACTGACTTAATTTAAAAGGTGGCAGTTAAATAAGCTCATTATGGCCAAGGATTCCCTCAGTGACTCCCTCTGGTGGCCAAACACACGTTCATCTCCTTTGGCTGATCCCATCTGGCCCTCATCCAGCAGCAGGTGCACTCAGGAGCTGGCCCCTCTACTCGTTTCCGGACCTCTCGTGCTGCAGCGGTGAGGGCCCCTGGTGGGGAGGGGGTAGCTGTCCCACACCCGGCGGCTGCCTCAGCCCACCCTGTGTCCTCATAGCGTCCATTTGAGACATCTGTTAAGGACAGAGGAACCATGAGTCAGCCACATGAACAGGACTACACTACACAAAGATAAGCCAGCTAAAGAGGGACAGTAGTGGGATCATAACTGATCAACTGTATGCACCACCATGCTCATATAACAGACTGCTGTACCTACACTCTAATACAGTGGTATTCAAACTTTTTTTGACAGGTCCCCCCTAGGACTGAGATACTTGTCCTCAGGCCATCGTAAATGAGCTTGGGCCCAGAGGATGCAGCGATAAACGGTGTTCACAGATGATGGGTTTCAGAAGTATTCCTGAGCCCATGCAGTGATCTACACTATAGAATCGTGTCTGTTTTTAATGCAGTGCTGCCTGAAGACCCGAAGATCGTGGCCATCCAATACTGGTGTACGTGTAGAGATTTCCCCAAATTCTCTGAAACTTTTAATGATATGATACACCACAGATGATGAAATTCCAGAATTCTTTGCAATATTACACTGCGGATCATTATGTGTAAACTGTTGTACTTTTCTTGACAACGCAGCCTTTCACAGAGTGGCGACCGTCTCTCCATCTTCACTGCACAGAGACTGCTTTCTTGGGACGCTCTTTCAATACCCAAATATATATTTGTCACATAACATTAAAATGTCTCAGTTTCAACATTTGATATGTTGTCTGTGTTCTATTTTTAATTTAATATGGGTGTATATGATTTGCAAATCATAAAATCATTTGTTTTATGACAAATATATGCTCGATTTGAATTTTATGCCAGCAATATGTTTCAGAAAAGTTGGGACAGGAGCAACAAAAGACTGGAAATGTGTAACGCTGAAACAAAACACCTGGTTGAATTTCTCCTAACTAATTAGGTTAATTGGCAACAGGTCAATAAGATGATTGGGTATACTGCCGACTGTGTGCGCAAATGGTGCAATAATTTAAGAATAATGTTCCTCAACCTAATGCTGCATATGTCATTAAACAATAACATGTCTCAGTTTCAACATTTGATATGTTGTCTTTGATCTATTTTCAGTTAAATGCGGGTTTATATGATTTGCAAATCATTGCACTGTTTTTATTTACATTTACACAACGTCCCAACGTCCTGTGTTTTGGAAACAGGGTTCTAGTCAATGCGTGATGCCTGTAGTTTATGCATTTTAATTGTTTTGTCATATAATTGTGTACAGACATATAATGCATTCATGTTGTTTTTAATATTTCTGAAGGTTGCAATTCTGAAATAGGTCAGCTCAACCCCCCCACAGATTTTTTTCCCTCCCCAGTACCGCCCCTGCAATTCCTTTGCACCCCACAGTTTAAATCTCTACAGTTTATACCTCTGCTCTAACAGGTCATCAAATGAATCAAGATGAGGCAAAGAATCATAGATCAAATGAACATTGTTTTACCCATTCAATTACCCACAAACCTCTGCGGTATCAACAATAGCTACAGGAACACAGGTAGCCCAGAATAGTGCCAAATACAGCTTAATATAACACTGCTTCTGCCCTGATCTCACCAGATGTTCATGAGCGGTTACTGGATTGTTGACAGAGATTAAACATCTGGCTTTGTCAGCCAGGCAGGCTCGGCCAGTACCTGGTCTCCTGGTGTGTGCCCAGACAGCGGACGCAGCAATAGCGCGCCCCACAGGACACGCAGGTGTAGGACGACGGAAAGCCACACACAGTGCAGAAGTGACGCTGGGGTAGCTTGGAGAGTTCTGCGCATGCCGTCAGGTAGTTTGGACCCTCACTCACGCTCAGGTTCTGGGGGGGGGGGGGGTGCAGCAATCGGAGCGTGCCCCTCGGCTCTGGCCGCACCGGACTCGTTGTTGTCGTCGAACTGCGGCAGCCGCTTGGCCAGCTGCGGCAGGCTGGCGTGCGGGTCGTCCTGGAAGTTGTCCTTCTCCAGGGCCTCCAGCTGGCGGCCGAGGCGGCGCTGGCGCGTGGCGCGGTCCAGCACGCGCCGCTGGCCGGGGTCCTGCGAGCGGACTGAGGAAGGGGGGGGCGATTAAAATGGACCAGAAATGACACAACCGACAGGCCTGGGGGGGCGGCACGTTCGGACGGGGTCACAGCCCAGGCGGACCGCAGCCTGATACTGCGGGTCCAAATCATCTCTATTCCCAGTACGATGCGCACCGCCTCCCCCCGGGTTAGCGCAGTCCCTCTGATGAACACACTACCAGCTAAACACACTAAGGTTAATCGGCGATAACTCTCCGATGTCGTGCTAAATCAGCCTTTGCGTTGCGAGCTAAACCCAGTACAGACACGCATCACAGCATCGCAGCCCAAGCAGCGGCTGAAATACATTTCTACAGCTTATCGGTTTGAGTTGGAAGCAAAAAAAACGTTTAGCGTTTTAAAACATATCATTTCAATATTTCCACCACAAACAAGCCTAACAAACGTCGCATTTGTTTGAGAGGAGTTACAGCACCGTACCCGACGTCTTCTTCTCCACCATTTTCTGGGCCGGTTTGTACGGCGGCTGCAGGCGGACACTCCTTTCGAAGTAAAAAGAGCGTTTCCGTTTAACTTAGGGCTCAGCAGGGCGCTTTCCGCAACATCATTGGCTGGAACACTACGTATTACATAAAAAAGTACTGAAAATGGGAGGAAATGCAGTTGTTTTTTGTATATTACGTTCGTATGGGCGGTGTATGGAGCGTTTTGCGACGTTTGGCTTCGTCTCAGTCCAGCGCGAGCAGAAGCGCCCGTGCAGTTTGCGTTCCCGCACAGCAGGTGGCGCTCCCAGTCATCAGGTCATTAAACCCCCAATAAATGTCCCCCCCAGGAGGCAATGGATCGGAAACAAGTGTGTACATAAAATATAGTATTTGAGAAAATAATAAATAAGGATTTCCAAGTTGGTACAGAAGGTGGCAATGCAACTAAGCACATGGCTTCTGAAGTCCCAGGGAGAGGCGTGTTATTGTATCAGGGAACAAAAATATTAACATATGAACATAATAAAAATCCCTTTATCATGTTAATCATCTATGTTGTGGAGGAACCTTTGTGGAAGTAATTTGTAGTTAAGATTGAGACACAGGACGGTTCTAAAAGTCATTGTTTGTTCTGTCCCAGGGCTGTTACAATCTGTTTACCTGCCCACTTCACTCTGCCCCCTACTGTTTAAATCACAGGCGTGCAGCTCACACATTACACTACAGGCTAAGCCCTGCACTTGTTCTCTCTCACTCTCTCCTGCAACCCCCCCCCGAGGAAGCCATCACCACACAACACAGTTTAAAGAATCTTTTATTTAACACCCCCCCCAGTGTTAAAAATAAATCAGCTGTAAAACAGCTGCTGTACAAAACAGCACATGGGGGTCAGCAGAACAGGAAAATGGCGATTTTCAAAAATACAATGAAATCCAGCATATGCAGACAATTCCAAAGAAATTGTGGTTACGTATTCGGAAATTAAAAATGACCTTATTAGGTATAGGCATTGGGATAATTTAAACATGAAAACAGGGTTAGCTGCTGATTTTACAGTTTTTTATACATACATCCATGCTTATTCCACAGGTCCCTGCAGCTAACTTGCTCTCCCCGCCCTCTCTCCCTGTGGCACAATGATCGTCGTCAGGGTGCACAGGCTTCTGGTTACGGCTGTGCCACTTTAATTAAAATTACAGTTTTGATAGGAAACATCATCTGACTCTTACTGGTAAGACTGGTCTGGTCTGTAAATTATTCATTCATGGCCCCGAAACCTGCTGCTATTTTCTACTCACACATTTCCTTTAAACCTTGAGTCTGCGCACCGTTAAAACCCACGGGCTTCACAGTACCATTAAGTCTCTGTCCAGAAGGACAGACTACAGCACTTCACACCTGAGCATGGAACCTGCTCCAGAATCCTCCCCACCCCCCCTCCCCAGTTCTCCAAGACTCAGTGCCTAGGGGTCAATAAAGGACACCATGATGTAGCGCGTGCCCTGGGTGGTGGGCAGCCCCTCGTGATAGTGTGTCAGGCGGCCTGGGTGCATCAAGGACCAACCCTTCCTGGGGGCCTCCACCCTGCAGTCATACCGCAGAAAGTTGCAGCCGCCCCCCTGGGAAAAACACACCAATGGTGAATACTCAACAAGCTCACGTGACCCTTTACTCAACTCTGCCCCCTACTGATCAGTTTTATTTTGCAGTCTTCCAGGAAATCATTAATGATCGTTAATATCTAATGAAGCTGATACCCGTCTTATTCTAACAATGACAAGGGAATTTGCAGCTAATCTATATAATATGTAGGTTATATAACAAACAAAACAGCAGGTGGCGTAGTGGTCAAGGAAACGTGTTTGTGACCTGGAGGTTACTGGCATTTCTGTTATTATTCTTTGCAAGTAAACCAGCTAATTAGTGCTGTGTTTCCCAAACCAGTCCGCAGGGCACACCGGACGGATCCACATTTTTGTTTTATCACAGTTCCCAGCACACCTGTACGGTATTTAGAGCTCCTAATTGCTTGGGTCAGGTGTTCTGGGAACTGAGATAAAACAAAAACAGGCAGAGACAGACCGGCAGAGACAGAGATGCAGACAGGCAGAGAGACAGAGACAGATGCAGACAGGGAGAGACAGAGATGCAGACAGGCAGAGACAGACAGAGAAACAGCCAGATGCTCTGAGGACTGGTTCGGGAAACAGTCTCTAATTAGTCTCTAACAAGTCAGCTGGAATGTACAGTAAAGTTGAGTGTTCCAGCTGGGGCTAATTTAGGCTCCCTACCCCCAGGCCGTACCTGATAGTCCATCCCCTTGCTGTTGAGCGCGATATTGATGGTGAACGTGGAGGAGTCATGGTGAGGCCGCAGGAATGGCTGCTCGCCTGGCCGGTATCGTACCACGAAGTTCATCACGGCCTGTGCCTGGGGGTGGGGGGAGGGTGGGTCATCACACCTGGAGCTCCCAGAAACCATAGTCTCACATCAACACAGAACCATATTCAGTGCAGTAAGAGTCCCGCAGTCCCCCCCTCCCCACACCCACACACACAACTCAGGCTGTGTAATAAGCCCAGCAGGGGGTGTAGTGACTAAGGACTTGTGTCATGTGGAGCTTGCCGGTTCAAATCACAGAAGACATCAGCTTAACAATCCAGCAGAAGAGTTGTGTGTGTAAATAATGTGGGTTAGTTTGGCTGAAACCGTCAAAAATACCCGCCTGAGCTATGAGAGGGACTGTGACAATGAATGTTGGTTGAAATGGAGTGACCTCTGAGTAAAGTCTTAGTAATGTCTCACCCTGGTGTAGTAGCCAGGGTAGGTCTTCTCCACGACGGGGGCGATGTACTTCTGGAGGAAGCGGAGCCACTGCTTCTCAAAACCGACCTGGTTCATGTGAATGTCCACCGTAGGCACACTCTCATATCCCCCCGCCAGCCTCTCATCCTGCCTCACGAGCGGGGAGGAGGAACAGCATGTGTGCCGGTCACTTATCCCCACGTTAGCCCCCCCGAGCATGAATGATCCACCCCCTGGGCCAGACCGAGCATGCCCATTACCTTGTGGCCCCCCCGAGACCACTGGCCAAAACTCTCCATGGTCTCCACCAGCTCATCGCACATCTTGTCAGAGAAGATCGGAAACCAGTAGACATCAGGGCACGGCTGGGACAGAGGGGTAGGGGGCAATAGAATAGAATAGAATGCCTTTTATTGTCATTGCACAGATGTAAAATAAAATGCTGTGTGTCCCCCTAAACGGTACATACAGCATAAAGACAGAATTGTCAAACACATTCGACACACACAAATGCTCTGCCTATCGAGCTACACACATTAAGTAAAAACACACGCAATTCTATAGACCAATAAAACGTCCAGTGCCTCTGTATGTTTATGTGTATATATACAAACACAAGGTTGAAGAATATAAACCGAAAATAGATAAATTACAATGATTGCAGTGAGTCCCTGGAATAGTGCTCTTTTATCCCATTGTCAGCATGGGTGACAGTGAAAGACAGGAGATCAGAACCTTGTACTTAGATGCAGTGGACAGTTATTTAACTGATAGTACTTTAACTGTACTTTGATAGTGCTTGGGCGGAAGCTTTTCAGTTGCCTGGAAGTGCATGTCTTAATGTGTAACGCCCTCCAGGGGCAGCAGAGTGCAGAGGTGGGGGGGGCAGGCGGGTGAGACATTTATTAATGCATATATTTATTCAAGCCCTTCATGCTGTATTTATTGTTCACATACACACACATTTTCTGTATGTATAAACCCTTGTCTCCAGCCCCCGTTTCACACTGCCCTGTGTTTTGCACTCTAAGCCCTGTGAAAACCCTGCCCCTGTCCTTGCTGCTGTTTGTGGTACTGTGGTCCTGGGGGGGATGCTATTTCATGCCATTGTGTACCTGTATATGGATGGTATGACAATAAACCCCACTGGACTCGACTTGCGTACATATGGGAGGTTATGTAAGTAAACAGGAAAGGATGAGATGCTCGACAAGGCAAAACTCCTCACTCTCTTCCCACACTTTGGGGATTTTTCATACCTCTTCCACAATATTGCCTTCATCCTCTAAGATTTTAGAGTAGTTTTCATGGATATATTTTTCCTCCCAGTCCTATAAATGAGAGAAAATACAACCCATAAGATATTATCTGGTAAAAAAGGGGTGAGAGTGGTCTCTATTACTGTAACAGGAGAGCGGGTGGTCTCTATTACTGTAACAGGAGAGCGGGTGGTCTCTATTACTGTAACAGGAGAGCGGGTGGTCTATTGCAACAAAGGGAGCAAGGGTGGTCTCTTATCGTAATAGGGACAAGTAGTGTATTACATTAACAGGAGTGAGGGCGGTCTGTTATAGTAACAGGAGTGAGGGCAGTCTGTTATAGTAACAGGAGTGAGGGCGGTCTGTTATAGTGACAGGAGTGAGGGCGGTCTGTTATAGTGACAGGAGAGAGGGCAGTCTGTTATAGTAACAGTAATGAGGGCAGTCTGTTATAGTAACAGGAGAGAGGGCGGTCAGTTATAGTGACAGGAGAGAGGGCAGTCTGTTATAGTAACAGTAATGAGGGCAGTCTGTTATAGTAACAGGAGTGAGGGCGGTCTGTTATAGTAACAGGAGTGAGGGCGGTCTGTTATAGTAACAGGAGTGAGGGCGGTCTGTTATAGTGACAGGAGTGAGGGCGGTCTGTTATAGTGACAGGAGTGAGGGCGGTCTGTTATAGTGACAGGAGTGAGGGCGGTCTGTTATAGTAACAGGAGTGAGGGCGGTCTGTTATAGTGACAGGAGAGAGGGCAGTCTGTTATAGTAACAGGAGTGAGGGTGGTCTCTATTACAGTGAGCTTATTGCCGCTTTACCATGGGGTTGTCGAACATCTGCCACATGTCAGGGTGGAGGAGGCTGCTGTTGTAGCTGGAGCTGGAGACGAGGCGGCCAAAGCTGTCACGGTTTGAGACGAACATGAACACACCCTGAGAGGCGAAGGTCAAGGAGAAAGACAGGCAGAAACAGAGAAAGGCAGAGAGACACAGACAGAGAAGCAGAGAGATGCAGACAGGCAGACAGACAGAGACAAACAGAGACAGGGTCAAACAGAGACATGCAGAGAGAGAGAGACAGAGAGGCGCAGACAGAGAAACAGAGACAGAGACAGACAGACAGACAGAAGGGGAGAGTTACTTTCAGTGATACTCACTCTCGGTTTGTCAGATAAACACACACTCAGACACACAGACTCCGACCTGCTCCCTCACTGCCCTGCAGAAGGCCATATCGGGGTCCTGATCACTCTGTGTGGACAGGCTGATCTGCTTCAGTCGGGTTCTCAGGGTGGTTCCTCGGATCAGGTACACTTGAGTGACATAGGGGACGTTCCACACACCACTGGGGGTGGGGGGGAGGCAAGGGGGTCTTCACTGATTTGCCAAAGCCGTTGGACTCACACTGTCATGCGGCTGTGCGTCTTACTCACTGTGTGAATGTACCCACTGGCTGCGGTCCGGTGGGTAGAGGGGGCGGGACTCACACGCGCTTGCCCTGGACGATGTCGATGTAGTCTTCCGAGCGTGAGTAGTACCCCTCCATGCTCAGGGCTCCCCAGAAGTTGGACCACAGCTTCCCATGCCGGGACAGCATAGGGGCAATGACCGGTCTGGGACAGAGAGCCCCCCCCGCACATTAAAGGCCATATAGCCTAGACCCGCCCACCCCGTTACCGCTCACCTACACGACAACTCACTTATTCTCCTCGATAAGGATCCGCAAGGCATCTGGGTTCACAAGCGCCACGTCGGCGTCGATGCTGAAGTAATAGGCGCACGTGGGGTTCTGGCGGCACAAGTCCCTGAGGGACATGGTGGGAATGACGACAGGGGGCAGAGTATGTAATCAAGAGCAGTGAGTCACCTTTGTAGTGGTGGAACACTTACATGTGATAATAGGGCTTTAACCAATCATTAGCTTCATGCAGGATCACATGATCACAGCTGCACTGTGATTGGCTGGATGTTTACTGGGTCAATCACCGGTTGTAAATAGAGGTCATGCTTCACAAGGGTGTCGCACCGACACTCACATGGCCATGGTTCTGGCCCGGCCAGGCTGTAGGTTTTCCTCGGGCCCCACGATCCGGGCCTCAGGGAACAGGTGGCCATGTCGCTGCCAGAATCTCTTAACGTGAGGCTCGTGATGGACCACCTGAGGTGGAGTGATGGGCAGGAGGGGCAGAGGAACCGGCCGGGTGTGGGGGGAGGAGGAGATAGGGGAGGGGGACAGAAGTATTAGACTTTCCTTTGTAAAGATATTTTACTTTGATCATCTTATTACTAAACAACATGGAGGGTGAACATGGATTCAGTTGGATGACTGACATCCACAGAACATCCGTAGGAGGTCAGATCAGCACAGACCACAGGCAACCTCACTGTAGCACTGCAGTACTAACACAGGGTGGAGGGCAAAGTGACAGTGACAGGTGGAGGAGAGCATGAGGCCACCACATCGGGATAGAAATGACAGACGTTGAAGGAGGCTCAGTGACATCACCACAACTCCCAGGGGACCCACCCACAGCACCTCTGATTGGGCAGAACTCACCGGGGACCCACCTACAGTGCCTCTGATTGGGCACAGCGGTGACTAAACCGCTGGCCTGCCTCCTATATCGGTGTGCTGGTTTGTGTGGGCGGGGCTACTGACATTGTTGTGGATGAAGAGCCGCAGCCGGTGGGCGGGGTAGCTCTGGGTGGTCAGCCTATCCAGGAATTCATCCAGAAAAGGGGTGGGCTGCTCAATGAATACGCCCACCTGTACGACGGGCAGGTCCTCGTCCTATTATGTCATACGTTAAATGCACAGTTACTGCCAGTGGCTGACGTGAACGTAAAGATACGCGAATGTGCCGTCGGACGCTCACCGGCACGTCACCGAGGTACAGGAGGTCATCGTCGCAGATCCCACAGCCATGCTCATGGGTCCAGGCCGTTGGTATGTAATTGCCCAGGTAATTAAGCTGTAGCTGTGTGACGCGCGCACGCACACACGCACACACGCACACACGCGCACGCACACACGCGCACACACACACACCAGTAGACGGTGGAGTCAGTACTGTTGTTCATAAGAAAAACTGCAGATCAGATATAGAAGTTACCCTCATACATCAGCAGTTAGTGGGTTCGAGCCTCTACAGGGACAGAGCATTAACCCCATCACCTCCTGCTCAGGTTAAGTTCACTCCCACCTCCGGATTAGCCCAATGAACATGCTTTCACCCACCTTGGTGGGGCCATTGCCATGTATGATGACAGGAAGTGTGTCATGGGCCACATTCCTGATGCGGACCTGCTCCTTTTCAAACTTCATCACCACCTCCTCTGCAGACAGGAAGATGGGGCGGGGGTGGGGGGGGGGGGGGGTTGCAGGGCAGTTCGCTTTCCAACATTTCTACAGTATCTGTAGTGTTAGTCTGTTGGGTTGGGTCTCACCAAGGGCGCCATTGAGGTTCTGAAAGATGTACGAGCCATGGTCCAGAGTGATGTTAAGACTTTTCTGTGGAGGAAAGAGAGTCACTTTCACATCAGCCTGATTTCCCCTGTAGGTGGCAGTAGGGTGTCCGTAGTGCGTTTGAATGACATGCACTTTTTGATCTTAAAGCCTAAAATAAACTTGTAATTCACCTTAGCTGCAGGTTGTCCCTAATCCTACGGGGGACAGTAACTGGGAGCAGGGTGGATTTCCAGGTCAGAACAGCAGTGTCCTTGAGGCTGAAGATTTTAGTGTAAAGTCATCGAAATATGCGTGACCTGGGACTCCAACTCAGATCTCCCAGGATTTGCTAACTGGACACCCTCAATATTCATTCATCATCATCATTATCTAATAATAATAATAATAATAATAATAATAATAATAATAATAATAATAATGATATTGTTGTTGTTGTTATTATTATTCTCTTCCACCTGCACTGATCCAGAATCTTGGCTTAGATGTTAAGCCCCCCACCCCCACTGACTGTGGATCAGACCCCCCATCCAAAACACCCACCCTCTGCACCTCATCCAGATAGATTTTACTGTAGAACAGCTGGTCAGGCTCATTGTCCTTTTTCCTCCACTGCTGGACGATGGCGATGAGCTCCTGGGCATGGCCTATGAATCCTGTAAGAGGGAGACCCACAGGGATGCCCCCCCCCCCAGAGACACTGATCACCAGGTGGTGTGCAGCTCGAGTTTGGGATCTGTGCACATGTCTGGAAAGTTCTGGGTTTGGATCCTATGGCAAGCAGTGTGATTGTATCACTCTTGGGTGCTTGATCAAAGAGCTTAAGGCTAACTGCTCCCAGATCACTGGACGCTGGCTAACCCTATCCTACGCTCTCAGAGCGAGACATTCACCGTTTTGTGAAAACTGGGAATCAATGGTGCCACCATTTCTTCCATGTTAAGACATTTGCTCCCTATATAATAAAATCAACAAGATTTGTCAATAGCTTCATTTAAAAATGATGTCATGCTAGCATGTTAGCATATTAATGATGATGCTCCACTACGAACTGGCACCGCGGACCCACCCCCAGAGTCGAGGAAGCGCTTTCCCGTCTTGACAGGCGGGTACTGGGTCACCAGGTTCTGGTCAGGCCAGCAGAAAGCATCAGCCGAGAAGACCACACGGTGGCCCATTCTAGAGAACCTCCAGAGGAGCTCGCGGGGGCCGCTGGCGAAGATGACATCATAGCTGAAACGGACAGAGGTAAATGGTGAAGGCAGCTATGTGCTAGCTCTTTGGCTGAATAGAATCATGTCACCAGGATTTTTCACACAACTGGCAATAATTTTCCAAATTCACCACAATTCCTTCAAAAAGATTCAGCAGCCACGCATTGCTCAGGGAAAACTGGAACGCTTCCATCAATAAAGTACAGTTTACCTTAGTCCCTTTTCACTAAACCGTGAAACAGTGAGAGTCGACAGCAGGACGACAGGGACTCCAAGACCATAATTGCAGATTCGCTTTATGGGTGAAGCAGTTTGTCGTGAAAACAACATTTAGAAAAACTGAAACCTAAAATAAGCAGGCTTTTCCTGTTAAATCTTGCACAATTCAGACGCAATTTTAAGTTTATGTTGCGAGCCGTGTGAGCAGTTGCCTGCAGTTGGGCTTGGATTGTGCGCTTGTACACGATTTCTTTTACAATTTGTTACATTTTACAATTTGCTTTAACAAAAGAAGGCATCTGATTTATACATCGCAGCCATTTACAGTTACTGCTGTTTTTAAATAAAACATTTACTGTAACCATGGCAGGTTGCTGTCACATTTTTAATTTTTATTGCACGATAAAAAACGGCGGCACGCAAGCGCCTTTAGCCGGATTTTCACGCTGCAGCAGAGGGGGGGGGGCAGACCGACCTGTCCACGAAAAGGATGGCCAGCTCAGGATGCTCCTTGTACTTCAGCAGCTCCTTCTTCAGCCAGCGGACCCTGTGGCCCCCGCCTGGCTTCCCCTTCCAGTCCTCCCCAAAACCCAGCACCTATACATGCACACAAGCATGTCTTTTACTACACGTAAAACACACGACCTTTGCACGCGGAAAATGATAAGGAATCTGCAGCATTTTCATTCTGAGCACCTAGGAAACATGACAGAAAAGCCGCATAAGACATTTTCCCGGAGATAAAATACCTTGACGGTGTAGTTGAACTCCCTGGCGGTCCGCATGAACCTGTTGAAGCCGTCCGTCTCCTCCGTAGCCACTGTGATGACCAGAAGCCCTTCTGGGAATTGCAAAGGAGGCCATTGAAGGACCTCAGTGGAGATAAGCCATCACTAATGTATATGTAACGCACAGGTGGACCTTCCGATATTAACACAGAGATCCAGAGCCAAGACTAGCTCCCCGCAAGCCGAGGTGCAAAACATCACATAGTACGTGGTCATCATAGGGTTAAATATCAAGTTACACTTGAAAAATGAAACTTAACCAGCTAAAAAATGTTAGTCCATTTTTTACAAACAAAACTGAAAAATCCACCTGCGATTAACGAATGGGGAGAAGAGAATAAAAATTCATATTTAATACATTTACATAGATTATGTAGATTTTTTTCTGCACGTTTTTTAAGGCCTGCAAATCTCTACACTACAACAGTTAGATAGCGACGCGCAACCTAATATCAACCGTAAAAGTGACGAACGTCGCATTATACCCAACGCCGCAAATGTTCACTGGCGCGCTAATTATACTTCGTCGCCCGCGCATCAGCTGAGAGGGGGGGACGCGCACCTAGCACCGGGGCCCTTTGCTCCCGGGCATCAGCTGAGAGGCGGGGACGCGCACCTGGCACCGGGGCCCTTTGCGCCCGGGCATCAGCGAAGCGCCAAACGGCGCAAATGAGTAGCAGGAGCCGCGCCGCCGCTGCGTGCCCCGGAATCCCGCTTCCCCCGTCCCGTCCGCGGCGCGTCGCCATCCTGCTGAACAGGCGGAGAAACTGCGCTTTCAGTCCGTCAACGCCCAGGAAAGCTCCGTAATCTTCCTTAAAGTCAGCAGGGAGGAAAAAATAAAAACAGAGTCCAGCCCAAAAAAGGGAAGAACGCCGCAGATAAGAGTTAAATATCCGCAGACAAAGCCGAATATAACGGACCGGACCAGCTCCGCCGGCGCTTCCGATCTCGGACCGGGTTTGGCACGTTTTAAAGGGGAAAGAGTCGGGGCTTTATTGCCACGTTTCAGGAAGAGGACGCCGACGGCTTGTAGCGTGATCAAAGGCTGTTATCCGGCAGCAAATTAAAATGTAAGAAAAAAAAATCTAAAATAACCTAGGGGCGGGTACCCAAGCTCCGTCAATGTAATCTCAGTAAGGCATGTAAGCGTATGGTATACAGACACATTTATACAGTAAATGCTAAAAAGCAAGGCGGATAACTAATGAAAACAGCCATCTTTAAGTTTCTCTACCTGAACAACTTTAATAATAAACTGATGCAGTAATCAGCTTCCAGGCCACGGGAAACGTGGTTTAAACATGCCGGGGACCTGCCGTGTCGCAATGGGTGCTCAAAGAAAATCTCAGCCCTCGATTAAGGGTCTCGGAGACATGCATTGTGAGGGACGGTATTTTATTGTGGTAGTAAAGAGGACGGGGGGGGGGGGGTACATACAGTACAAGCCTGATCTCCAATACAAAGTGCATTCTCTCAGTGTCACTAACAGACGATGCTGAATTAACGTTTATAACGTTCCCTTATTTAGACGGTCACTGCCACGCGCGGAAAGAAATAAAAAAAGATTAAAATAAAGAATAAAACAGTGGTTCTAAAAGAAGTCGACGTCCTCGGGGGCATCCAAGTCGCGGTATTCAATGATGTTGCGAGGATCTCCACGGATCATTCTAGAAGAAAGGCCATAAAGAGGCGTCAGCAGGCTATCGGCAGGTTTTCCTCACACAGGCCTCTAGGGGGGGCTGAAGAACAGAGTTTAACAGTCTTACCGGTTTCTAGGCTTCCCAGGGTAGCCTCCCTGCCCACGGAAGTTGTCATAGTTTCCCCGGCCCCCTCCATACTGGTTGGGTGGGTAAGGAGGGCCACCTGGTAAAGTTTGCAAGGGGGGGGGGTTAGAAGGTTATAAAGGAGAAGCATAAAAGACAAATTGAGATGCAGACAAACAGCCTCACCTCCATATCCCAGGACAGGGGGGCGTGGCTGACCAAAGCCAATGAGAGCCTGAGGTGCTTGTGGTGGGAATGGCAGCCCAGGTGACAGCACTCCTGCGGAGAGTAGGATGGAGAAGTGACCTTCTCTGTGTAGGGAACAGCACTACTGCTAAGGGGAGCGAAGCATGCTACAGGGACAGGAAGTGCCGTGCTACAGGAACAGGAAGTGCTCTGAGCTGTACAGAAGATCCAGAGACTAAGGGGTTAAGCATAAACGGAACTCCCTGCTTCGGACAACACTGCCCCCATATGTAATATAAGGGTGAGCCCAATCCAGTCCAAGCCCAATTCAACCAGGCGAAGTTTTACTTCAAACTATCCTTCTACGGTAACTGAGGGCGGGTCCCCGTGACGATGAGGAGCACCTCACCTTGTCCCGGGCCGGGGGCAGGCGAGGGCTTCATTTCAGGCAGGGAGGGCCTCTTGGCGTCCATGAGGAAGTTATTGAAGAAGACGACCTCCTTCTTGACCTCCTCGATCTTGTCGCCGTGCTTGTTCAAGATGTGTTTGCGGACAAACTCTGGGCCCTGGGTGGAGACACCGTCAGGAACAGATTTAAAGAGGCCACACAGGGCTCTCTGTTAAAATGTGTGGATGCAGCAGACTCCTGGAAGAGAGAGGAATCCCTGGAGGCCAAGAACCTGGGGCGCCACACACTGATCCATGAAGGGGCTTAGATACACACTCACACCACTTCTCAGAGGATATTTACATACATCTCATGTAGGAATGGATCTCTCTCCTCCTTACATGCCTACCAGAAGCTGAACGCTGGAAAGCCACAGAGCCCCGCAGCCCTCACACATCACTGCCTTGGGCCCCACCCACCTTGAACTTCTTCCCGCTGAGCGGACAGAGCCACTTGTCCTTGCCCAGCTCCTGGGTGTTGGCCGACACAAACTTCTCCACTTCCTGTTCAGGGTCTTTGCGGCCCATCTTCGCAGCCTCTTCCTCTGACAACGTCTCTCTCACACTGAACAGAGGCGTGAGCTTCTCCTCAAAGGTCTTCTGCCACTCGGCCACTGAGGATGGAAGACAGGAGGGCTGAGCACCCCCCACGAAAGCACCCGAGCCAGGTTACCCGCAAGGAGGGTAGAGGACAGGACCAACAATGGATGATAGTATGCTCTGAGAAGAAAGGGGTGTCATGTGTGTACATCAGGCCAGGGTACTAAGCAGGTACAACCAGAGTCACATGACCCTGGAGAGCAAGCCAGGACAACCGTCCATCACCTGAGCTTCAAGGCATACACACACATCACACCAAGCTCAAATGTGCAGCGCCAAATACCCATACTTCCTTGAATATGATGGAAAATACTAATTATTTCTCAGGACTGAAGACACCAAAATAACAGTTACAGACTGCATTTTAAAAAGCCACAGCTATGTACGAATTCGAGTCTGTGCAGAGAAATAGCTCACAAAACATGGAGCTGGGCCTGGGTTTGAGGGGGGAGGGGGTACCTTCTCCATGGGTGATGCGATTGGGCGGGATGGGGCCCCGCACATGCACGATGCCACAGCGGTTGGGCATCTCGTCCTCATTGGGGTACTCGCAGGCATTGTAGTAGTCGATAGAATGAACGATGCGTAGGTATAGCAGCAGGCGGTCCAGCACCTGACATGGAGGAAGGGTGACCCAACATCCCAGGGGTATAGACCAACTGGCTGCGAGCGTGCTGTAATCCCACCCACTGTGGGCGGAGCCTATGGACCACACACCTTCACCAGCTTGTCATCCCGCTCCACGGTAATCTCCGCCGGGTGTCCTTCCTTGCTGCCTTCCTCGGGTTCGCCTGCACCAGCACCCCCCAGCAGCTCCTCCTCCTCCGCGCTCACCTCCTCAATCAGGTAGTCCGTGATGTTCTTCAGGATGGGGTTCTGGGCCGGGAGCTGGGAGTGGAGCAAACAACATGACAGGAGAGGTGGTGGGGTGGCTCCCTGTGACCTCAGGGGTGTTTCAAACAAAACACAGCGTGTGCTCACTGCTGCCACCTACTGGGGATCCTGGGTCACTGCTGCACCGTACCTCCAGGCCCTGTGCCTCGGCCCTCTGCTTGGGCCCCCACAGCCTCTCCCTCTCATCCAACGTGTGGATCAGCCTGGCCGATAGCTTGATGTCGTTACGGAGAACCTGCCGGTGCTGGGTGATGCCGTTGATGTTACGGACCCTGCGTGCCAGGTCACGATTGACCCCCGGAGCCAGCTCGCAGTCCCGCAGCTGTGGGGGACAGGCAGCTCAAGGTAAATTCTGGGCCGCCGGCTGGCCGAGTACTGAGCAAAGCCCTCACCGGCCACCAGAAGGCACAAGCAAGCAAGTTATAGAGAAACTGTGTTACCAAAATGGGTGCCTCGTTAGGTAACACTCACGCGGATGTTCTGCAGGTTCCAGCAGATCTCCTTGATGTTCACGCTGCGGTCAAACGTCACCCAGCAGCGACGAAAGAACCTGACAGAAGCATGAGACGCACAAGAGTAAGACCTTCATCCCCCCTACTAATTAAAATTACCAGAGTTCATGACATTTAGTAAAACTGCCAACATCCTGACCATAATGAACACGCAAGAGTGTTGCTATGGAGACCGACCTGCGCTCCGGCTGGGGCTCTGACAATGCCACCCGCATGAATCCCGGGTACCGCCGGCAGAGCTGCGGGTTCAAGAGAGATGGGCGCTGTCAGCGTGAGCACCCCCCTGCACACCAACCCCCCATATGGTGCGTTGACTCTCACCGCGACGATCTCCGCCTTGGAGATGCTCGGCGCGATACTCCTCATGAAGAGCGAGCAGGTCTTGTGCAGCGGCCGCGGCCGAACCTGCGCCTCCTCCTTGGCCGTCTTCTCCACCCGCTCCTTCTCCTTCAGCTGCTGCTCCTTGTGCTCCTTTGCACTTGCTGCGGGGACACGCACATATGCCTATGTTTAGGTGGAGGCAGATAAAGCTCTCCCTAGCCTACAAACACCTGACACATGACCCATTAACCCAAACCCAATCTCACCTTCACCTTCCTCTTCCTCCTCTTCCTCCTTGTCCTCACCTTCCTCCTGTTCGGGCAGCTTCTCGGAGGAGCGGGAGACGGAGTCCGAGTCAGAGTCGGACTCGCTGTCAGAGGCACTGGCCTCATCCTCGCTGTCACCACTGCGCTTCCTCTTCCTCTTCTTACTCAGCTGGGGGGGACCACATGACCAATCAGAGGCCGCCACACTGAAAAGGCCCTCGCACCCACAGGGAAGGCGGATTGCATACCTCAAACACCCAGTGAATGAGGCGCTGAAATTCAGTCATATTTACAGTGAAATGCAGATTTAAGCAGTTGACGCTGCTGGTCAGCACCGGGGCAGTCCACAGAACCGCTCACCTTCTTGGGCTCCGAAGGCTCGTCTTTCCCTGGAGCCACGTCCACCTTGTCCTCCTCGGCCCCGCCCCCTCCAGCCCCGCCCCCGGCCTTCTGCTTCTCCTCAGCACCTCCTGCTCCGCCCTCGCCCTAACAGAGATGCACAGACATTTTTTTTTTTAATCGAACACAGACATCCACCTCGGTTTCTCGAATCTGCCTCCATCTCTGAAGGCCACTTCAACCTTCTCCTTTTCCTCCTTGTCCGCAGCCAGCTTGCGGTCTGCATTCCCTGCCTTGAGCTCCTCCTTCTTCGGAGGCTCTGCCCCCGGACCACCCGCAGCCGCCCTCTCCCGCTCCTCTTCCTCCTCCGTGGGCTGCTCCAGAATGCGCAGGTCATTGTCAGCGCCTCCTTCCATCTTTATCACCGCTGAGGAAGATGAGGGAGATGCGTGACCATCCCCAGGAGGTCAATAATTATTCTACAAAAATCTACTCTCTCACAAACTTTTTTAATACATTTTACCAGGCAGAGTTAACTACTCCAAAGGCAAGCTGGTGTTGCAACTAGTATTCCTCACATCCATGTCCTTAACTAAAGCCCTGTTCACACCTGGTATTAACATGCGACCGGATGATCCAATCAGAAGTAGACAGTGCTAGCTACAGGTGTCCGTTGAGTAGGCGGTCCTTCAGTGCAGCCCAGGACACATCTGCATTCACGCTGCTAATAAGAACGCGGCCATACGTGGCTCAGACCACCTCCGAATATGGTCTGAACGATTGGATCTCGATGTGTCCTCAATCCACTTTAGGTGCATTCGTCTGTTGCCTGTAACTAGCACTGTCCACTTCCGATCAGATCACCTAGGACGCATGTTAATACCAGGTGTAAACAGGGCCTTAGTTAATAAGTGAGCTCAGATCCCTCCGTAAACAGACTCATGCGTTTATCATCGTTTCTAAAAATACGACTGGTGCTGTTCGATAATGGACCTGCTTCCCTCACCAGCGTCCAGGATCTTGATGATGGCGGTAGCACGCTCGATGTCCAGGGAGAGGTTGTCGAACCAGCCGCCCTCCAGCAGGTACATGAAGACACTCAGGCGGTTCTGCAGAGCGCTGTGGGCATCTGCTTTGCGGCGGCCCGCCTCGTCCGGATGGTACTTGGAGCGGAACCTGCATGGACACCCAGATGGCAGGACCCCACAAAGGGAGGGGAGGGAGACGGGGTGAAGAGGGAAGCAGTTAGGGGAGCTTCATGAAGCGGCTGAAGGACCAGGTCTCAAACACACAACCCCCCGTTAAATTAAAGCAGAGGGAGACACGGGCGCTAATTAAGGCTGAGCTGTCGGCTACGTGCTGGTGCTCGTTAGCTGAGATGCTTCATAGATGGTCCCATTTACCGCCCCCCCCCTCGTTAATCTGCTTGTACAGTCATGAATGACCTGCTAGGACAGCGTTGCGCTTAAAGGCCCGTTTCCACCAAAAGCGAGCAGCCCAAGCCCCTTCGCCCTCCCCAAACTCACCCCGGCTGTGCATGCGCTGGCAGGACACACTAATGATCTATTCAATGGGAGGCTGACATCTGCTTACCATTCAACCAAGGGGAATTCCCGACCACTTTATACAAAATTCTTTTTGCCCTGAACAGAAAAATATCACGGTAACTGGGTAACTGAGCACTGAAGTACTGATGGGTTGCTGAAACCTCCATCTTATAACTAACTATCAACTCTCGTCCTTTTTCCTGTATATCGTTTAATTATAATCAGATTTTTAACCACGTGTTGGTAGAAAAGGGACTTTAGACGGCCGTGTCTGTTGGAATCCCTCCATCCCACATCCTTCGCTAAGCAGGCACCACCCAGGGGGATTGCCCACAGAAAGTGCGGATTCATGACTGCACAAGCACATCGACAGCAGCCCTGCAAATTGCCTCAGGCAGGGAGAGAGGAATACCTTCAGGCTGCAGCAGCAGGCACAGAACCTGCAAGACAACCTTCACCATTAATACACTAATTAGCAGAGAATCACTCACCAGCAGCAGTAACTTCACAGAAACCAAGTGTAACATAGTTCATAGATGTATTAAAAAAAATTAAAACACACGTACGAGTCTGTGTCGTGGACTAAATTTACCTTTTTTCCAATGTTTAACAACACAAATATACTCAGAGGGTATCTTCCGGCACAAAAGGCCACTCCACTGTAGACCTGATTGTTTGTGCTCTCAAATGCTCTGTTAGGGATGTTTCACTTTTGCATTTGACTCGATCCAAAAAAAAAAAAAAAAACAAACAATAAAAATGTTTTTGTTTGTAAAAGAAAAGGGAGGGAAAAAAGCAGCGGACTAAGGCAGCTGTTTGACTGTTTGGATGCTCCGCAAGCACCACAGGGGGGCGCCACTGAGCCTGTCTGCCTAAGAGCCCTGGACTGTGTGTCTAAAGTCACTGCATTGTGCGCAGTGTGGACCCTGACTGTCTAACACAGATTCCTGCGATGGCCGTCCTCGTGCGCGTCCACGTCTTCCCATACCTTGTAGAGGAGGAGGGGGGGAATAGAGGGAGCGACTGCTTGTTAATTTTGTCAAAAAAAAAAATATATATATAAAAACAAAATAAAACACACTGATCCGGGTGACCTGTGGGGAACAGTGCATGAGAAACAACACGGACAGTGAATGGGTGAGAACAGAGAGCAGGTCTGCCACACGCATGCGTGCCCGCACACACACACACAAACACACACACGCCCATCCGGGCTCAGCCTGAACACGGCCTGCCACCCTAACACGTCAGGTCCACTGTGTTCCTCAATGACGTGCAGAAAAATTGGGCTTCTCTCCTGGTGACATATGAGTTTATAAGAGTTCTGCCCACAAAGCCGACTCTATAAAGTATACGAAGACAGGTGGCACTTTGCTAGACATTATTTATTTTAATTGAGGAAGGTAATATGCCAAAACACATCTGTGACATTAAATTAAATAATGTCTAGCAGAGTGCCACCTGTTTTTGTTATCCGCTGTGTTCCTCAGAAAAACGTTAAGGTCATGGGTTCAAGTTGATCCGGAGACGTGCCTGCAGCCCGAAAACTAAGAGCGCCCCCTAGAGGTGACTCCCGTCCTGACACAGGACAAATGTCCCCAGGCATGTGAGACACCTTAAAGTCCTCATGCGAACTTTACCAACCACTTAGGGCAGGTAGGTAGGATTCCCAACATACCCTTTAACCCTCAGCAAGTCAGACCCAGCTAGCAGGAAGACCACTCACACTACAGACAGGCAGACCAAAGCTAGTGGCTATCCAGGCTCACCTTCTCACACAGGACTAGTACATACAAACTATCCACTCTTCACCACAACTGTGAGGTTCAGTCAAATGCCAGAGGCCACAGAACTTCATCTCCTTTATACGTAAATTTTAAAAGGCTGAAGTAGGCCCCCCAACCCTGACGGTAAAGCCCACCCTGCACCACCGTACCACTCCTCGTCTTTGTGGGCCAAGAAGAAGTCCTGCATCTGCTGCCGTCTGAAGTCCATCTTGTACTCGTTGTACCGCTTGACGGCCTCCGTCTCGTCCACTGAGTCGTCCAGGCACAGCAGGAACTCCTTAAAGCTCTTCATCACCGGCGGGGGTGGGGCCAGCTCCACGTCATGAATGTTTCCCAGCCTGAGGAGATTGTGTGGGGTGAGGGGGGAACGATACTCACACATCACAGCAAAGACTCAGTTATCACTCAACTGGGTGATCAAGACCACCCTGATTGAGTCAAGACTCCAGTTGACCATGTCTCTATGGAAACGACTGCCCCCCTCCCCACTCACCGGGCCTGGATGGGGATCCCATGGTGCTGCTGCATCATGTGCATGTCAGGGGGGCCCCAGGGTTGCGGGGGGGCATAGCTAGGCCCCCCGCTGCCGCCTCCATATGGCAGGTCGTAACCACCGTGGTAGGGGTCACCGCCATGATCGTCCCTGCAGGGGGCGATAAGGAGCAAAGTTCGACATAACAGGCTAACGAGGGTGGGGAGGGAGCCAAAACGGGGGGGAGGGGGGTCACTCACCAGTCCCTGCGCATGCGCTTCTGCTGCGGGCTCATGTCGTGCCGGGGCGGGGAGAAGCGCTCCCGGCGCCCCCGCTCATAGTCCCGGTACTCCGCCCGGCTACGCCGCTCCCGGCCCCGGTCCCATTCCCTGGCAGAGGGACGCCAGCACCCAGAAACACAGAAGCTCCTCTTAAAACCCCATTCCAGCTCCCGGTACCATGCGTCTGTACCCCTGCCACCCTCCTGTACCCTCCCGTCTCCCCCATGCCCAGCCTCCGAGGTCTCCTCGCATTTCCTCTCCCTTACCTGTCGCTCCACTCGTCCCTGCGCCGGTCCTCCCTCTCTCGGGACCGGTCATAGTCGCTCCTCTCCCGGCGGAACTTGTCTCTCCTTCGCCGGTCATACTCATCGTCACTGTCTCCCATCGCTTATCCTGCGAAGGACGGAGACACAGGGGCGGTAGGTTCCCACTAAGAGACTCTCTATAACCGGGTTAACTCGCTATTCCGGTCTTTCCAACGGACCAGAACTGTAGATTATTTGGTTCAAGCCCTTAGTGGTTCATGATGGATAAAAGTATCCGGTTTCATTATTGTCCCATCAGAAAGGACCCGGCAAAGTTACTGTTATATAAAATTACTAATATACATACGTGTTCTTTTTTCCAGAAACATGACTTAATGTGAGCCAGATAAACCGGGCGACGCTTCCCGAACCGCACATGGCGCCGGCGGGTCCCCGTCTACACAGCCGCCGGCTCTGTAGCTGCACACGGCGGCTGCCTCCGCGGCCGAGTCCCGGCGGCTGCGGCCTACTCCCCCGTGTGTCCGTACTGCGGCTCTGAGGAGCGTTCGGAAGCCGAGGAGGAGGCCGGATAGGCGGCTTACCTGCACAAACCCGTCCGGTTATCAGTCTGTCTTTAGCTTTTTTATTTTAATTTGAGTCCGTTTCCACCAGTTAGCAGCTCCCGCCGCTCTGCTGCGGTTGCGGCTCCGAAAGTCCCCGGATGTAGAGGGACGCCTATTGTCAGGAGTCTTATTTACGATAGTGTCTTTACAGGTGCCTGTGAAGGGACGCCTTTTTTCAGGGGTCTTATTCACACGAGTGTCTTTAACCGGGGAGGGCTCCGTGCGGGACACGCCGGTGTCTGTACAGGATGATTTAACCCTTGTGTATTTTACTTCTTCTGTTCGAAATTCTAGATTCTATAGAATTTATCCTCATTTTGAAAATGTACTGGGGTCACTTCGACCCCCAAAATAACACAGGGGTTAAATGTAACATATTGTATGAATAATTCTGGAATGCAGCTATGTGCGGCTTGCAGAGAAATAGGCGATATCCCGCAGTTCAGTTAATACAGTTGTAATTAACCCGCTGTGCTCTACACAAAGAATATCCGAACCCACACGGTGCCAACGTCAAAAGCACCGCCTCCCCCGCCACGGTGACGTCGGCTTGGGGTAAACTGACACCCCCGTGTGCTGAAGGTGATGACTGGTCTGCGCGGGTGGCATGAATGCCGACAGTGAGCAACTGGCACCTAGGCTCTGTGGCGCAATGGATAGCGCGTTGGACTTCTAGACTTTGACTGGGTGAGGTCATTCAAAGGTTGTGGGTTCGAGTCCCACCAGAGTCGTTGGGTTTTGGTGTGTGGCTCCCTAGGTCTGTAGAGTGATGTCACCCTTTGGACCGTGAGAAAGGTCCATTACCGTGCCCTCATAATCAGCAGCGTTTTGGATAAAAGCCTCTGTTAAATAACTAAATTGCAATTACCTTGCAGCTAGGCCCTGGTTTGATCATTTTAGGAATTACAAAATGCAGTATTACAGCCAGGATCAGTGTAGTGCGGTAAACGAAAGATACTTTTGTATGTATGATTTCGTTTTTTTTTTGTCTGCTTAAATATTTAAAACGATTAAATAAGCAGTAAAGTCATAATTATATTGTTTGATTCCGTCAGTTATAAAATGCAGGAGAGATATCTGTAGTTTTTCTTTCATAAAACAATAAAATCGTCTGGATATGACTCCCGGATTCTTGAAATTTATAGTCCTTAATTTTGATAATTGTGGACCATTAAGTGATGCTCAGTAATATTAAGCTGAATGTGATTTAATCTGATTTATATCACATTCGGGCTGATATACAAACATAAATATTCTCCTAAAGCAGGCTGTAAGCTGATGACAAAGGCACACGCAGGACACGTGTCAGTGCTGGATTGATCAGTAGGCAGGTGTTTATCAGGGACTCAGTCACCACAGAACATAAATCCGCACAAAATGAGATTAACAGACGTCAGATGAACTGTAGATCGTAAAAATGAAAGGTCCATAGAAGTGGGGGTGAGATTCCATAACGACGATACGCTTCGTCAAGACAATTAACGATAATGAATAACAAACTGAGCATGACAGGCTGTAACATGAGGAAAGTGCTAGGGGGCGCTGTCGAGGGCATTTTAGACATGAGTTGGTCAGCGGGTCTTCTTCTGCTCACCGGGGGATCGTGAGGCTGACGTGGGGCAGCACCACCTGTGATGTAAAAACACGGGGTGGGGGGTCCTCAGCTGGTAGTCATGGATACGAGTGGGTGAAAATCAACAGTCTGCTCTGTTGGTGAACAGGAACGTGGGCAGTGAGGGTCAGGGTTAGGGTTAACCCCAACTAGCCTTAGCCCCGCCCACCTGCATTCAATTTTTTTCATTTAATTTACATCTCATTTGTTTCAGGTACGACCCAACTAAGATTCCCAACCCGATTGCACATGGGCTTTATACAGTTTTTCTGAATTGCTAAAACACTCCATTTTAAAAACTAAACTGTCTATTAGCAAACATTCAATCCCAAATGTTCATCTGGTTAGACACAATTTGCGAATCTGAATCTCCCAATTAGCAAAACTCTAAATACATTTTCATTGACAAAACACATTTAGCAGTTGCGGTGCACTTGGACTCTGAAAGACTCACACAGAGTCTTTTTTGCTCCCTCCCAGCTCTCGGATTAGGAACCACTGTCATAGATCATGTTCGGGTTCATGGCATGATTATGAGGGACACAGAGCAATGTGTGCAACCAAATTTAAGCAGGTTCTCAGTGGCCTCCATAGTCAGGCCCTTCAGAGGAGAAAACAGATAAAATGTATGTATCATTTCTTAGTAAATCACTCCATCAATCTGTAGAAAGGGGACAAGGAGAACGAATTTCCTTATGGTAATGCATGCTATGTCTGATTTTGTAGAGTAGAGAACATTTACAATACAGCAAATATACGTCAAACAAAATGCTCTTTTTGTAGAATTGAAAGATGGCCACAAGGGGGCGGCATGTTCTCACAGTAGATGCTTGTTGTTGAGACGGTCCGTCAAAATCATGCAATTTGACCACGTGAAATACAATAACAGATTATTGACGACAACATGCATTTTGAAGGAATAAACAGTGTGAGTCTGTCAAAGATTGACTGTGTCCTACAACACAAGCAGATAAGGGTGAAACAAGCCTATAGTGCAACGATCGGAATGCATGCAGGTAAGGAAACTTTTACAGTAAACTCAGTATAGTGAGTGTATAGAGAATCATGTATAGAGAATTTTTGAACTTGACTCAATGGAGAGGCCTCATGGATGAAGTTGGTTTCAATCTGGCAAAAAGGAGAAGGACAGGTCACAACATAATTGGTCAACGTGCCATGATAGAAGTGCTTGGCCAGCGTGGTGGAAATGTAACCATACGTGCCGCCCTCAGCAGCTCTGGGGTGGTCCACCACCATGGTACTGTTGGGCCGTACAACACTGACCTTCTATTAATATTCCTGGATGGTCTAGGGGACGCTTTACTCAATGATTGGTTAAGCAATAACCAGTATTTTCTGAATGTTTGCCTTCCACCATACTCCCAGTATCTAAACCCTACTGAGGAATTTTTCTCAGCATTGCGGTGGAAATTATATAACCAAATCCCCTACACCCAGGAAAATCTACTCCAAGCAATGGATGCAGCATGTGATGATGTAGGAGTGGAATCTTGCCATGGCTGGATTTGGCATGCTAAGGGATTCTTTCCAAGCTGCCTTGTAAGGGAGAACTTTGCATGTGAGGTAGATGCAGTCCTGTGGCCTGACCTGATGCTGTGGCATGCTGGATGATTGATTTTGCTGTGAAAATATGTAAAATTATATCGTGCAATTTTCTTTCAGCTGCAGGTTTTTTTGTTTGAATGTAAATAAGCTTTCCTAAGTACAGGAATGTTCAAGTATCCTAAATAAAGATTACTTTCCTGTTATCCCAGAGTGTTTCGCATTTATTTATGTAGTGTGTGACGATTGCTGAGTACTGTTTATACGCTGGCTGCTTTTGTGCTTGATTTTGAGTAAAGCTAAAATAGTTTTGGGTCAACTAGTTGATTTTGCAACATAAGTCAAAAGTTTTGTGAGTGTAGCTCGAAATTTACAGTTTGTGCTTAAGGAGAGGAGATTTTAGGAAATGTGTTTTAGCAATTCAGAAAAACTGTAATGTGGAAAAGACACGAAAACATTTAAATATGGACAAAAGGCTTTGAGATAAAGCTTCGGCACAGGATTTAGATTGCTCCGAGACTAAGGGGCAAAAAATGGCGAGCGAGAGATTAGTTAATTCTGGTTTAAAATTAGAAGAGAAAAGAAAGTAAGGATAGTGTGTGAGAGTGAGGTGTGCATGAGTGAGATTGTGTAAGAGTGCGCAAAAGTGAGGTGTATGAGAGTGAGGTATCTGAGAGTGGGTGAGAATGCATGTGAGTGTGTGAGAGTGAGTGAGAGTGTATAAGAGTGTTTGAGAGTGAGGTGTGCATGAGTGAGAGTATGTGAGAGTGAGTGAGAGTATTTGAGAGTGAGGTGTGCATGAGTGAGAGTATGTGAGAGTGAGGTGTGCATGAGTGTGAGTGTGCGAGAGTGAGTGAGAGTATGTGAGAGTGAGGTGTGCATGAGTGAGAGTGAGTGAGAGTATGTGAGAGTGAGGTGTGCATGACTGAGAGTGTGCGAGAGTGAGTGAGAGTATGTGAGAGTGAGGTGTGCATGAGTGAGAGTATGTGAGAGTGAGGTGTGCATGAGTGAGAGTGAGTGAGAGTATGTGAGAGTGAGGTGTGCATGAGTGAGAGTGAGTGAGAGTATGTGAGAATGAGATGTGCATGAGTGTGAGTGTGCGAGAGTGAGTGTCCCCCATACCTGAGGCCGCGTGACGCATGTCAGCAGCCTGGCTTGGTCAAGGCCCCAGCGTGGCCCCCCCTCATCTCGCCGCTCTTCCGGGTCCGGCCCTTGAACTTCCTCTGCCGGCCCATGAAATCAAGGAGGAGGCCGGGTGGGGCGTTACGGGGCTCCATTCCAGGCTCCATATGTGTCCCCTGCTCACCCCGGCACACTGGCGGCGCGAGGTCATCAGGGCCCCCACATAGATCCAGATGGTTCCGGAGAAGGGAGCCAACTCTTGTGTCAAAAAGGCCGTCTGCGATCTTTAAACGAGACAGGAAACACGGAGAGGGTGTCTCACAAGGACAAAGAAGGAGGGGCCACACCACGGAGATTACCCCAGCCGGAAAGGCAGCTGCTAATAAGGTCTGATTTATTATACAACAAAAAATTTTGAACTGCATGTGACACTTTTAATAACATTTCATATTATAGCTGTATAGTGAATGGTCGTAGTTAGAGGGAAATGTATGCATTTATATAAACAGCATAAGAAATAATATATAACAGCATATCTTGCAATTTTGTCTAAAAGTACTATGTCATAAAGGTTGTATATAAGTGATTTGTGACATTCTGTTCTTTCTACATCGTATTCCTGCAAAATAGGCCTGTCTGACCAAAAGCGAGCATTTCATATTGCATTTTCATATATTGATATACAGACATTTCACATGAACTGTTCATGTTAATTTGTTTAATTAATTGGTTCGACATTCTGCAGATAAATCAACATCAGATAAAAATAAAACATGGACATCTCTCAAAGAACAGCCTATTATTATTTACTTACTACTCTCGTTATACGTGAATATGGCAATTAATCTGCAACATGCAAACATTCAATAAATGATGAACAGATGTCTTTGGTTTGTCCCATATGTAGAACAACCGAAACCGACAAGCCTACCTGGTTCCCCGAAATGACGGGTGGGGGTCTCGATTTGACCAGACTGGCCACAGGCAACAGGAAGAGGAGCAGGTAGGATATCCAGGGGGACCCGGAACCATAAGCGGGTGAAGACACCATCCTCGAGAGAGACAGGAAAAACCAACAGACCAGTGAGCTGTGCTCTGGGAAGAGGGGTCGGTGCGGCAGTCGTCGCTGTGGTCTGGTCCGGCGAGACCCTGGCGGTGGTTATATAGGGTGACCCCCTGGTGGCAGTACTGCATTCCTGAGCGGTGGCGCTGGAGATTCTCCAATTCCAGGCAGCTGGCAGGTCATGTTCAGGAAACGGCACGGGGTGCATGTGAAATAACATGTCAAAACATGTGGAAGTGTAAAGCGGAGGCTGGAGGCAGGCCGCTCACGACAGCAGGCCCCCAACCCCGACGTCTGTGTTTAGAGATTAACGCTGAGGAGCGCAGGGATTAGAGATGGGGGGTCATGGGGCTGAAAGAGGCCCAGTGGCGGCCCCATTCACAGTGAGCCTCGTTAGCCTAATTAGCAGAGCCAGTGCCTGTAGGCGGTATGAGTCACTGTGTGCGTCTGCGGCCCACGACGTCCTCCCACATTGCGGCGGGGGCTCCTGTTGCGTCAGTCAAACTTTGTGGAGTACAAACACGCTATGGAACTGTGGGTAATCTCTGGGCTGTGAACACGCAGTACGTTCAGGGAAACTTTAAGGGCTCGAGGGTGGGATTTGGTCAGCCGGACACCGGGGGGCACCAAAAAGCAGGGTGAGGGTATAAAATGGCAAAATAGTGAGAGGATCTGGTGAAGGACTAGGGTGGGAGTGGACCTGTCGGGGTCATTAATACAGGGGTCACTTTCCATATCCTACGGACATTACAACAGCCAGTGTGGGGGGAAGGTCGCACCCTAGTGCTGCTCATTAGTACGACAAATCCAATTCAGTCTAGTTACATTACTGCGTCTGTTCATGACCGCTTTCCACCCACTGTCGTGTTCAGTGGATTTATTAGTGATGCAATTTTTCACAACTTTCAGCGGCATCCCGAGATCGTACGCATCTGTGTCATATCAAAGGCATAAAACATTAATCTGAAGTGGCTCACAGAAAGACAGAGCCCGTGAGCAGCATATCAGCATTCATAAGAAAATGGATGATGACAGGAAGTCATTTCATCTCGGGTGACAGACGTCAGTGCCGGCATGTTTTTCGAACACGGAAGAGGGCTAATATGCATGCGTGAATGGGGTGTGGCTTATAGTGGCCACACCCCCAACATTAATATTACCCATGATGCATTGGTGCTAAGGCACACGGTGTGCGGGGCAGACCTAAGACCTAAGCAAGTTCAGTTGCAACTGTGCACTTATAAGCTGTGAGAGCTGATCCGGGTCAGGAATACTGTACTGCAGGCTTCCACAGTCACGGTCCCAGTGGGCTGTTGCTCAAGGAGACTGATGTAAGCTTGCATATTTAACTGCCTAATTGAGATAATTTCTAATCCTTGAAATAACACACTATTAAACTATTCTGTATAGAAGGCCTGTTCCATGCCTATCCTGTAGGTGGCGTACTGTTCATCCATCCTCCAGTGGCTCAGAGACGACATGATTAATCAAACGTACAGACACCGATAAATGAAACAGGCACAAGTAAACTCGAATAGATTCGTAATAAAAACAACAGCATAACTACAGGTCTTAATTTGCTCATTTGGACCTCACGCACGTGCTGCGGGGTTTCACTAGTAATCTCGCGAGATTTCCCAGATAAACGCCGCCCCGCCCCATAGACACACTCTCTTCTGTCCAGCCTCTGTCAGCGGCCGCGGCTCCTCCCCCCGGTCCTGCCGCCTGCGGAGGCTGCCGCATCCCGCGCATCGCCCCGGCCTGTCATATCACATCCGTCCGGTGATTTCTGCATGATCCGATCGGTCATGGCGTCGGACAGCAGTGATACGGAGGAGTACTACGATGCTGCGGAGGACATCAGCGCTGGTACCTCTCCTAAAATGTAAGTATTATTTCCCGGGGAGTCGCTGTCATTATATACAGTGTATCATATACGGATTAATATTGCAGGTAAATTCCCACCATCCCAGTCCTATACACTTCGGTGTGTTAATTGCAAATGCAGGATAACAATGAATAATAATGATAATAATAATATACATGCTGGCTATATGCAAGTAAAGCGCCGATTTCACTAATTGCGACATGAGCAAAAAGAGTTATTTTTTCATGTCTACAGATTTGGGAAACTCGTCACTAAAGCACAGGTCTAGAAGACACATAAATACCTATAAATGAATCACATTTCTGTGGATGCCCGTCTAAACTGAATCTGTGTGCCGCAGCCGTCCGTAAACGTTTACACGGGCCATCTGTTTTAATTTAAACGCCATTTCCCCAGTAAGGTTTCTAAAAAGGGTTTATATAACCTAGGGTGTACATGAGCTGGTTTTAATGTGGTGCTTAGCTGAGCAAAGATTTTATTGCGTCTCTGTCTCTGCTAAAATGTTCCTCTTGTTTACCATAACGATGCCAGCAGATAATATTGTTGCTGGCTTTGTGCGCTCCTGTCCTTTTCAGATCTCTGCAGGGATTTCCCCAGAGTAATATTTTAATTTCTTTTGTGTCCCAGGTCTCCTGCCAAGTTTGTCCTTCCTTCAGCAAAGGTAGGAGCAGGTCTTGGTGTAGCTTGAAACAAGAATTTCATTCAGGCTACTTTGGACCGGAATCGTTAGATACTATGTTTAACCAGAAGCACTGAACTTTACCTTAAACCTCGAAACAAGCTTTGCTTGACCAGTTAATCCTGGGTACCTATGGGTGACAGTCAGGGTGTTTCTAACTATTGCAAAGATCAGGGGCTGAGTCCAGTTTACCTGGGGAGCTTAACTTTTTTCTTTTTTTGAAGGAAGACTGACATCTGGGCTAAAATACTCGGGGCTACAGCCCATGACAATGCCCATGGTGTCAGTTCATTTAATAAATGATGCATTATCCCCCAGGTCTTTATCCTCTCCTAACTTGGTTGATTATGATTCTACTCCTGTACCTTTCTTGAGGGTCTCGCGTAGCCGGGATGAAGTTTTTCTGATGTTATGGAACTGGAAAAGCAGGCAGGAAATGACATGACGGGTTTGATGGTGTCTGTGCTCTCAGCTGTGAAGGGGAGCCATTGCCATCTTGACCAGCATCCATTTTCTTACTTGAAAGCTGCTTGTGTTGTTATAGAGTAATAGTCTGGTGGGGGGGGGGTCTTTGTGTGTGGGGGGCCGGTCATGGTTAATGTCAGTAGTGATTAACCCCATAACCTATATCTGTCACCCTGCAGGACAGCAGGACAGACACCCAACAAGACCCATGCGAGCCCCCCCACGATGACTCCGTCCTGGTGAGTCTGCATCCCCATGTCCCGCCCCATCTCCCTGACACAGCCAATCACAGCCAATGCTGCGCAGCTTATCATGGTGTTTATCCATATTGCTTGAAACTGATTTGTTAGCGTCATGGAGATGCATTCTGGGAAGTGCTGGGCAGATCCAATAGTGGGTGGGATGATTTTATGTTTAACGTCACTAAATTGAATTACTTATTGGTCTCCATCTTGGTGAAAGTCACTCACCCGCTATGAGTTTTGAAATCAAATTCGCAAAAGATTTATGTATATTTGGATGTTTATGGAGCTGAATGTTCAAATCAGGCACTGGGGCGGTTTATCTGTGGATCACGGTCCTGTCTCCATGACCAGATCATCGACAGCATCATCAAAGAGAGTCAGAAGGAGAGCAATGCCGATGAGCTGCTCCTTGCTGCTGAGGGAGGCGGGGCCAGCCACACAGCCCCCTATGATGAGGGTCAGAGTCTGGGGGAGCCAACCGCAGTGGGCCTAGGCGAGGGGGGCGGGGCTGTGAAAGCTCCACCCCCGGACATTACCAGCACACTTGTCCAGGAGCAGATAGACTCTGAGGACCAACGTGAGCAGACACAGGGGGCGGGAGCTGAGGCAGCCAGCCAGGGTCATGCCGGACCCCTTCCTATGGAGCCCGACATTGTCGCCAGTACTAAAAGGCTGGCACTGCCGAAGGCCACGACCCCGAGTGGATCCCGCCCCCCTCAGCCACCCCTGCCCTCCCTGACTCTGCTCTGCAAGCCTACCCCGGACTCTGTACGGTCCCCAGGGCTGGAAGGTGCGGAGATCTGACCCTTCGTGAGGCTCCTGTCCTGCTATTTGTGAATGTGATGGAATGTGATTTATTCATTATTTTAGTTTATCAGAGATTATCACTAACCTGCAGCCTTGACATTTGAACAGCGTTAGCTGGCATCTCAGAGACTTTGTTTCTGATCGCCGAATAATGTAAAACCGCGTGACCCGTGTCCCCACAGAGCCATGCGGCCTGCTCTCCCCTGGCAATGGTGACTGCGTCACCAGAGAGCTACCGTGTCATCTGGACCTGGTCAGCGCCACCAGTGGGGACACGGTGGTGACAGCCCAGGTTTGTGACCGATGCTAATTGATCGGACCCTCACATGGTCATGTGGGTCACTGAGGCGGATCAGCTAATGGTCCAACAGAATATGTCCTCCAGAGTTTTGAACGTCTAGCCGCTTAAAAAAACTTGCCTTAGGAATCAAATGTTTGGTTCGTCTCTATCAGAATGAGGAGGCAAGCCCGATCACCCCCGAAAGTGAGACCCCAGGACCCCGGCGCCCGCGCACCCACTCCGGGCGCGAGCTGACCGACGAGGTATGGAATCCCGAACTAATCATCATGTCTCTTTTTTCTCCTTATAATGATCTGTTATTTTACGGGAAAGTGGGAAGCGTGCCCAGCATTGTGCTTTCAAACATTACTGCCGAAAAATAAATACCACCAGCAACGTGAACAAGATGGGACAGGCAAAAAGATAATTTCCCCATAGGGAAGAATGTCGTATTGCTGTCATAATATAATTTTGGATTGTTTTTGTCTGTAGAAGAAAAATGCTGCTGATATCAGCCTTATTGCAGCAGTTTCCCTTTAACAGAAAGGGGCGTGGCCTTTAGCAGAAAGAGGGCGTGGCCTTTAACAGAAAGAGGGCGTGGTCTTTAACAGAAAATGGGTGTAGCTGTTGACAGAAAGAGGGCGTGGCTGTTAACATAAAGGGGGCATGGCCTGGCCAGTAGTTTTTCTGCTTTACGTCCATGTTTCCATGGAACAGGAGATCCTGGCCAGTGTGATGATTAAGAACCTGGACACCGGGGAGGAGATCCCGCTCAGCCTGGCAGAGGAGAAGCTGCCCTCCGGCATCAACCCTCTCACTCTGCATATTATGAGGAGAACTAAGGAATATGTGATGTAAGGAACATGGCACCCCCTGTCTGTTTGGAGGTGTAGTACAAGCCCCAGGCTTACATAGTACCTGAAGATTGTCAGGTGTGCGTAACGGCAGGTGACAGGTCAAAACATGGTAACTGGTGTTATGGGGAGTCCTGCTGAGTCTGGAGAAAGATCAGAATATCAGGTAGTCTGAAGATGTGTTTTCTTCGTAGGAATGATGCTGTGCATTCGGACGATGAGGACAAACCCGCGATGCATTTGGGAGATGCAGACGGTGGCAAACTGAGGCAGAGGACGTGAGCAATGGGGGTGCCGAGGGAGGTGGGGGGGTGTCATGCGGTGGCACAGCACGGTCACGCTCCTCCTATCGCCCTCGTTCATCCCCTCAGCACAAAATTCAAGAAGTTTTTGGGCAAATCTGTGAAGAGGGCCAGGCACTTGGCGGAGGAGTATGGGGAGAAGGCGGTGAACAAGGTGAAGAGCGTTCGGGATGAAGGTATGGGCTGCAACCTACGGCTGGGTATCGCTCAAAAAATTTCGATTGCGATACAGATACTTTAAAAACAAAGATCTCCGTTTGCACGTAGGTTTGCAAAATCAGAGAGTGATTATTAATCTTTATTGAAATGTAGGCTCATATTATCAGGGTTCAACCTGGTGGGTACCAAAGAGGTTATTTGAAAAATATTTTTAAATCTTATTATAATAAGTCATCTTATTGAGACTGTTCCTTTAACAAGCGGAACCGCTGCATACAGTCCAGAATCTGGTTTGATTTCACCTGAAAGGCTGAGTAGCGTATGAGCCCATTAATGGTTAATTGGTTGTAAACAGCCTACAAAATGTTTACAAGTGATTGAAATTTGCAAGTTTTAGGCCATAATTAATCACGGTTTGCCAAATGATTGTGTTAGTAATTTCCTCTGAAGCAGACCTGCTGCTCACGACAAAACACATTATACAGAACAAATCTGACAGAAGATCTTCAGGCAAAATGCACGGTTAATATCAGCACGTTCTGGGCTGTGCGCGCTGATAACATTTACTCCTTAGGTTTCGAAATTTGTTACCGAATGAAAGGCATTTTTTTTAGCTGTCACGATTACTCGATTAAACTCGATTACTAAAAAGCATCGATTAAAATTTTCCTTCTCGATTACTCGGCAATATGGCAGAAGGGGGACAGTGCATAGCAGATGAAGGTGATAGTAAAGAGCAAAAACCATCATTTGTATGGAAGCACTTCACATTAAACGGGAATGAAAATGCAGTCGTCCGTCAGTATTGCAAAGCAGAACTTAAATATTACCACAGCTCGACTGCAATGCAAATACATCTTAAATAAGATTTCCGGGTTTGACAGACTCACCCAATAATGAGAGGTTAGCCATAGATGTGCGCCATTTAGTAGCTTAGCCCGTCGTTTTCATCACTTTGACTTTAAATCATTTTGTAAATAATTTAATTCCTACGATTCCTCTATGACAAAATATTTGCTGCTAAAACAAATGTTAACCCTGTCGCTTAGCCGCATCATTGTCCAGAAACATGCAGTTTTAAATGAATTGGTTCCTGCCTCATGCCAAATGCAATGTATATAATGTAATATAATATAATATAATATAATATAATATAATATATAAACGATTACTCGATGAGTCATCAGATTAATCGGTAGATTACTTGATTATTGATATAATCGATAGTGACAGCCCTACATTTTTAAATACTCTGTTGTATCTAAGCAATTTGATCAGTGCCAAATAAGTATTGAAATTCGGTAACTAGCCCTATCGGAACCACACCTGGGCTTGCTAGAACTGCAACGGGAACCGAGTGGCCCGGAACTGGAATCAGAACCAGGCTGGGTGGAACCACAATCAGAAATGGGGTTGACCACAACTAGAACTGAAGTCAGGTGGGCCGCGACCATAACTGGAACCTGGTGGACAAAACCGGGCGGGCATACCGGATGCTCAGTATTGATAGGGACTGTCCTGTTCTGACCCAGTGTTCCACACGGACCCGGACGAGCCGTCCTCCAGTGACGATGAGGGCATGCCCTACACCCGGCCCGTCAAGTTCAAGGCCGCCCACGGCTTTAAGAGCCCGTTTGACTTCGATCAGATCAAGGTGGTGCAGGACCTGAGCGGGGAGCACATGGTAAGGCATGAGCCCCCCCTCCCTGCACACACACAGATACGTTACCTCCCCAATTATTGGAGGTCTGTCAGACCATGGCTGCCCCCCCATGTTTGCAGGGTGCGGTTTGGACCATGAAGTTCTCTCACTGTGGGAGGGTTCTGGCTACGGCGGGCCAGGACAACATGGTTCGGATCTGGGTTCTGAAAAACGCCTTTGACTATTTCAACCACATGAGGCTGAAGTACAACACGGAAGGTAGGTGAGCTAGGCTTAGGGTTAGGGTTAGGGTTAGGAAGGTTGGCGAGCTAGCCCTGATTTTAATGCTTTAATTCGTGGGCTCAAAAGTGACCCCTGCAGGCAGGAAGTGACACGTTTTTAATCTGTCATTTCAGTTGTAGTGCCGGGTGTTTCCTGTCACATGGGGGCTGTAAATCAGGCCCACAGCAGTAGGGTTGGAGGATTCTCTTAGGGTCTATGGGTTATGTGAATATAATACTGTAAATGTTCTGTACTTAAAGGGCCTTAAATGTTTAGCAGGGCGTTTCACTAAATGGCCATCGGAATCATTCTGTTGCTAACCCGCTTAGCCGTGTTAAATATTAATAGATTTAACTGTGTAGCTTCATGAGATTGGGGTTTAGAACGAGCAGCGAAGCTCGGTAGCGAGATGCTGAGCTGTAATCTTCTGGACGTGTACTGTTTGTGTGGTACTTCTCAATACGGGCCTCTCTCCCTCATTGGGTCAGGGCGGGTGTCGCCCTCCCCATCGCAGGAGAGCATGGGCTCCTCCAAATCGGACACGGATGTGGGGGTGAGTCCAGCTTATTTCTAGAAGTGAATTGAGAAAGCCACATTGGGAGAGGGGGTCTGATTCAGGCTTCAGATTAATGTCTCCATGTCTTATTGGATTTGCCATGTATTTGATGTTTAGGGGCGGGGCCTCATGCAGGATTTATGCGAGTGAACGAGAACTGGCATCTATGACCAACCCTGAGAAATCACTTTCCCAAAAAACAGATGGTTTCCTTTGTCCCAGATTCACGGCACCCAGGAGTCATCGGACGGGGAGGACAGACATGCCCCTTTCCGACAGATCCCCTTCAGCAAGTACAAGGGCCACACAGCTGACCTGCTGGACCTGTCCTGGTCGAAGGTGAGAGGTCAAAGGTCACGGCGCAGAGGCCCACACATGGGGTGAATCTCAATATGTGTACTTGACCATACTTGTGTTCTCGTGTAGTAGTTTTACATCATCTCCTATTGCCGAAGACCACTTCCAATACTAAGAACACAAGTATAGAGGACAGTAAAAATCCCCGGATGTTGGTCATGCTCCACCCCAAATCTCAAAGGATATATTCCAGTTCCATGATTCATTGCACCCTAAGTTTGTTCTTAGAAGGCGAGTTAGCAAAACCAGTCTTGCGAAGACCACAAATACAGTCTTTGCATTCTTCATATTGAGATTCACCCCTGCACACTGTCATGTAAAATCCACTGCTAACGCCCAGTGCCTCTCCACCCTTACCTCAGAACTACTTCCTGCTTTCCTCATCCATGGATAAGACCGTCCGCCTCTGGCATGTTTCCAGGAGGGAATGCCTGGTCTGCTTCCAGCACATCGACTTTGTGACGGCCATCGCCTTCCACCCCAGGGTAAGCGAATCCCTGTACTTCCCTCCCACAATCCTCTGCTGCCTGACGCAGATCGCTATGGTAACCAGCCTCTGTCTCATCGCCAGGATGACAGGTACTTCCTGAGTGGTTCCCTGGACGGCAAGCTGCGGCTCTGGAATATTCCCGACAAGAAGGTGGCGTTGTGGAACGAGGTGGACGGGCAGACACGCCTGATCACCGCCGCCAATTTCTGCCAGAATGGGAAGTACGCTGTCATTGGCACATATGATGGGCGCTGCATCTTCTACGACACCGAGGCAAGTAGATAATGCTCCTATGATTCATAGTTCATCTGAGGGAGCCAATGGAATGACAGTCACCCACCCCACAGAGAGTCACATGACATTAAGGTGTTCTGATTGGATGAGAATGTGCTCTGAAATAAGTTTGCCTTTCTTAAGTTGATTTATTTTTTGTTTTTCAGCACCTCAAATACCACACGCAAATCCACGTGCGGTCCACCAGGGGCAGGAACCGCGTGGGCCGTAAAATAACCGGGATTGAACCGCTGCCAGGGGAGAATAAGGTGTGGCCTGATGCTATCATGCCATCTCACGCAACCAATCAGAAAAGCACTTACTGGTGCTCAGCCAATAACGTTAGCTCTTAGAGATGTACCTCAGCCAATCAGATTAAGTCCTGCAGGGGTAACCACGGCCCGTGCACAATAGGGAAATTTTACCTCAGCAGGATACTGCTTTATTTCTGGCAGATTTTGGTGACCTCCAATGACTCAAGGATCCGCCTGTATGACCTGAGGGACCTTTCCTTATCGATGAAGTACAAAGGTTACGTCAACAGCAGCAGTCAGATCAAGGTCACCTTTAGGTCAGGCCCGTGTCTCTGTTCCGCCTTTGCCCATCAGCCAATAAACGGTTAAATAAAAATAAATGTTTTTTGAAACCGCTTGTGAATTTTGTGACACTCCCTCTTTTTCAGTCACGACTACTCCTTCATCATCAGTGGCTCGGAGGACAGATATGTCTACATTTGGAGTACCTACCACGATTTAAGCAAGTTTGCTTCTGTCCGGAGGGATCGCAATGACTTCTGGGAAGGAATTAAAGGTAAACCGCAGCTGAAAGCCTGATGCCCCAGCCTGTTTTCCCCTGAGTACCTACTACAGCTTTTTTGGAGACTCCCACCTGATTCCCAGCTCAAGAGAAGCAAAAATGTCCATTTTGAGAATCCAAAAGGCATAAAATGCATGCTAGCCTCAGATACCTCATTTCCTGGGAATTGGGTTAAGTAACCTGGTGCGGGTGGTCCCAGCAGCTGTTCATGTGTTCTGTCCATTACACACGCCAGCTGCCTCATTGGTATATTCCCCCCTGTCCTCCCCAGCCCACAATGCAGTGGTGACGTCGGCCATTTTTGCGCCACACCCCGGCCTGATCGTCTCACCCATGGCCTGCGCAGAGAAGCCAAATGTAGAGCACAGGAACATGGACCCAGAGGTCATTCCATCAGGTAAGGTCGGGGAGGTTATCTCAGGAGCACCAATGTCTGCCACCCAGAAGAAGAACATGTGGTTTGTCCCACTCCTCAGGGGCCCTCAGGGCAGGACACACAGAGGTCCTCCTTTCAGCTGACTTCACCGGGGCCATCAAGGTGTTCGTCAACGTGAAAAAGTGACAAGGAGCACGCCCCCCCCCCCCCCAAACTGGGGAAATATTGTCGTGTCAAAGCAGTCGTGTTCAGTCATACCTGCATCTGTGTACCGGGGCACGGTGCCACCTTGTGGACGGACGTGAGATTGCAGCTTCCAGCACACGGGGGCTGGTCCGTGGGCCGGAGGAATGTGAAGACGACAGAACAGCGTGGTGCCCTGCTGTTTTTAGAATGTCATTCTATCCACTGGGGTGAGGGAGGGGGCAGCAGAGGCTCAGTATGCACCCTGTACTGTTTGTGCACAGCATCTCATTAGGGACTTGTGTCGAATGATGGACACATCATGAGCCCTGATTGGTCCACATATAGTTAAACACACCTACTTCCAACATGCCTCTCTCTCCTCACTACTGCCCTTAACTGAAGCACCAACTTTTTAGAATTAGAAGTCATATTTTTTTAAATTATGAATATAAACAGCAGTTGATGTATTTGATGTTCATACCCCATAAAATATGATTTAATATGAATTTTGTCTCATCGATGTCCAGGATACTCTTACGAACTGGGTTAATTACCATAGAACTGGTGTAATAAGAGACATGTGGCATTAAATGCCACTGAATGATTTTTAATTTCTTCATCAGTACAAATCAGTTTATTCTGCCCTGGGGTTAGGGCCCGTTTTATACTACAGTATTAAAGTTACACTCTGTCACTTCTTGTGATTTTTTTACAGGGTTATGAAGCCATTATTATAATTTTATGTTATTTACAGCGTATATGGAGAGTATCCGAAGGATGAACGTAAATTCGTAAGGTCAGATGTCAGATGATTGGCAGGACAATAAAAATCAGGAGCCATCTACCATGACGAGCTGTGAGAACATCAGCTGGTCTCCTGCACCTCCTGCCCACACCGTATCACACACTTTTAAAAGCTGCCATCACAGCCAGCATTCGGGCAACCGCATATGATTTAATCAGCTAATCATTGAGGTGAGCTACATAGCTAGGCCCCGACCCCAGGGAGGGGTCAGGGGTCACCCAGGCCGCTCATTGCAGGGTGACCATCCGGCTGCCTCGGCCCCTGCCCCTCCACGGCCTCTGTCCCCAGCCTCCGCGGATCTTCAGGTTGGTGAAGCGGTCGTTGAGTGTTAGACTGGTCTGCAAGGCAGAGAATCATAGGGACCCAAATGTCAGGAGGTGTGTTATTATTGAAAAAACGTTGCTGGGTTCACACAGGCGAAAGAGAGGGACAGCTTAGGAGCCTTTCTCACACTGGGCAACCATGACCTGCTGACTATCATTAACTCAACGAGAGACCGGCCACTGGCTGATTCACAGTGATAGCCCTGAAGTAACATAAGCTGGGCTGTTCCGGAAGGTCCTACCTGGTTGGATACAGCCTTGAAGTTGAATCTCAGAGGGATGCCTTTGGGCTGGGGAGCTGCAAAGCTTCCCTCCCCTAGAGGCCTGTCACTCATGGGAGACTGGTTCGCCCTGCTCCCGGGGGAGGGAAAAAGAGGACAGGGCGTTCCTCTAAGGCAGTGTTTCTCAAACTGGACCTCAAGGACCCCCAGACGGTGCATGTTTTTGCTCCCTCCCAGCACCCTGCCAGACAGTCCACATTTTTGCTCCATCCCAAGGTCCTGGTAGGGAGTGGTTTGAGAAACAGTGCTCTACGGTTTGGTTAATCTCAGATCGCTCCTCATCTAAATGTAATGCAACAGGCGTGCGCCAGTTTAACGACACATACACTCATGCTCTGTGAACACAGTGCCCCCCTGTGGTAACAAATAGTAAGGTCGTCACTTCGGCTATACTGTTTGTCTGCCGCACTCTTAACACAGATCTGATTGTGCCTCAGCGACTGAGTATTTAAGTTAAACCAAACGGATACAGAAACACAAAAAATAGGCATGCGGGTACACTTATCTGCAAATGCATAAATACGCCATTACAAAGGAAAACCGACGGGCGATTGTAACGCGTCTCCTTAAAATAGGCTGAGAATGTTCTGCCTCACGTGTATGTCGCTGTGGCCAACAGTGGCCGCCAAATAAATTTATGTACCCTCCGATGTAGCTAAAGGGCTTACTGGGGATCCGAGTTTGCCTTCGAGTTCGGAAGTGATACTGTCAAGATGGAGCCAGTAGAGGGCGCCTTCCTCCACCTTTGGGAGAGAATGAGACGCGTTTCAGGCGCGGTGTGGCGGGGAGCCACATCGCCGAAAACTATCAAACACTTTCCCTACCTTCTCACTTTCTGAAATCGCTCCGGTTTTTCGCCCCCTTCCCAGGGACTAAACTACAGAAGGAAAAAAACAGAATTGGATTTAACTGCTCCCTAAGATGCGAGGAAGATATACGAAAACACATTTGTAATACCTATTAAAATAGTGAAGGCTTAGGTAACATAAAACGGAATTAAAAACACTAATCCCAGAGCAGAATAAGAGCTAAATCACTTAAATTAGATTTTTAAATTAAAATAAACGGAATGCAATGCGTGAATGCCTACTATAGCGGCGATCAAATAAATGTATATGTACTTTTAACCAGTAGGCTACTATATTTTTTGTTTAACTAACCGCTCTGTTCAGTATAACCGGCTTCGTCCTGTATGGTCTCTGCTTGGAATACGGGAAACTCTGGTTGAGAGGGATCCTACAATTAAAACAGAAGAATGAAAATGGACCCCCCTCCCCCCAAGCCACATGGATCCCCTGGGGGAGTAAACCGTCTGTGACGGTACTCAAATACACGCAAATGGGTAATAGGATAAACGTCTCCTTGTTTCAACACTGATAAGCAAATAGATTTTACGCGTGTTGCAGCCCAGTAATTAAAGATATGGGCGAAGTATTACATCTGTTTACTAGTAGATCCATGTCAATTCGCGTCTAATGTGTTAATAGCTTTTTCCACTGTGATCCTACACGCACCTTCTCGTAGGTCCACGCTGGCCTCTGTAAGGCTGGTAGAAAGAGCCTCTGAAGCGGTTGCTGCGTTGTCCAAACTGCTTGGCATTCTGGGTGAGGAAAGACCAAACAGTTTATCCAAGAAGCGCGATCCCATGTGCCGTGGTCCTCAATGAGTACTTAGGACACGGGTGATATCAACCAGGACAGAGGCGTTTAAGAATTATTTTCCAACCTTGAGACGTCACTGAGCTTAGAGCAAACCTCAGTGTGATGGAGACCAGCCTCAGCAGAAGCAACTCGTCTTATTCCATAGGCTTTAATTAGTAAAATGCGGAGTGTAAATACGAATGTTCTTTACATTTCTGCAATCAGGGGCGCAGGAGAGATTTTTGAAGTAGGAGGGACCAAAAAGTCTCATCTCTTAAGCTTTTCCAGCCATGCATCATTAATTAATACTAAACATTTTGATTGACACTGGCTGGCTTACATACAATGTTACGGTGTTGTCTGGAATTGCAAATCACTCAGAAATTGCCTATTGGGCAACAGCATAAACAGATTTCTCTACAGTTTGTTTAAGGTTTAAATTTACTGAGCTCCAGTTTACTGTAATGTTACATATTATGTGAGGACAAATTCATAGATTTATACCTTTATTCTAACAGGCATAATTTAACGTTAGGTCAAACCTGAATGAAGTCGTTTTCTTTGTTGCAGTAACATAAATTAGCCTATCAGAGATACGGGAAAATTATGCTGACAGCTGCATCTAACATAGGCTTGGTATAGATACATAGAATTTGCATCTACTTACATTACTTGCTATTTGAAAGAACACCGTGACATATCTTTTTTCGGGTTGTTTTGTTTCTGTATTTCTGTATTGCATACCGTTTCGGTCCGTGTGACTAAAACGGCATCCTGCACAATATAAGGCAGTGCAGTTCTCAACTTGTTCAGGAGCCAGAACCCGCAACGGCGGAATACAAACAGAATGCGCCGTCACAAATGCGGCGAGTATAGATCGAATGAAATGCTTCAGAAAGCGACATCTATATCCGACTTATCATTCCTTCATTAAATCAGGAGATCATCGTGGAAGTGAAACATTTTAAAGCCATGTGTAGGCTTATAGGAACGCGTGCATTTCACTCTGTCCATCTACAAGCGAAATAAAGGGACGCCGTGGGAGCGCATGTGTTCAGGCACGGGGATGCGCGCGCGTCTGACGGGACTCCTGCCTGCAGCAAACACATGAGTAATTCGTGGTGGCCAACACAGTATATATATGCGCTCGGTGCAATATCTGTATATGTGTGATATATCTGTGGAATTATGCTCTGCATGTGTGCAATATGTGCAATTGTATGCACAAATTTTTCACATTTTTTTTCTTATTAATTCTATTGTTATAGTATCCATTTCCCCGGTGTAGGATCAATAAAGTCTATCTTATCTTATATCGGTCTTACTCCGACCCAGTGAGCCCGAATACGCACCTTGGAGTCCCACTGCGGTCTGTTCAAAGGGCTGATTCCTTTCGGAACCGGTGCGCTCCTCCTCGGATTGTACGGCCTGCTTCTGTAGAAGTCCCGCACGGGTGGCCCGATGTATCGGAACCTGTTGAGCCCTGCGGACGGTGATGTATTTGATAGATCATTTTTAATTGCGTGCTTGTGATTGAAGCTTTACTGGTTCCAATCCCTTACTAGCAAGCTACCACTGATGTACCTTAACCAAGGTACCGCCCCCGAGCACTGTTACCTGGGCGCCAAATAATAACTATATCACTCACATATGGGTTAAAGGCAGAGGACACATTTCATTGTTGTGTTGAGAAGTGTCAACAATGACAATTAATCACTTTACCGAGTTAAATAACTGGACATTTTTCTGAAGTGCATGGTTTTTCAAGGCTGTGATACCGGGGCCGAGAACGTAGAGGCTTTAGGGACAATTCTAGAATTTAGCCCCGCTTAAATAGGGTCTAGGGCCACCTATGCGTGGAGCCACAACTCCACCACTGCTAGTGGGTTACAGGGCTGTCAAGGCTCACGCACGCTTTCAGACTGTCATGCAAGAAACCACCGAGAACGTACACAGACACAAGAAATCATACGACAGATCCATATCCTTATTTTATTATATTACAAATCTAAAATGACATTAAAAGTGGTAATTTGCAAACGCTACAGTCTATTTACAAGGTAATAAAACTGTTACATACATGTAAATGCGTGTGCATGTGTGTGCAGACTTGCCTAGAACTGAAAATCCCCAGCCAGCCAGCTGACCGAAGTTGGCAACCGTGGGATTACTGTGAAACGATGGGCAAATCATGGTTTAAGTGGCTAGTTTAATAGCCTATTTCTCGTGGGATTTTGTCGAAAGAACAAAAAAACAGAAAATGCCGATTATTTCAGCCTCAATCACAGATAATCACTACGACTTGCATGGGGTCTTAAATAAGCCCAAGCCTAGTATTTCTTAAGTAGTATTAAATATTAACTTAACAAATCTCGAAGTACCTAGCTGTATAAAGGCGAACTGTGCAATTCATAATTCACTGTTTAAGCAGCCAAAAAAAAAAACAAACCAGCGGAGAGTAAGCGTGTGACTGGTAGCCTACTGTAAAGGAGAGCGCAGGTCTGTGTTTACTCTTAGTACATAAACTTATTTTATATAGTGCTATAAAAAGATTATTCCGACTGGACTTACCTTGCACGTAGCCGGCGCCCCTTCTGAAACGGAAGCCTTGCTGCAGTCCTGCCTTATTAAACTTCTTAAATAAGCGGTTCGCCTGTCGGTTCCTCCTCCTAAAGCCACCAAGTGTCACACTTTCCTCTTCTTTTTTGAGTTTAATGATGTCGTCTAAAGGCAAGAGAAAGGACAGCTGGAAGGTGTATTCAGTGAATGACCGATCAGCAGATATGTGGTCAGGAGCCAAGCAAAATAAATGTGAGTAAACGGCGAACAAGACGCGGATTACTCTGTCGCCTTTCATGGATGTGATATTTTGCGGTACGCTAAATGTTGACACATTGCTCTCAATCGAATACCGTGGCAATCTTAAGGCAAACAGAAGTTTAAACATTAAATGGTTTACTATCTAGGCCTATTGTCAGACTAATATTTGTGTGAAATGACTGGCTGCTGCAAATACGCTTTTAAGCATGCGAGCCTCTCCCCCACTGAGACATATACCACCCTCACCATTTCCACAGTGTGCCAGCAACCTGTTATTTTGCAAATACGCTGGTCATATAAAAGCCTGGGAGAAACCAGGAGGAATTTTGGCCTTCAAAGGAATGATTTGCGCTTTGACGAAATCCCTGAAATCAGAACCATTCAGTGACTCGTGTATATTTTCTCTCGTTTTTATTCACCAACCGAGTGACAGGTCAATCTTCTCCGAGCTGCTCGTCTCCTCCATCGACTCCGGTTCCGTTATATTGTCGCCCATAATCTTCTGTCTCAAAGTCACTTTCTCCAAACACGCTTTTCCTTATATATATATAACCGACAGCTTAGTACTTAGGATCCTAATCGGGCTCCTTTGCGCTGTTATTAAGGTCGGGACATTCCCCGCAGGAGCGCATATGAGGAATAATCGAGCGACCTCTCCGGTGGCAGCCGGGGGCGGACAGCTGCGGGCTCCTGTCGCCCCCCGGGGAGCGGGGCTGCCCAGCCCCGAAGCGACATGCGTTTGCATGCTTCATAACACACCCCATAAATAGGCACTGATCTAATAACGAAAGAGGGCGATCGAGTATGACACCTCGGCAAGGACAAGATTACAAGCCGTCTGGGAAAATCATATCCGCGCTTCATCAAACGTTCAAAAACACGGAACTACAGAAGGAGAAAAACAATATACTGGAGAATATTTTGTTTTTAACTGTTTTAGTTCTAGTAGGACTATTTGTAAACCCAGTAAGTAAAATCCCGAGGAAGTTTTAAAAAAATGTAACACATAATAGAATTAATGACAACCGAACTGAGTAACGTCAATTAACAAATTACAAAGTTACTCAAAATGCATGTGCTGGAAAACTGTGACGAATAGCTCGGGAAGTGCGCGCTCGACATTAAAGCACGCTTTGTACCCCCAGCTGGACCTCCCATCTCCCCTTGGAGACCCGCCCCTGCTTGGAGCCCAGCCCCGTCTTCGGAGCCCCCACCCCTTTGCTTCCCTTCGCTGGCCCGGGCGCTGTGCGCATGGGCGGAGGGGCAGCACCGTTTATTATCGGCCGGATTGTGTGTCTGTGCGAAGATGGCGGCGAGTCAGGGAGGTGGGGGACCGATCGCCGCTCTGCAGAGCCAGCACTACCCGAGAGTCCCGCACTGGACGGCGGGTATTCCGCAGCATCAGCACCACGTCCCCACGGCCCGCAGCCTGGATCGCGCCCTGGAGGATGCCGCGTGCTCCGGCATGCTGAACCTCAGCGGGAGGAAGTTGAGGGATTACCCTGGCATGAGCTACGACCTGACCGATACAACGCAGGCAGGTGAGTCTGTGGCGAACTTAAAGTGCATTATTGTATTTTTAAAGTTGAATCAAAAATAAGCAATAATGCATGATAATGTAGTCCGGGAAATCGCAATTTCTCAATGCATTTGCCGGATATTTGCATGCATCTTACATTCCATGGTCATTCTGGCATCTCTACAATGCATAAAGCGAAGCGTATCCATCGCACTTTTCCCCGGCACATGGTGCACCGTGCGGCCGCGAGCTCGATAAACGTGTGTAGAAGCCCATGGATGCCTATTGCACCGTGAGTTCCGTTTTTCTCAATGAAAATGTAAGATCAACAGTAAGAGACTTCTGTCCCTGTATCCATCCCGACGCGGATTTCCATCCAGGGTTGCCCAGGATCCTTACACGTCCAGCCGGCTGCAGGGATCAGAAATCCGCGTTGAGCGACTCAGCAGGACAATAGATAAAGCGTCACTTCACCCCCCGCACATCCCCAGTATAATGCCATGCTGTTAGTTTTCTCATCCCTGTTTAAAATAGTTCAGTGTGTCGCGCCCCGCCTAATGATTTCATTATAGTAGGTAATGTGTGTTTTTTTTTCCCTCCGTGCTAAATCGCCTATATTTTTTCGACAGCCGCTCAGGACATTAAATGCATGCACATCTTTGCTTTTCAGTGTCATTTTTGGGCGTCCGGGAATATAAATGCTGCAGGGAGCTGGGCTTTGCAGGGTAATAAAAACGAAGCGCTTTGTTGCTGCCGTCGGTCCGGAGCTGAGCGCTTCTCCGCCCCCCCCCCTCCAGCTCCAGCAAACCGTGATGGGGATGCGCTGCTTGTTTAGCGCACATTGATGGCTTTATTACTGAATCTGCTATATTACCGCGTCTGCATCTTGCGGACGATGTACCTTGTTTTACTGTCGGTCTTCTGCAAGCGCTGAGCGTGTAATATCAAGGTTCTGGTGCTGAGAGTGATTAACGATGCTTAATTGCTATATCGGATTAGTTCAATCGAGATATTTTAATAAAACTGCCGGTTGCGGGAAAGGGGTCTTTGTATAAGTGATGCGCGAAGATGCGCGCCGAAGAGAATAGGGGCGCTAATTGTGTATGGGAGCCTTTGTCCCGGTAACGTACAATAAAAACATTTAATGTAGGCTGGTACCGTTTCAGCGGAAATGGAGGTTTTAGGGGGAGTAGCGGCTGTCGTCTGAGGCTCTGCCCGGTCAGTTGTCTTTCCCAACGTCTGTCTCTCTCCCACTGAGCGAGAGCTTTGCTCCCTGGCCGGCCCAGCTACCGGCTGCACTGCCTTCCCGGTTTCGAATTGGTCTTGGCCTGAGAGGAAGTGAGATGTCCCCCGTCCCCCCCTACCCCGTCCCCCCAATCCAGGCCATCTGGAGCTCCACACATGGAGACGGGGTTGTCTGAGAGTCAGCTGTGCGAAAAGCGGGGAGGACAGTCATTACAGACAGTCAGAAGCTTTGTGCTGGGCCAGCATACAGAACAGCCCGCACAACCTCTGACTCTCAATACTGCCTTGCATGAAGAAAGACTGAATGAGTCTCCTTTGTCTTGTAAGGGTTGCTCTTAAATCAGTAGGGTCCTAAAGGCAGAGTTTGGACTGAGGGTTTCTGAATTGTATCTTCGTGTAGCAGGCGCACCAGATCCTACGTCGCTGGTCCTGGTGTGTCGATGGCGGCTCCCCGTGTTCGTCAAGCTAGCCGGGCCTTTTCGTTACATGCTACTGGTATTTCAGAATTAGTACAGAAGTCATGACAGGAAGTTCCTGCCCTATTTATAGAACTGGCTGCCTGCTCAAAGTCACCATTGTTCGCCTTTAACATTCGAGCCCAAGGGCCCTGGTTGGCTGTGGTGTCTCGTTTTGTCGGTGTGACCGTGCAGGGCCGTGTCCTCCATGGTATCTGTGTGACGGTGTGTATTAGGGGCCCCTTTGTGAGACTGTGGTCTGGCACCCGCCCTCTCGTGGATTACCTGCCTGTGTCATGTATGGTTTTCCCCTAGATTATCCCATGAGGGGATTTCAGAGCCTTTGGGGAAGTGCCTTGTTCGCTCCGTGAAACTTATTTCTGTAAACTGTAGCTATTGTCAGTGGATAAAACAGCTTGTCGCTCCATTTCACTGCCTATTCCCGCCCACTGCTGTGGGTCGTCGCCATTTTTCATGCAGTCCTGGATCAACATCTCCGAGGCACCATCAGCTGTGTGAGTGTGAAATGGGTTTAGGCATTCCAGGCAGCGTGTGCCGAGTGTGATTAATCCCTGACCCGCAGGGAGGATGTTGCAGATAGCACCCTGTCTATGCTGGTGTCTAATGGCGGATGCATCTTCCCTCTGGCGCCTCAGCCCCCACATCGATGTGTTTTTCTTCTGTGTCCATGTCTTCCCTCTGTATCTTCCCTGGTATCTGTGTCTTCCTTCCGTGTCTTCCCTGGTAACTCTGTCTGTCCTGGGACTTGCTCCATCCCTGGTGTTCCATGGTGTCTGTTCCTTTTCTCCATATACTTCTTGGTATCTGTGACTTCCCTGGTATTTCTGTATTCCCTCTGTATCTTCCTGGGTGTCTGTGCCTTCTCTCCTATTGGAATCTGCGTCTTCCCTCTGGCGACAGGCTTCCTTTGTGTGCTGATGAGGCTTGGCTGTGTGAGACGTCTTCATTGCTCGTTACGCGGTTCCTCCCTGGAAGATGCTGTGTTAATGAGTGCAGGATTTCCAGCAGCTGACTGTGGGGATTTGTAGCTGTCTATTCCTAAAACGGGAGGCGGGAAAAGGTTTTACGCCTTCAGTAGGTGACAGACAGAATCCCCATCACTTATTCTTCGGCCAAAAGAAAATGTATTTAGAGGACTCAAAGAAAGCCACCTTTCTACAAAGACGCCTTTTGCTCTTCAATGCTATTGCTAGGAAGGTGCCATCTAACACTGTGGGGGGACTGACTAACATTATGACCATGCTAGCTAATGCTAACACTGGGGGACTAACTGATTCTAACACTAAGAACGTGCTGGCAAATGCTAACACTGTGGGGGACTAACTGATTCTAACACTAAGAACGTGCTGGCTAATGCTAACACTGGGGGACCAGCTGATGCTCACGGACGAAATTGATGGAGTCGGGTGTCATTTTGGCAATACGATGTATGGCGCGTAATCACCACGGTGATCTTCATTTCAGCCTTCCACCTGTGCAGGGACTTTGAGACGAACTTTTTGTTTTTTTTCAGATTCCACCCACTGCCCGCGATTGGCTGACATAAATGTGGCACTGCGCGTGGACTAATTATGCAGTTACTGGCATGTTTTGCGCCGCACTGCACTTCAAATAGTGTAAATTAATATTTGTGTTCATGTATTTCTGTTAATCATAAATGTCTTAACCTCGTAATGTTTGCCGTGGAATGCGTCTGCTTCGTTAGGGTGTAACCGTGAGTACGATTTATATCGGTGGCTTCCCTATTTGTGCCACTTATTGTATTAAACCGATAGTGGCTGTTAATAAAGAGAGCAGCTTCCGTTTTAAAAGAGCTGTCATCTCCTTTAATAAAATGACTCACGCACTCACCACAGTACATTTATTTGCCCTCTGCATGTGGGTCTGCTGTATTGAAAACATTCTGCGCCCTCTATGGTTGTGGCATAATGGACAAGGTGGCGGTGTCGTTTTAAGTATGTCAAAGGTTGTTCTCGCTAGCGTCTTCGATTTTCATTGGATGTTGTTTGAAGTTTATAGCCACCTTAAGATCATGTTGGCTAATGATAGCAGTGTGGTGGACCATCTGATTCTAACAATAAAAACATGTTGGCTAATGCTAACACTTTCAAGGACTGTTTGCTAATGCTAAGGCTCAGAACATACTGGCTAATGCTAATGCGGGAGGACCAGATGATGCTAACACTGTGGGAAGACCAGATGATGCTAACACTGAGGGAGGACCAGATGATACTAACACTGCGGGAGGACCAGATGATGCTAACACTGAGGGAGGACCAGATGATGCTAACACTGAGGGAGGACCAGATGATGCTAACACTAGCAATGTAAAACAGTAAAACTAAGGGGGCTGATAAGCCTAAGGTTGAGAAGCTACTGGCTAACACCGTATAGCATCATGTTGTCTGTTTGGTGAAGCTGCTCTTTTTAATGTAAGGTGAAAAACACCCTCCCTATCCAGAATGGAAAAACATTTTACAAGTTGTCTAATTGTGTTGTTGTTCTTGGTGTCAGGGCTGTGATTTTTACATGCGACTCAATTTTGATGGATTTGTTCTTATATTCAACATGAAACTTCAAGATGAAATGAAATGGTAACGAACACCATCACGATAAGCTAATAGTGCTTTATTGATGGTCTGATTATATTTATTAATGAAGGGGGTCTGAAATGCTTGGGCAGTCATGTGACTCGGGAGGCATGTCTCTTAAAGCCACTCATGTTCTTATGAAGCACAGACCTCCTTGTTCATCATGAACTCCCCCAAGGCCGTGTGCTGCGAGCTCCTGTCTTAACATATGCTAGCCTCCTCGTGATCCTACTTTGCGGCTGTTATTAAACGCTAATTACTCCCAGTGACTCTCGTGTGATATTTATGTAGAAACATGATGCATGAAAATGCCTAAGTGGCGAGGCTTTCCGAGAGCTGCTGTCCCAAACTCGACAGCCCCATGGATAGGAGGCTTCAGCGTGGGTACTAGGGATGTGGCCTTTTGTTTAAACTAACCCTTGAGTCAACGCATTTCCTGCGTTCTTACTCAACACACCAAATTCTTGGGCGTTCAGCGAGGGTCCACTCTCACAGCCTCCTATTTGCAGTGTGGTGTCATTTGGTGGGTATGTTTATCTGTGCTGAGTAGATTTCTGAAACCGTGAGTCACAGATGTCCGAGTAAATGGTGCTGCTACGTTCGTTTCGTGTGTGTGGATGGGAAGTGTCTACTACCAGCAGGGGCTCATTTCTTCGTTATCTGCTGATTCTCCCAGTGCTAAAAGTCTAGGATCAGTCTCCCAGGCTGTCTAGTACGGGAGGCAGGTCCGGCTGTGGGCAGATGGGCAATCGTAGCATGGCGGTTTACAGTTTAGTGAGGATCCCAGGATCGAGGGTCGCCCTGACTACCCTTCTCGTGTCCCGTTCCGCTTCTGTCCCTCCTCTGTCTTCCAAACACAATTGCTTTCTGAATCGGCAGCTGGTCGGTCAGAAGATCTCAGAATGGCGGGTGGGAAAATGAGTGCCACAGAGCAGTGAGAGATGACAGTCTTGTCATTTTGCCATTACTGGCGCTGTTGTTTGCTTTGTGCGTTTGGTGACACACTTTTCCAGAGCAACTTGCAGGTTGGTGCAAATAGCGGAGCAGGTATATGGGAGCTTGACGGCGTCCCCTACCTCCAGTCTCACGCGAGTGATACGGCAGCATCTGCAGCATCCGATAAGGTTAATGCTGATGAGAAATTAAGAAACACTATGAATAACTTCCTAATTTAGCCAGTGGCAGTGGCTGATGATGTACTGTCAGGCAGGAGCTCTAGGTAGGTGACTAATTAAAATGTAAATTAGCAATAGACTAAGATGCGGTACTGAATTACATGTATGGTCTCTGTGACCAGCTTGTCTTGGGTTTGGATGGAGTGAAGGTGCCTTCCCGATTTGTGATGGTGTAATTATCTACCTTTTCTTCTCCGCAGACTGATTAGTCCTGGAATATTTGTTTCTGTTGCTATGAGCTGGCGTGAGCCAAACCAGAGTATTTGCATAAACCTTCTGGCTTCTTTCTTCATGCCCTATGGACGTTGTGGGTGGCCCCTCTCCCCCATGTTAAGGGAGATTAATTATTATCCCTCAAGTTTCCTAATAAATACAAACCACATATTCTGGGTTTCTTGTGTGTCGGATAAATTTGTCGAGGCCTTGAAATGGGGTATCGGGGAACCGGAGATTATGAAAATATCCTGGAGTGAATGACTGCTAGTCAGATAAAATCCATTGAGGATGAATTAATGGTTTAAGTGGGATGTACGTGCCAGGAGCTTCAGTGGGACATGGGGGCACCTTGTCTCCGGAGGTCCGATTGTCACTGCGCCCCCCCCCCCCCCATGCCTTCATCGTATGATCTGCGACCGAAAGGGTCACTGTACAAGGGTGGATGAGGAGCACTGAAGCTCTGATGTTGAGCCAGAGTGCCTGGGGAGGGATTCTGTAAGCAGACAAAATATAGAGGGGTGCAGATAAGGTCTCCCCAGGGTCTGATTGACTTGTCGCTCATTTAAGAGCATGCAGCCTTAGATGTAAGTCGTTTGAGGAGCAAAAGCATGGTGTCTGTAAGCCCCGCTGGTGGGCCTCTGGGTGGGGTGGACGTCTCAGAGGTGCGGTGCATGTCCGGCCCCTGTGTTCGGTCAGGTCGGCGCTGGATGCTGGTCTCCCAGCAGTGCTGGTGTTTCCACACCAGCGGGATGCAGCAGACTGTGCCTCGCGGCTTTGTGAGGCTCTTTCGTTTAGTTGTCATTTCGTTTGCCCCATTTTGTCGCATTCTGATTGCTCGTGCCCCGTTCCCGTCACGCTCGTCGGTTGAGGTCAGCGCCTTGGCTTGTTTCTCCTGCTCCCCTCCCCTACAGGATCGATGCAGTATGAAGGTTTTGTGGAGGTCAGTTTGCTGATGCTGTGACCACATTGCTACATGCTCCAGCTGCTCAGACCCCCCCCAAACGGCCAGTCATATTCCCTGGATGAATGTCACTATCCAGCCGCACAGACACACTACAACACTTACTGTCTAAATCTCTCAGCTGGGGGGGGGGGCGGTGCATCTCAATCTGTGGCTCTGACTGCGTTCTGGGGACTTCCCCCATGTTATTTCACGCTGCTGTTCCCTGGCTAAGGACCCCTGCGTCCCTTATTCACCGCTGGCATACCGAGGCCCGGCTCTCTCCGCTGTTGCTGATGGTTTGGATTGGCTTCTGAGATCACTGAGCTGGACATTTGTCTGAAAGCAAGACCTTCTCATCTAAATGTGAACATCACGTTTAAAATAGGCTCGGGGGGGGCGTGGAGGGTGTTCTGCATCTGGATGGTTATTTTTCCGGGTTAAAGTATGTCTGTAATATGAGGGTTATGTCTCTTGCTCTAGTTTAGCGAGTCTCTCGGTACTAATGGGCTTTTAGTGCATCGGTGGGGAATTTGGCTCTGTGTTTGAAGAATTGAGGTTACCAGCTGCACGCCTCGGTGATTCTCGGTCCCGCACTGTGTGCTGTCGCCGTCCTGTGGGCTCAGTGAAAGGGCCGAGACAGATGGCTGACTAAAAGGGAGAAAGTGCTGGTGACACGGTATGGCTGCATCACTGCCCCAAGCTCTGATTGGCTGGCTGTGGCTCGTGTGTAAAAAAAAAAAAAAAAATTTACAATGCTTCATTCATAAAAAACATGCAGCACGCCTCATGGTCTGCTGGTGTGAATTTGATGCTTTGTTCATCATCTTCTACTGCAGTGACACAGTAAAGCGGTCAGGATAAGCCACACGCGGAAGATTTGGCGGTCGTAAAATGACAAACTGCATGCTGTTTGTTTCTGGTGTCCCTGTGAGGCTCTGGTTGTCCTTGACCAGGAAGTGAGGCGGAATTTTCACTGCTGTTAAAATAGTCCTTACCCAAGGAGCAGCTTAGTGTGCGTTTATGGTGTAAGGGAGGCTCTCTTACTTCTCGGGCAGATGGTTCAGTGAGAGGACCCCTTATTCCCCTCCAGGGCTTTCAGGAGAGCCCCCCCCCAGATCGGCGCTGAGGGTGATTACCCTCAAGAGACTTATCTATCGCGCAATTTCAAGGTCCGGTGGCCATGTGCCGATCGTGGCGGTCTTCCGAGACGGGAGCGTGTTACGGGCACAGGGAAGCGTTTGATCACGCTTGCGTGACGGACGGAGACGTGCTCTGATGATCTCTGATGGCTTTTTATCACAGGAAAGCTCCTTATTGGGAATTACACCTATTTTGAACCCACTCAGTCACAGCCGTGGTGAGTGGGGCGGTGTTGGGGGTGGGGGGGGGCGTCTGCTAGTTAGCAGCCTGTCAGAGGCACGGGAGGTGTTGTTTACAGTGGGGGGGGGGGGGGGTCGGGGGGGGGGCTTTTTTAATGATGCC
>JAAGVU020000062.1:3584552-3597537 GCA_011763525.2 Mormyrus iriodes | reverse complement strand
GGGGGGGGTTCTGAGGTGGGGCTTTATTAATGATGCATCACAGTGATGGGTCTCATCAGTCCCGACTTTCTTTCTAAGGGTGGCGGGGAGGGGTGGGGGTCTGTCCCTCGCTGTCTGTCTGTGAGTGTTTGTGTCTGTGTGTCATGTCCCCACAATGTGATAAAAACCTGTTATTTTGACGTAGTATTTTGTAGTGACTTGTGTTTTGTTCGGTTACTTATGGTTAAGGTTAGGGCTGGGTTGGGGTTAGGGTTAACACAGTTGGGATCGGGTTTTGCCCATAGAAATTAATGGAGAGTCCCCACAGTGTGTGTGTGTGTGTCTGTGTCTGTGTCTGTGTCTGTGTGTGGGGCGACTTTTCGCAGCTGTCCCTGCGTCTGTCTTTTGTGGGTGTCAGTGCAGGCTGGGGGGACTCTGTCTGGGTGTTGGGGGTGGTGGGGGGTGTTTTCAGTGACAGCTCTGCTGAATGACCCAGGTTTCCCCAGGCAAACGTCGACCCCAGATACAAGTTCGCTCTCAGCCTGTCCCCTGACTGCCGCCATAACAAAAATAAAGCTTCTGGAAACTTCTTTGCCTGCTGCTTCCAGCCTTCTTCAGCACTGCCGAGCAGCTGTGTGATGAAGAGCGAGGGTCATTTCTCCCCGGTCTCATGCAGAGCATGGTCACACGGCCCGAAAGCTGCCCTCCTCCCCCACACTGCGTTCTGCCGGCGCCTTTCCTGTGTGCTGATGAGGGCTGAGCCCTGGGTGTGGTGTCTCGGGCCTGTGACACCCTGCTTCCTGTGCCGACCTCGCTGGGGTTACGTCCCCGCTGTTTGCGCTGGCCCTCGCACTGCCAAAAAGCCTGGTTTTGGACTGAGGCCTGAATTTTTGTCAATAAACGTCCAGAAAGTTTGAAAGGCCGAAACTGACTCATAAATCCCCCCACAGAATTGACCCCCCCCCTTCCTGTCTTTACTACCCATGATCCCCACCCCTCCTCGTCCGATTAATGAAAGGACGCCGTGTTCAGGGGCCTGGGGGTGAGCGGCAGCTATCAGCACAGGAAGGAAGTGGAGAGGAAATCCTCGAGCACTGGTTTGCTAACTCTGGGAAAACATTGCAGGCTTGGGTATGCTTTGGCCTGACAGCGGATGGACCGCGCTCAGTAACGGGGGGGGCAGCTGTCATCTTTGCCGCGGTAACAAACTCCATATATCTGTATTAAATAGCGAGTTTCTCTATGCTGACCCCTGTCTGTGGAATTCCCCTCTGCCTGACACCCGTAACTCCGCCCCTCCCTCCCTCCCCCCCTTGCTGTCTGTTGTCTGACTGTCCATGTTTGTGTCTATCTGTGTTTGTTCACATTACTCTCACGGCATGTTCTGTGTTGTTGAATACTGTTAGCACCTATTATTAATTTAAGAGACGGACAGCACACTTGTCTCGATGACTGACTATGTGGGGATGCGCAGGCTGATGCCAGGAATGTCACCCTCTTCCTTAAACCAATCATTTCCTCCTGCGCACTTCCCCCTTAACGCTCTGTGGTCGGCTAGTCATGTCTGCACCGGCCTCCCTCCTCCTGTTTTCCTTGCAGACTGTCTCTGCCCCCAAAATGCGGTCCGCATCTTCCTACTGGGCAGGTCGCCCATCCGTGGTAACGGGGCTCGCGAGGCCGGTACTTTCTGCGGTGTTTCCATGGCAACACGTGCCTGACTCCAGGTTCGAGTCCTTCTCTTACCTTTCTAGATCATTCAGTTTCTTCACACTGACGTGGGCATCTTGCGTCAGCTATTTCATCACGGGTGTTACAGCGGTTCCTCGACCGCTGCTGTACCACAGTGGTACCAAGACTCGCCGTCGTTTCTGCTGGTGAGCCTGAGAAGGCGTGAACCTTCCGGCGATCAGCTACGAGCAAAACCTTTAGCGCCCCTTCCTCTCGGTGCTCCATATTTGTGCGTGACCTTGTTTTGGGTTTTCGAGCACAGGTGGAATGGCGGGCTTGCCGAGGCCCAGTTCGCGTTGGAGCAGAGCGCCACAGCACGGACAATGTGTCGGACGTGGTCCTGCTGCTCGCGACTCAGTCAGAGTGCCACCCACACAGGGGATTCCCGTGTGTTTCCGTGTGGGCAGAGGAGGGCTGTTACCACATAAAGCTCGCTGTAGCTGGGAGTGAGTTCACCAGCATTCTTTGGGAGTAGTCGCAACGTGGCTGGCCGGTGTGTGACCGGCCCGTGAGGCAGGAATAGGGCCGAGGTGCTGCGGCACCTTGGTGGGTCTGACAGGCAGCTGGTGGAGAGACGCTGTCTCATCGGAGAGAGACACTGTGAAATGAATCCCTGATTATGTGTGGATGTGAGAGACCGTGTGATGCAAGTGATAGTGTGACAGAGTGAAAGGGGGACAGTTGTTACTGCAATAAAGCTGCAGACGGCGCCGTCTATGGACCTGCTGTGGGAGCTGGAGATTTCAGCCTTCTGCCGTCTCTGCTGTACTGTGTCCTCCTCCCTGCACCGTTCTTGTCCGGCCCACTGGTGCTGGTGTGCATTTCAGGCTGGGCATGGTGCCAGGCCTGCAGAGCCCCGGGGAATTCCAGCGGGGTGGGGCAGGGCAGCGGGGTGTAATCCCCTGGGATTCAGCTGGGGGACGCTGACATTGTCACATATGGGGCTGACGTCAAGACCGCAAGCATGGGCTCGGTTACCACAGCGATGATGCAGCGAATAGAAACCACTAGGTGCTACCCCCGTGGACCCCCCTGCACTACCTGTCACACTGCTGCATGTCTGTGAAGCCCCCCCCCCCACCTCCCAGCTCTGCAGCCTGACCAAAGGGTCTAAAATCAAGCCACAGCTGAGAACACATGGACTGCATGCATGCGTGTTGTGTCGGCCTGCTTGTCCCCCCCCCCCCCCCAGTAACTCTATCAGTGCTGCTCGGTGCTTCTCACCCCTGATGGTGAGCGGTGCTGCTTTGGGGGGTGGAGTTCTGCCCTGTCAGGCCGCTAATTTTTCCCAGACCGACCTCCTCGCCATTGTCGGGCCGGCTTCCTGTTGCTGGTGGGTTCTTCCTGGGAGCGCTAAGCAGCCGTGCTGGAAGAGCCTGGGAAAGGGGCTTGGGAATGGAAGTCTTGCATTCCCAGGATTCCCAGCATTCCCAGATCTACAACAGTTCACATTTCACTGTTTAATTTACAGCAAGGAGTCTCTGTGGTTTGTATCGTGAGTGTCGCTGTTTTGGCCCCTGGCTGTGAGGGCGTGAGCGTGAGGCCGCAGCTGTGTCCATCGCTGCACACTTTCCGCACGAATCACTCAAGATCCCTTTGCCTGTTTGCCTGAACGAGCCTCTTCTGGACAATTGATGCCTGCCTCGCCCCTCTCCCCCATCCCCCCCACCCCAGACCTCTCGAGGAACCGGCTGACGGAGGTGCCCCCGGAGGTGTGCCACTTCGCCCCGTTGGAGTCCCTGAACCTCTATCACAACTGCATCAAGAGCATCCCAGAAGGCATCATCAACCTGCAGATGCTCACCTACCTGAACATCAGGTCGGCATTTCTATCCGGGTCTTCTTTAGAATCAGTCTTCCTTTAGACCGGGGTCCATTAGGTTCTAGACCTTATGCCTGACTCACTCCTGTCACAGTGAGTATGATTGCTAGGGGTTGAAATCCTATGACCCTCTGTGTCTGGATCAATACTGTGACCAGGGTCCATCTGGGTCGGCACTGCAGCATGGGTCTGTCTGGGGTCCTGATGTTGCTCTCGGCTTTTGCATGGCCTGCCATGTCGGTTTCTATGTAAATAAGGCAAAGCGTCTTGCTGGTGCAGCACTGGTCAGACCTGTAGGGGAAGCTGTAGCCTCCATAGCCAGGCGGGGTTCAAGCAGCCCCTCAGGAAGCTTGGCTGGTTCCCTGTACTCATACGTGTTCTGACTCGTCCTGGGATGTTTGGTGTTTTGGCTGCATGTCCTTGTGACTGTTGCTCCCATGGCGCTGTTGGGTATTGTGACGGATGGTGGTGTTAAAGCCGCTGCACTTTCTGACTTCCTGCCGGTTCTTCCCGGATCCTCCTCAGCCGGAACCTTCTGTCCACACTGCCCAAGTTCCTGTTCAGCCTGCCGCTCAAAGTGCTGGTGGTGAGCAACAACAAGCTGGTATCCATCCCGGAGGAGATCGGCCGTTGCAAGGACCTCATGGAGCTGGTGAGTGGGGGCCACTGTGGGGGGGGGGGCACGTGGCACATGCCAGGTCGCTGACGGCTGCCCCCCTCCCCAGGATATTAGCTGTAATGAGATTCAGGCGCTGCCTCCCCAGATGGGAAAACTGCTGGCCCTCCGAGAGTTCAACGTCCGGAAGAACAGTCTAGAAGTGCTTCCCGAAGGTAAGCACCACCCCTCCATCTCTGCTGTTCCCCTAGCACCCCCCTGCCTCTCTGTAAGCCCCTCACCAGCCCCTGCTCTCCTGTTCTACACCCAGAGCTGGCTGACCTGCCCCTCGTCAAACTCGACTTCTCCTGCAACAAGATCTCGGAGATCCCGCCCGCCTACCGGAAGCTGAAGCAGCTGCAGCTTATCGTCCTGGACAACAACCCCCTGCGGTCTCCACCTGCGCAGGTGGGCACCCCGTACAATGAGAGCGACAGTGCTACCTTGTAGACAGAGCTGGTCGTGCAGCCGGATTCCGCTGAGCGCTTGGTGTTTCTCCTCTCACGCCAGGTGTGCCTGAAGGGGATGGTGCATCTGTTCAAGTATCTAAACATCCAGGCCTGTAGGATGGACAAAAAACTGGACTCCCTGGACCTGCCCTCCCTGGGGAAGCGGAGCCTCCTTCCCCAGCCTCTGACAGACAGGTATCACCCTCCCGATGTCAGGAGGCAGCATCTTTGGCTTGTACACGCTAACCAGCTAACTAGCTACGAAATTCTGAATCCACACACTAGCTATTTATTTAGTTTAGTAGGTAATTTACTTTTTTTTGGGGGGGCTAAGTTGATAGTTGATTATTTCTTGTCCTGATTGTGTCATTTGGATCTTCCTCGTTAAGTATGGAGGATTTTTACCCGAGCAAGAGCCACGGGGCCGATTCGGGGATTGGGAGTGACAATGGGGACAAGAGGCTGTCCACCACTGAGGTACGGTAAACAGCGTGACGGCCGCCCCCTGCCGTGGGCCATGCAGCCACACCTCCTCACCGTGAGCCACCCGTCTCCCCGCAGCCCTCCGATGACGACACGGTGAGTCTACACTCCCAGGTATCCGAGACGGCACGGGAGCAGCTCCGGGCCGAGGCTCAACCGCCGGCCAGCCGACCCGACAGCCTCAAAGGTATAGTGCAGCACCAGCTGCCAGCTTCTCAAGGGGGGTGTCTCAAAAAACAACCCCTCACAGACTGCTTATGACCCAGTTGTGCCTGTGTGTCCCTCCTGTTGGACACGGGCAGTGTTAAAACGACACTGCTGTCCCTGCAGATCAGGAACCCTACGACTACATAGATCCCAACCCGGAAGAGGACGCAGCCCTGACGGAGGGGGATGCGCAGCAGAGCGCCCCCTATGTGTCCTGCAGGAAGGTGCTTATCTCTTACCCCTCAGAAAAGACCACCACGAAAACCGGGGGGGTTTATATTGGGCTGCGTTCTTCATGAGATTTTTCCTGGTTTTCTTTTAGGAACTTGAGCTTGTCCTCAACAAGTCGCACCACAGCAAGGAGACGGACGCGTGGAAGGAGGAATCGGGGTCCGGGTTTGTCTAGGACCGCCCCCTGTGGGTCGTAATTACCTCACTGCCGGGATGAGCCTCTCTGCCATGGGCCCGATCGGCTGACGGGTTTCGTTCTGCCGTAGCTCAGAGAAAGGGCACCTGGCTGAGGAAGAGGATGATGAGATCAAGGAGGTCCTGGATCTGAGGAAGATCGCCGTCCAGCTGCTGCATCAAGAGCAGCAGAACAGGTGGGCTGGCCTTGTCTCTCTGTCTGTTTCTCTGCCTTTGTCTGGCTGTCTGTCTGTCTGCCTTTGTCTCTGTCTCTGTCTGTCTCTCCCTGTGCCTCCCTGTCTGTCTCTTTGTCTGTTACTCTGCCTTTCTGTCTGTCTGTCTGTGCCTGTATCTGTCTCTGTCTGTCTGTCTCCCTTTCCGTATCTGTCTCTGTCTGTTGCTGTGCCTCTCTGTCTCTATCTGTCTCTCTGGCTTTGACTCTGTTTCACTTTCTCATTCTTTGTGTCCATCTATGGTCAGTTTGACTGTCTGTGTCCCTCTTCTCAGTGCCTGTCTGTCTGTCTGTCTCTCCTTCCTGCCTGTATCCCTCCCCTGCTCTGGATCTTGTTAACCCTTCCTTTCCTCCCTCCGTACTAACGCGACGTCCCCTTCTCTCCGCTTGGTTCTGTCTTCCTGCCCCTCGCTCTGCTGGTGCTCTGATTGGGTGCCCAGGCGGAGGTCACTGATCTGTAGGGCTGAGAGCCTGATCCACCGACGCCGGGCCTCGGGCCGAGCCCACAGGTACTGCGTGTGTCAAATGGGGGGAGGGGGGCTGTTTTTCAGGTCAGGTATTTGGTTTGAGTTTTGTGTTGGGGCCAATGGGAAGTGTGTCTGTGAGTGAAGGCGTGTCTGTGACTGAATACTGGTTTGTTAACAAGAGCGTGCCTATGCATTTTTGTGATTGAGTGGCTATGAACCAGTGCCTGTATTTGTGAGCATATGTGTTTCCGTGAGCGATGTCGTGTCTTTGAGCGAGTGCATGTCTGTGAGTGATTTGCTGTCTTTTTCAGCGAGTGCGTGTCTGTGAGTGATTTTCCCATCTGTGAGCATTGTTGATCAGCATCTCCGTGTCCTTCTAGGTTCCTCAGTCACACAGGGAGCAGCTCGAGCAGCAAACAGAGAGCAGCATCTCAGACGAACCGGAGGTAGGACTCCATGCCATGTGTTGGGGGTGGGGGGCTGTGCATTCATGTTTCAGAAGCTCTGTTTATCCACCCGCTGTAAGCGGGTGTTTTGGTCTTGGTTAAAAATGTGGCCTCTCCTCACCATTTTTTTTACAGCCTCTCATTGGATGAGGGAAGCCAGGCAGGCTCCACCCTCAGGGGGCAGGTATGTTATTTTGTCTTTTGTTCTATAAGAGTGATTAGTGAAGCGGTTCTGTGTGTGATTGTGAAGCTCCTTTGTGACCTGGGTAACGTCCTGCAGGCCCCAGCTTCAGGTCCCGGCGAAGTGGCCCAGAAGCCGGAAACGACGGATTCCGAGCCGCAGTGGCCCGAGGTCCCGCCCATCCTGAACCAGGGCGACGACCGGAGAAGAAACAAATACCTAAGGAAAGACTATCTAAAGGTACCCAATAGGGGGTGGATGTTTGGTGGGTGTGGCCTTGTGGCCGGTGGGTGTGTCTACAGAAAATGTGCTTTCTGTGTGTTTACAGAAAAGCTTTAACAACTCGCCAATGTGTCATTACTTGAAATGGCACTCTTTCTGTTTGCGGTTATGTGGAGGAGGTGTGTTGAGTCAACCACTGGAACTTAGATGCTGAGCATTGTGTTTGGAGCAGATCCATGTCTCTGCTGTAGCTGACTAATATTTTCATTTACTTTAGTCTAGTAAAACATGCTGACACTGTCTCCCCAGCGCTGCCTGTATTAAGTATTAAGCTAATTGCCTGGGAGCACTTGGAGATTAAAAAAAGCCGTGTTTGGGATGAGGCCTCACCACACGCCTCTGTTTCAGTACAAGTGCCAAAATGCAAGAAGAAACTCCTGTGCCAAGGACAGCGAGGGCGAGGTGGGAGCCTGTCTGTCTGTGTATGTCTGTCAGTGTCAGCGTCTGTCTCTGTCTGTCTGTGAGCATCAATGTCTGTCTCTGTCTGTCTGTGAGCATCAATGCCTGTCTCTGTCTGTCTCTGTCTGTGCGTGTCTGTCAGTGTCAGCGTCTGTCTCTGTGTCTGTCTGTGAGCATCAATGTCTGTCTCTGTCTGTCTGTGAGCATCAATGTCTGTCTCTGTTTCTGTCTATGTGTGTCTGTGAGCGTCAACGTCTGTCTGTCTGTGAGCGTCAACGTCTGTCCCTGTCTGTGTGTGTCACAGTCAGAAGACAGATGGACATATGGATCTGGCCGCCACGTTAATAGGTTGTTTGTGTTACAGGATGGAGTTCGGTCCGAATTCAGTTCCACCATGACGGTGTTCGGGTTAAAGCCCAGATCCGGTGAGCGGTCGGTCGTTTCAGTTATCTCTGGGCGGGTTGTTGTCATTCCTCACTCCTCACCGAGCATGTGACGGAGTGGTGGACCTTGCCGTGTCGCTGCAGCTTACTCCCGTGGCAGCCGGCAGGAGTACACCACCGGCGAGCCGAGCTTCACCATGCGCAGGAAGATGGAGCACCTTCGCGAGGAGATGGAGCAAATCCTGCTGCTGCGGCAGGTGGGCAGCAGGGGGTGCCCTTACGCTAAGAACGGTGGCTTTAGCTTAGTATCACTACGTCACATGGATGACCTGTCTTTCGCGTCTCGCAGAACCTGGAGTCCCGGCTGAAGGTGCTGTTGCCGGACGACGTGGGCGCCGCCCTCATGGACGGTGTGGTCCTCTGTCACCTGGCCAACCACATCCGACCGCGCTCTGTGGCCAGCATCCATGTGCCCTCACCTGCCGTGGTGAGCCCCCGTCGCCAGCTTGCGTGTGGCTCCCCTGACGGAGACACCATCTTGACCCGAACACCCCCCCTCCCTTTCTACTCAGCCCAAGCTCAGCATGGCTAAGTGTCGCAGGAACGTGGAGAACTTTCTGGATGCGTGTAAGAAGCTGGGCGTGCCGCAGGTAATGCCGGCAGAGTTGCAGCTCGGGGCCCCATCCCCCTTTTCCAAACCGGTTTGGCTATTAATCCCCCCCTTCTCTCATTCTTGCCCCCCCTCCCCCAACAGGACAAGCTGTGCCTGCCCCACCACATCCTGGAGGAACGAGGTCTCGTCAAGGTCAGCATCACCGTGCAGGCCCTGCTGGAGCTGCCCACACACAAGCCCACGCAGCTCTCCACCGCGTAACGTCCCCCCACATTGGACTAGGGGGTCGGGGGGCGGCCACTTGGATCAGGAGGGGGTCGCGCCCGGACCCCCTCCAGCATGACATAGGCCCCAACTGACCCTTCCTGTATATGAAATTGTTTTAGTTACCGTGTCATTCCTGGATGGATGGATGGATGGATGGATGGTTTATCCCAAACCGATTTTGACAGTCAGATCACATCAAATGCCACATTTCCATGGCAATCTAAGGGTCATGCTGCCAGGTGACAGTGGGCTGGTGTGACCTCAGAAGGTCTGCTTGGAGATGAACAGTGCCTCTCCATCAAGTCTCATGCTACACTGTGATTACCCAGCAGAACCTGCTTATGGGTCTGGCCCGCGGCCCTCAGCCCGCCTCCATGCTTAAGCTAGGATTTAATTTGCCGGTCTCTGCTGTTCGCTGTGGACCCAGGAAACGCCGCCACGGGTTTCCATCGCCGCCTGAGCTTGGCGTGTAGCCAAAACGCCACAGCGTCTGACTGTTAATGGTAGTATTTGTAGACCCAAGATTCCCTGTGGTTTAAGAGAAGGGATTAAGCTATTAAGTCTCAATACTCACCTTTGCACTTGTCTGTATTTTTCTGACTTACTTAACTTTAATACTTTGGATGGCTGGATTTTTTTAAATGTCAGAGACTGAATCCTAATTGTTAATTTAAGCTCTATTTATGTATTTATTTCTGTTTTATGAAACTTTTTGATTTCACATGAACCTTGTGTCATTCATGATGCATCTCACTTAACCTTTTTCCTTGTTGAAATGCGTTTCCCCTGTTGATATGGGCTCTTTCTGTCATCACTGATCATGTGCTCGGTGAGGGCCCCCCACCCATTTACCTGCAGACAGTAGTCAAAGTGTCTGACCCGAACCCCCCTCGATGTGGGATCGCAGCACCAATCCAATCAGCATCCTCTGAGCTCAGACTTCATGTCACTTAGTGCCAAAGCTGCCAGTTGTGTCCTGTCCTCAACTTTCCTGTTGTCTCTAAAGCCATACCCGACTCGACCCGACCCGGCCTCTGGGGCTGTGCTACAGTCCAGCCCAGCTGAGGGTGCCAGGATACGGCCTAGCACACTGCTGGTATTTCTCGTTCGAAATGGCTGCTCCGGTCGGGGGGGAGGGTGGGGGGGGGGGGTCTTCACAGCTGTGGGGGCTGTTTTTAGGTTGTCAGAAACCGCCTGCCTCTGATTGCTGAGCGACTGTACAGTGACAGTCACCAGGTCTCATTGTGAAGAAATGGGTCGTGACCCCATACAGTGTCGAACTGTGGGTTTCAAAGGGACCTCGATCGGTCAGGGATAACCTCAGAGAAAAAAAGCAAAATGCTGATCCTCAGTGCAGGTGACCGCTGTGTTCAAGCCGGCGGCACCATGATCTTTGTCGCCCTCTACTGGATCGCCACTGCAAGTCTCTGTAATCAGGCTAAGAGTCTGGAGATTTTTACTAGTGTAAATTTGACCTTTGTACCTCTGAAGCTCACCTTCATAGCCGTGTGCCAATTGTACAGATGAACCTTTGTTGTTTCAGTTTGCATGCCAGGGTAATGGGTGAATCATGAATTGTAAATATGCTGTAAATTGTAGTCAGTTTTTAAAATGTTTCCAGTATAATGGGGGGGAAAAAATAAAGTTTTCCTACACTTTAGTAACACGTGCACGTTTCTGTTCATATGTGAGTGGATGCACAGCTTTCGTGTGTGACCAGCCATTCGTGGGTTTGTGGCCCCCTACTGTTTAACATCTGAAGTGCAAGTTGAATTTTCATTTTGTCCAAATATCGGCCCACACTCAGTTCTGGCAGTTAAATAATTTTGTATTGGGATGTGCCTGTACAGTTGGTCCCATCTTTACATCACCGTTCAGAACAATACATTTATCAGGCAAACACCAGGGCATGACCTGCCCTCTGGCTCAAGGTCCAGCACCCTTCCTATTTGGCATTGTTTCAGATATTTGGGTGTCTCTAGTGGTCACACGGTGACACTGCAGCTTTGCCAATTGCACTCTCCCAGTAGCTTTCCGCTGGTTACTGTCTGGTGGGGGACCTATACAAATGTTTTGAAACTTCATTGACTCCTTTGCAGTAATGCTGCAGTGATCTGGCGTCCTCAAAGGGACGTCCTCGTCACAGGCGGGGATGGAGGTACAGGATGGCCCCGGAATCTTCCAGCCACTTAAGGACCAGCGCCTCCTGTGTGAGATTGTGGTTTGAGTCCTGGAAAGGCAGCAGAGCAAAAACGACCCAAGACTGAGCAAGAGACAACCCAAGACCAGCCAACACTCAGACAGTATCTTAAATTAAAATCCTGAATGAAGTAAATTTTAGATTCTAAAACCTCTAAACCTCCGATAAGGATTTTACCCTTACATCCACTTTGGGATCCTGTAGGGGTGCAGAAATGTGAAAAAACGAGCTATCAAAAAATGCTGACAGGCTAACGTTTTGTTTTGCCATCTTTACAAGGAGAGACCGACCATTTCAAACCATGCTTTGCTACTAAGAACAGTAAATCAAAACGTCTGCACCCCATATACCCCTAGTGGGGTCCTAAAAAAACCCACTAGGATGTAAGGGTTAAACAGCGCGACAGACTCACAGTCATGGATTTCATGGTGTCTCCTCCGTAGTAGTGGATGGGCTGGTGCTGATCCTGTGACTTCGGATACCCGAAGCCGGTCAGGTGGACCACGTCGCAGTAATTCAGAGCCAAGAACACAGCCAGAATCCCGGTGGTAGGGTGCACAGGTTTCTGCGCACAGGAGGGGGGGAGGTGAAATGCGAGTCTTCAAGCAATTTAGCAAGCAGCATTGAGACGCCCTGATGTAAAACATCAGTGAACATGCACTCCCAATGCAGATCTGCGTAAATGAAGTCAGCGTTTCTACACCTTACAGTCTATAACTCAAAATAGTTTATAACTCAGAAACCACTGGACACAGAAAAATACAATTTTGTATGCAAGTTCATGGCCAGATGTCCCAACTAATCATTTCATAAAATTTCACCTACTCACCAGACATGGCTGACAACAGCCAATCAAATTTCAGCAGGTTATAATTACCCTTAAATAACTGAGAATCATAAAATTCGGTGTAATGGTGCAATATTCCTTCTGCTATTCAGGCTAGAAAAGAAGACAAAGGATGGACTTTGGTTGTTATTATTGTCCCCATAGTCCATAGATATTATAAAGCCATACATACACAAAGTGCTTCCATACTTAATACATATTGATTTACAGACATTCCAAAGGAATATTTTATGTAAAATGTGGCCAAAGTGTCTGTTCGGGACATAGTGCTTAGACCCCGATAATGGCCAGCAGCAGCCATATTTATCAGTTTTCTTATGAGAGTAGGTTTTTTCGTCCGTGAAGGAGCACAAAGTTTTTAATGTTTTTAAAAAAGGGACAATATCTAGTTGCCACCACGAGACACACAGCAAATCTCGACCTAAATCCCTTTCACTCCACTGTCTACCTACAGCATTTTTTAAAATCAGTTTATGATGTTGGGCGTAACAAACAAATAAACTAAAATTTATACCTAAAGCCTATTTGGCAAATGGCTCTAAAAACCCGAAGCCTGACAACCGCTGAAAGTGTGCTTCATCCGACACACAGAACTGCCACTGCAGCAGGCTGATAGGCTGGCACACAAAACTGCCACTGCAGCAGGCCGATAGGCTGACACACAAAACTGACACTGCAGCAGGCCGATAGGCTGATACACAAAACTGACACTGCAGCAGGCCGATAGGCTGATACACAAAACTGCCACTGCAGCAGGCTGATAGGCTGATACATAAAACTGCCACTGCAGCAGGCTGATAGGCTGACACACAGAACTGACACTGCAGCAGGCCGATAGGCTGACACACAGAACTGCCGCTGCGGCAGGCCGATAGGCTGACACACAGAACTGCCGCTGCAGCAGGCCGACAGGCTGACACACAAAACTACCACTGCAGCA
>JAAGVU020000062.1:3556785-3570214 GCA_011763525.2 Mormyrus iriodes | reverse complement strand
AGAGCCCTGTTAACCAAGACATCCAGACACAGGAACAGTTTCTTTCCTCATGCTGTCACCCTCATTAATAACTGACACTTATGTGCCATGCCATAGCACACCATACCACATCTGCTCCAGTTTCAATCAGAAACAGAAAATTCCTTGTGTGGATTAACACACTTGGCCAATAAAGCTGATTCTGATGCAGGTCTGTCTGGCTCCAAGACTGTCGCAGCATAAGTAATTAGGTTAATATAAAAGCGCAGTTTCATCTGGAATGGATATATGCACATCTGTATGACATTTTCGATCTGTCAGAAAGGTTTCAGTCTGGTGTGTCACAGGGGCTCTGTGGAAGTGCATCATGGGTAAGAAGTGTGGTCAGCATACCTGCAGGCTGAAACTCTGGCTCTGCAGATATGGCAGGGTGATGGTCTGGTAGTCCTCCCCGGTCTCCCACAGCAGAAAGGTCTCCCGTCGCTGGTACTTCTTGACGTGCTTCTCCGTGGCCGGACACACCAGCGTGGCCTTCAGCTCTGAGGTGGCATCAAAGAGGGGGGAGTCTCAGTCTGAGCTTGGGCCGCGCAGCCGGTCACGGGACCATGGGAAGGGCATCAGGTAAACGCAAATAACCATGGCTGGAATGTGTACACTCATCTATCTTAGAAAGGTTTTACTGCTGCTACAGAAATTCTAATACCGCAAGTGATTAAAGAACAACACTGACAGCGAGCCTTAGGCCATCTTAGGGAGCGTGAGAGGATAACGTCCACTCCCAGCGGGGGCTGTGTTTAATGTTCACACCAGCCCCAGTCGTAAAAATAAAGGGGAATGTTTTTAATGGGGGACCTGCTCCACGTAAGCTAATTTACTCAGGGCCAGAAGCCGGTGGGTGTCACGTAAACGATTAAGCCTGTCAATCTCGAAGGGCGAACCCTCACTGGAGATTAACTGGTAAACAGCGTGAAGGACATGAAGCCCTCTCTCACCATACGTTTTCTCAGGGACCAGAAACTTTTTAGGTTCTCAGGAACTTTTCCGCAGCAGGAACTCAGCCTGACTAGTTTCCATGAGGTTGCTCCTGAACCTCTTCTTAGTCCCAGCTCCGGAGTGGGAACTTTTCATTCAAACATTAAACTACTGCATTACACTGGTGGAAACTTGGAAGTGATGCAGAAATGAAATGGGGAGAAAAAAAAGAAAGAGGAAAACAGTGGAGCAAATCTCTCTCAATTACATTAAACGTATTAATAAATACTTTTTCGCTTGCGTCCCCATATTTCTGCCTAGGAAATTTCAATCTCTGCAATTCAACATAAAAGTTCTCATTTGTAGTCAAGCGTTCCTGTTGTTTATCATCTTGTCACACACATCATAGTTTCATTCTATATCTCAATCTACTACAGACGTACATATGACGGTGGGTCGACGTGGAAGTTTTGACCAATACCGATATATTATCTAATGTGACGATCTGCGGGCCATATTTAATAATGAACTATGAATGTGTCACAGGCCGGCACGCTGAGACCTCTTATAAGTGGTGGACGAGGTGTCAAATCTCTCGTCCCCCACTATGAAAAATGGCTGATCGTCCAATGCATTCATCTCCATAGACTAATGAAACGACTTATCTGCCATCATTTCGGTGTGAAGTTTAACCTACGAGCTTTTTGCGTCTCCCACTCTTATTTAGCATATAGGTCACAGTTCCTGTTGTGCGGTGTGAAAGCGATGCATGGAAGTGGACAGGAACAACAAAGGCTCCAGGTTGAGACGGCCCAGGTTCCTGAACTTTGGTGGAAAAGGGCCATTTCTCACCCGCACCCCAATCTAGGGCATAGATCTGGTCAGCAATGGTACTTTAGTCCTCAGGTGGCATGATGACATGGGATTTAATCCATGTTTTAAACCAGAGCTTCGATTTAAAGGACCATAACTGTGCGATCCCAGTGTGGCAGGTTAAGTCCGGAAACCCGAAACTGCTGGCAGAGTTTATAAACATTAAATGTCACATGAATAAAAGACACTTCCGTGCTTCCGGGGATGGCAATGAGGCGCGGAACAGGGGAACAGCCTCTGTGAGAGCAGCATCAGCTCTGTGTGAGCTTGGCGTTTGTTTATTTGAATGATGTCATTTCCAAACTCTTACAGCATGAAAGTCGGGCATGTCTATTGTCCGTTTAGCCCAATTATGTATTTCCTGCTTTTTTTTCGTCTAAAGCAACTACTTACAATCTATGCCTTTAAGTAAATGTTCTTTTCTTAATCATCCATTGTAAACACAGGATCCTGACAACAATGGAAAGTACAAAAAAACACCCCACAAGAGTTTCTCATGCTTCAAAGTGACAGCAGATGGGAAAGGTGTCACTGCCCAAAGGCCCGAACACTTTACAGCAAAACACATTAACAAACTGTTTACCACCACAGAAGTGCTGATCATAATATAGTCAGGAAAGGACTTTTAAATAACCAAAATTATTTCTTCAAATGAAAATGGCTTCAGAAAGCGTAACTTGAAAACGCACTGTACTAGCAAGCCTATAGTCAAAAGAATTATATGAAGAAAGTCAGCAGGAGAAGCCGATTACCACAGAATATGGGCGTGCCGCGTGCACGATAAATGACATCAAATGCTTGCGTGGGCAGAGGTTTAATAGGGCAGTTTTACATTTTTAATGGGAACTATGTAAACAAATACACGAACCTGAAGGAGTTGGTCAACAGCATTACGTTGCACCAGGGTTAGACTCGCACTGTTTGTTACTGTCTAAACCGCAGATTACCTCGGTCAGAAGGTCAAATATGAATTCAGCTCGAGGCAGCGTCACGCGCCAACCTACCATTCAGCTGCACAGGCGGCTGCACACGGTATGTGCGGTAAATGTCGTTCTGCATCTCCAGCGTCAGCCGCGAGCCCTCGAGAAGCGCCGGCAGGGTGTCCTCTCGGATGGGGGTCTTCTCCAGGATGACCACCGCCTCCTGGCCTGCCAGCTGAAGCCACCGGAGATACCCCAGCATGTTAATTCTCCGGGGAAAGGCTGCCCAATAAGAAACCACACACGCCCTTTGCACGGTTGGAAAATTTCAAATGCCCCTATCTGACTGAAGGATATTTAAGCATCTGTAACAGTCATTTAAAACATAAGAAAACTAACCACAGACAGCGTGTATTTAGTGTGGTTCAGTTTGGCATGATGCCCTTCCCCACATAACTGATCCAAAACAAAGGTACTTAGCTGACTTGCAACCTTTTCTACATTTAAGATACTGGATTTTTATGCTGGAATAAGTCAGGTTAGATTTTTAGCAGCGGGGTACAAAATCATCCTGAGAGCATAGACTGGGTATTATCACGTGGTCAGAGGAACACAGTGAAATTTTTACGCCCCAGCTTAAGTATATGGGAGAAGTGGGGGCAATGGGACACAGCAGTGCAATAGAAGAGAATGCAAAATACAAATACATGGACATTTAGTAATCAATAAGATATAATAGGGATAAGGGCGTGCAAATAAATAGACGTACCTGTAAACCAGAAACATTAACATTCCGATTTCTACACATTTCGTTACATTCAGTGGTGGGGTGGTGGCGCCATCGGGGTGTGAATTTTTGTGTCGAGGCAACATGCAAAGGTTGTGATACAGTTTTTCCGAATTGCTAAAACACTAATCCCCATTCTTGTAACCAAAGAGGTCAATCGCCAAAACTCATTTATCAAATCAGTCACTCATTTGGCAAAACTTTCAACCATGCTCACCTAGTTAGACACAGTCTGAAGATCTAGGCACGTTTTTGCAAAACTCTAAATACATTCTCATTCATCAAACCACATTTTGCACCGTGGTGAACTTTGATGTGAAATAGAAAAGGCAGGCCGCAAAAGTTCAACACAGCCAAGACAACAGCAGCCGTCATTTAATCACAATGACTTACAACTGTCCACACAAGGTTCTAAACATGAGAAGAAGCCAAAGAGTCACTGTAACAGAGAATACATACTGGGTGAGAGTGCAAGTGCCACAGGTGAGTTAAATTTCAATGTCTAAGTATTAATGGATCACTATAGAGAATTCCTCTCCCATCGTCCAGCAAGGGAAAGCATTGCCTGTGATGTAGATGAAGCTATCGGTCATTACCCAGCCCAGAGACATTATGATGTCATAGAATGAATATTCTTCCTTGAGTTTGGCTTGGCGGTTATACTACATTTTACTATAATGTGCCTTTCATCTGGATTTTTTTTTCCATTTTGCCTTTTACATTAACTTTTTGGAGTACTGAATACTGAAAACATTACATATTGCTTTAAGTATAATTGTGTACACACATTCTTGCTAAACAATTATTTTTATTGTAGTCATTTGGTTTCCAATTTTGCAGTTGAAGATGCCAAAGACCATATTCACAGTAAACACGTGTCTCTTTATGCCACTACTTTTACATTGCTATCGTTTTTAAATGTTTGCTGTAGTGTTTTTGTACGGACTGGCCTGATGCGTGACCTGACCGCAGTTATTTGCTTTTGAGTCGATTGTTCGATGTTGCAAGACGAGTCAATGGTTTTGTGAATCTAGTTGGAAAATTTGGTCTTGCGTTTACTGTTCTGAGAAAAGGAAGGGAAGTTGCAGGAAATGTGCTTTAGCAATTCCGAAAAACTGTAACAGACCAGTGGAAAACGGAGTTCCCCGTCTCAGCGGAGAGCGACAGAAAGCTCAATGTTGGTCAAATACCGCCACCTAATGGTGATCATGCGAAGCGACACCACCTAGCTACTATCTCCCTGCACATGCCGGCATTAAAAACTCAGCAGAACACGCCAATATAATAATTACTTAGACAGTTACATGCACAATGACGTACAACAAACATAGCATGCATGTGCACGCGTGCGTCCTGTTCCAGGGCAGTGCTTGTATTACCATTCCGTAAATGAAAATGTTCTTCTCCCGCGCGGAGTCCCGCAACACCGACTTTGTCTCAAAACCCGCGAGCACAGAGACCTCTGGAGGGCCGTGACCGTTTCCCTCGCCCGCTTCGTCCTTCTTTTGTCTTTTGGAGGCCTGGGCGGTCTCCTCCGTCCCGCAGCCTTCGGCCGCCTTATCCTGTCCTCGCTTCTCTGTGTCCGCCATCTTCAAACAGGACCACTAGCCAATCACAGCGAAGGGCTGCGCGCCCTAATACGGTCACCGGCCGTGTAAGAGCGCCCCCTAGAGCCTAACGGGGGATTGACGCCACTATATAAGCAATGAGGATGAGTATTAACCAACACGGTACCTAGGCGGTAAGTTGGATGGATAGATGGATGACTACATTTTGATCAGAATAAACGTGTATGTCTTGACATTATATATATATTTGAAGATATATATACACACACATACACACATATATGTGAATTTTTGTATATATATATGTGTGTATGTGTATGTATATATGTATATATATATATGCCTGGAAGGAAAAAATATGGACAACTCCCCAATTTCCTTGTATAAATGAAAACAGAAGCACATCATACTCGCCAAAATGCAGCGTTTATTGACTAGTACTGTATTCTGTGTTATCAAATGAGATTTCATGTTGATTTCATGATTTCATCAATAACTGATTCAGAAAGTCGACCTGTTTTAAATAACGCAGCAGAAAACACACAGCAATCCAAGAAGGCTATCATATGCAGCTTGCTTTTATAAATCTCTGTATTTATGCTGCATTTTGCACTTAATTGCACAAAGCCCATCACAATATTTCTGACATAAAATGGAGCCAAACACCACCAGCCAAAGCTGGGGAACCTCAATAGGAGCAGGAACCGCTCAGAATGCCTCCATGCCGGTGACCGCAAGCCAGACGGAGATGCCACGGGCCGTGGGGGCCTGGACCTGCTCTCCACAGTGCTCTCCCATTCCATCATCCCCCTCAAGGGGGCCCCTCCATTCCTGGAGCCCTCACACAATGTTCCTCTCCAGCACAGGCTCTTTGTGGAAGATGCGCTCGAATCCTAGTGCGCTGAGGTCCAGGGTACGGAAGCCCCCGTCCAGGATGAGCTCTGCCAGAGCACGACCCACTGCTGGCGATTGCTGCAGCCCGTGGCCGCTGAAGCCAGTGGCAAAGTACATGTTGTTCACCAGAGGGTGCAAGCCCAGGATACCGTTCTGGTCGAAGGTGTTGTAGTCGTAGAAGCCGGCCCAGGCGCTGGTGACCTGCCGGAGACCGACCCCACGCAGGTTAGATCACATTCTTCACAGGCAGTATTGGGGAAGTTACTCACAAAAGTAATCCATTACAGACAGCGGTGGAAAGTTCCAATCCAGAAAGTACAAATCCAGACCAGGGTTTTGTCTCAGCAAACCAGTTGAGTACTCTGTGACTGTCTCTTTTATACTCAACTGGTTGGTTGAAACAAAACCTTGGTCTGGGTTTGCACTTTCTGGACCGGAACTTTCCATCTCCGTCTGTAATGGGTTACTTTTGTGAGTACCTTCCTCAACACTGATCACAGTGAGCAGCCATGTATGTAGGCAACAGCGTAGCAAAGTTTAATATGGGGGGGGGACAGTAATTTAAATACAAAGGTCTATTTAATGGGGGTATCTATGAATCCAAATTAAATACTGGGGGGTTCACATCTCTCCTGTCCCCTTGAGTCCCCCGCCCTTGCACTTAGGCCAAGCAGGGTATTCTGGATCCTGACAGGAATGCGGTGTAGGGAAAGCAAACATATCAATAGTCCACTACGGGGCACCTACACTTGGGCACTATGAAGGCAAATCAGAGTCACCAGCTAACTTGAAGGGCAGTTGTGGCAGAAGGAGAAAATCAAAGTAGCCAATGCTAACCCCCCCAGAAACGCAGGACCCGCAGGAACTGTGTCTGGAAGCCTTGGGGGGGGGGGGTGGAGCGACATGCACTGAGCTCCATGGTGGCTCCCACACCCTGCATGATACACCCTCACCTTGCTGGATTCAAATGCTTGGATTCGCTGAGCCAGCAGGGGCCAGACATTCTCCTGGAAGAAGTTGTAATTGACCTCCAGGTTGCCGATGTCGGGTTCCTCATCCTGAGTCGGAAACAAGATCAAAACACTGATGTCAAGGATGTTTACATGTTTAAATACAAATAAAAATCCTTGGGACTAAAAGGCTAGAGGCTCCAATGCCTGGAATGGACCCACATGTTGTACTAAATGGGGTCATAACCTGAAATTCTCTGTAACTGTGCAAAGGGGTCAAGGTACTGAAGGTTGTGTGTTTGAATCCCACCCATGGTGTGAGTGGCGATTTCGCACCTCCTCAGGGGACAATCCTGCGATGTAGTTCCCCCCAAGACCTTCTCTTCTGCAGTAGACTCCCGAGTAGTCAATCAAGAAGGGCGTGTCGAGGCCCGGCCCGTCTGGACAGTTCAGCACATATACGTATCTGCATGGGAGTCGAGTGCAGTGCAGAGAGGAGGAAAAGGTTCCGATTGCATCTACTGCATCACAGGGCAGCTGAAGGTCAGCCATTCTGAGTCTATCATGCGTTATAATCCTACATGCCAGCCTGATCGCTGAACTGAGCTGCCGTTTCCTAACAACTTCTGCCAGCCCCTCTGCATGAATGGGACTTCTCTGCCTGATTGGTACGTCCCAGATGCCCCTGCTTAATTGGTACATCCCAGATGCCCACTTGTAATGGGTACCTTTTCCTGGGCTCCACAGGCACTGGGACACCAGCCAGGCTGTCCTCAGGTCCCAAGCCTATGCCTGCCAGTTGGGCCACTTTGCCGGATTGGGCCCCCGCTGCATTCACCACTATGGCACATTCTACGGGCTGGACCTCCAGGCTGTTGGGCATACGGACCTAGTTGGGAGAGGTGGGCGTGGATTCGGGGGTGGGGCCAGCAGGTTGGCAGGGTGAGAAGATGGTGGTCATAGTGTAAGATATGATAAAAGAACTTCATTGTAATTTCAGTATCCTCACAAAACACTCAGCGAACAAGTAACGTAAGAAGATAAACAGCTTGGGTCAAATGAGCTACTGTGGAAACATGAATAAATAATGAGATTTTGGGCTATAATCTAATTAAGTATCTAAGTAAGACAGACGTGTTTATTCCCAATGAGAACCCTTCTTACACACAACATATCAAGGAAGCCAATGAGAACCATTCTTACATACAACATAACAAGGAAGCCAATGAGAACCCTTCTTACATACAACATAACAAGGAAGCCAATGAGAACCCTTCTTACACACAAGGAAGGCCTGTATTCTCAAAACACAAGGTCACCCTCTGTCATACTCACATTGACATATTTAATTCTTTTGAAAGTCACCATGTCTCCATCAATGGTTGACATGGAGTGTGACGAATACCTAAAACCTGTGGGGAGAGGAATTTGCCAGAGCTTACAACGCCGTCATGGCAAAGGGACGCTTTGTCTGGTATGTCACAGAGACCAGCTCACCCGTGACCTCCCCGAAGCACTGGTACACTCCCATGGACATGGCCTTGCGCCGGAAAGCAGTCAGCAAGGACCAGGGGTCAAACCAGCCTTCATTCTCCAGACCTGAAAAACGAACATACGTTTTGACTGGGATACAGGGGCACTAGCCCCAGCTGAAATCTGATTGGCCCCTCTCCTGTCACTCACCGACATAAACATATTGGCTAACGATAAGGTTGGCCCCACTGTATGAATTGTGGCCCTATGCCCCCACTTAAAAAATCCTAGAATCACCCCTGGGCTAGGATTGTTTAAATTCATCAAGTGGCTATTCGTAGATCTGAGGATTGGGAAGTGTGTCCTTTTGGGGAAAAGACTGTTATGGGTTCGAGTCCCACCCTGTGCTGTATGTGTGGAGGTTTCCTCTGGGTTCTCTGATGTCATCAGACCAAAGAGATGCAGCTGAGTTAAATGGTGTCTCTAAACTGCCCATAGTGTATCCAAGCACGTGTCCTGCTGTGGACTGGCATGGGATGGGTTCCAGCCCCCATGACCTTGCTCAGGATATGGAGTTTGAAGATGGATAGATGTATGTGAGGAATCAGGAGATATTACGGTCATTTAGAGATATACAAACGGGTATTCATCGACTTGTATTCGGATTTCGTCCTGGATGTGAGGACATGAGTCAAGACATGTATCTCGATCATTATACAGGTGAGCTCAGATATACTGTATAATACAAGATACAAAATCACATACATTTAACTAAAGCTCTATATGGCAGTGCAATCGGGTTTGTTTTGGTTCGTACCGCATGCTGCACACGGTCTGCTTTGGACATCTCTCAATAAACTTTATTAAGGCATGTTTGAGACGTAAGTTGACGGATGACTGTACACGTACCATAAGAAGCCAGCGTCACCCCTTCTGTATTGATCCAGGGGAACTTCTCCTTCAGCTTCGGCGGGGAGAGCAGCAGAACCTTGGCCCCGGCGTCCCTAAGAGACAGACGGGTCAAGGTGTCCAGCTCCTGTCCTGTGGTCCCTGCCTCCCCCCACACGGATCAGAACTGCTCACCGCTGGGTCCTGTAATTCTCCTCCATGACTGCTGCTCCCTTCTCGCTTGCCAGGAAGAGGTACCCAGAGTGGGTGAACTGCAGGTCCACCGGGTCCTCATTCAAGACACCCAGGTGTTCCTGGAGGGATGGGGAGACTCATCAACTCCGGTGTTATTAGAAATCGTGTCTGAAAAGTGTGATGCAAGGAACGGCTAAAATTCATGTGAAATAAATCTCACAGTAATCATAGAATATGCCCAGTTGTGTGTCTCTTTACAAGGGGTGTATGCAGGGGAGGGGCCGGGGGGGGGGGGGTACTGGCCTCAGCTGAAAGCTGATTGGCCCCCGGAGTACCCCCCTCCCTTATCACTCACTGATTCAAATCATAGTATCAGCCAATGATAAAGCTGGCCCCTCTGTATGAATTATGGCTCCTCTTTTACCCAACATCTTAAGAAATCCTAGAATAGCCCCTTGCAATATACTATAAACTTCACAGCCCATGTATGTAAACTGCAGTGAGAAAGAGTGCGGGCAGCGTGAGGCGGGCAGAGTGAGCTGGGCAGCGTGAGCTGGGCATTGTGAGGTGGGCAGCGTGAGGTGGGCAGCGTGAGCTGGGCATTGTGAGGTGGACAGCGTGAGGTGGGCAGCGTGAGATGGGCAGCGTGAGATGGGCAGCGTGAGGCGGCAGCGTGAGCTGGGCATCGTGAGGTGGGCAGCGTGAGGTGGGCAGCGTGAGATGGGCAGCGTGAGATGGGCAGCGTGAGATGGGCAGCGTGAGCTCGTTGCCTTCTGCCGATCCTCTTACGTTGATGTTCCTCATAAATTCAGCAGAGGCTAAGGACAGGTGGATGTTCTCCGGCAGGGAGAATTGCTGCCGTATCCCTCCAACAGAGAGGACCGTCGATGCCTGGGAATACTGACAGGGCAGGAACACCCAGACAGGATATAGGCATTATTTGGACAATAAGCAGAGGTAGACGGTTCAGGTCCAGATAGTAAAAATCCAGACCAAGATTTTGTTCCAACCAACCTCTGTGAGTCCTCTGTGACTCTTGATGCTCAACTGGTTGGTTGGAACAAAATCTTGGTCTGGATTTTTACTTTCTGGACCTGAAACTTCCACCTCTGACAATAAGTAATTGCTGTTGTCTCAGATGTAAATCTGTAACGAATACCTTCACGACCAGCATCATCCTAAATATCTTACAGTAGGAGAACAAGTTAACTTTTGTTATAGTAAAACTTGCCGTGGGGTCCTTCTCCACCACCATGACCCGAACCCCGTCCCTCACGCGCTCCTTCCTCTTCAGCCAATAGGCGACGGCCCAGCCGACCACGCCCCCGCCCACGATGACGATGTCCGCGCGCTCCGGGGGTAGGCCGGGCGTGGTATGCAGGGGGTTCCAGTCGCTGCCTGGCATGGCGGTCAGTGCTTTGCGGCGGGAAGCTTTCAGCTGCTGCTCCAACTCTGCAAATGGACGCGAGTAATGAGGCGGAGGTTCCGCTGCGCGGCGTCGGAAATGAAATATATAAGCAGGAAAGCGGAAAGTACGCGCTCACCTTGGAAAAAGTCCTTGCGTGCCGCCCGGCCGGTGCTGAAGCATCGGCCACTGTGTGGCGTGCATCGCAAAGTCGATGCTAGATGAAGTCCAGCCCTTACATGCCGCATTGCTCCGGCCAGACCAGTGCCCGCCTTCCACATTTCCAGCGTTGCGTTTATCTCACACACAGAAGCACGACAGTCTTAGGAGCCCAGCATCAGTCTCCTTTAAGGTCGAAGCATCTCGTCATCGCTTTTTTAAAAACCTGAAAGCTTCCTCTACGGTTAATCTTTCACGGAGTAAATCTGACCCACACCCAGAAGCATGCATTATTTTCCGAGTGCTGAACGCCACCGGGGTTGCCAGGTATAATAATATGTATCCTCTTTGGTACGGACTGGAAATCCCCCGTCGGGCCGCATTTAAAGTAACATTATAGGTGTCAGGTCACTATAACTGTATACCGACTATGCGTTTAATGGTGATTATTTTAATGATAATATCTTTAAATATGTCCTTCTAGTAAAATTACGTTTAGCGACAAAAAAATCTTAATTTAATGCTGTTATGCAAAAAGCGCACTTAGAAAATTAAAGTTATTAATGTCTGGCAACCCTCAGCACAAAGGCAAGGCGTGTGGAGGGGCGGGACTTCAGAGGGGCATGGAGAGAAGCCGCACATTAAACCGAGTTACACTTAACCTCAGAGTTTATATTTTCCCATATTAACCGTTTTCTGCTTTCAGTAAATGGTATCATTGCGGTTTCATCACTACAAACTTTCAACACTCTGCATCTCACCAGACTATATGATTAGCAGTGGAATTTAAACGAAATGTTTATTTTATGTATACATTGATCCCTCGCTATATCGAACTTCAACATTCGCGGCTTCACTGTATCGCGGATATTATATGCAGGCATATCTAAATATATATCCAGACTTTTCGCTGGTTCGCGGATTTCTGCGGACGATGAGTCTGTTTATTTCTGGCACAGGCTTCCTCAGTTGGTTTGCCCTGTTGATTTCATACACGAGACGCTATTGGCGGATGGCTGAGAAGCTACCCAATCAGAGCACCGGAATGCAAATGAGCATGATTGCAGTGTTCGTATTTTAGAAATATGATACTAATATTAAAGAAATAATCATAATATATCTAATATAACTGGGTAAGTAAAACGAGTGCATTACTGTGTATTATAATACATATAAAATTATTTTTGTTAAAATATGTATTATTACAATGTGTTTACAACTACGTTTTACGTATTAAATAAAACTCATATAAACATATGGTTTTTACTTCGCGGATTTTCACCTTTCGCTGAGGGTTCTGGAACGCAGCCCCCACGATAGACGGGGGATCACTGTACATCACAATAAAGAAGGTACTTCTCCATGTACTTAAGTGCTTATTTCAGATATTTTTAAAACAGTATTGTAAACACAAAATTCACATCTTCCGGTTGTTTCGAAGCTTGTCCGCTGTACCAGGCTCCTGGATTTGGACTAGCTGATGTCACGATTTGGCTGTTTTACATATACACTATTTAAACCACCGGCAGGTATAATTTAGGTAAAGTTGGAGGTTGATGGTGTCAGCGGGAATTGGGGAAATGTCCCTTTAGGAGAATAGCGTAAGAACAGAAAAACATTTCATTTCCCCCCTCCGCCCGCAGACACATTTTGAAATTTATTTAGCTGTTTAGTGAGAAGTCAATAAAGATACTTTTCTCAATGACCGATTACAGACTGTATCATGACAGTACTGAAGGGGACATTTTGATGATATTCTACAAACAAAACCGGTTTGTGTTTACAATCCAGTGCAAAATATCTGCACTGAGCTTCTACCAGCAGATGGCAGGTGGCAGGTGCAATCATGTTCAGGGGAGGAATCTGTTGTCCAGGTCCCTCACCTGTTGTCAACGTATAGCTGTAAGCACAGGAGAAAGACATGCTCCCCCTGCAGGCGGTGTGAGAATTGCAACCAGGTGGTACAAATGGAGTTCTGCAGCATGACTGGAATTGCCTTACACAGAATATTCCAGAAACATGGAAGCCCACCCTCCGCAACTGCCAAGTCAGAAAAGAATAGGTAATAACATTGTCAGCAGCATGCATATTAAAGTGGAGGATTCCCATCAATGCAGCCTCCTCCCGTGCCCCCCCAACGGGCGTCGGCAGCATCTCCACGCCACTATCATCAGATTTGCCTGCCCCCTGCTTTGAGACTTAAATCTTTTTAAAATGTTATGTGTTAATTAGGAGAGTATGAGTTGAGAGTCATTTGACTTCCTCCTCCGGCCCCTGGAGGATGGGCTCCCCCTTTGGGTCTGGTTAGGGTTAGGGCTTCCTCTGCCGGCCCCTGGAGGACGGGCTCCCCCTTTGGGTCTGGTTAG
>JAAGVU020000062.1:3527766-3556685 GCA_011763525.2 Mormyrus iriodes | reverse complement strand
TTAGGGCTAGGGCTTCCTCCGCCGTCCCCTGGAGGATGGGCTCCCCCTTTGGTTCTGGTTAGGGTTAGGGCTTCCTCCGCCGGCCCCTGGAGGATGGGCTCTCCCTTTGGGTCTGGTTAGGGCTTCCTCCGCCGGCCCCTGGAGGATGGGCTCCCCCTTTGGGTCTGGTTAGGTTTAGGGCTTCCTCTGCCGGCCCCTGGAGGATGGACTCCCCCTTTGGGTCTGGTTAGGGCTAGGGCTTCCTCCGCCGGCCCCTGGAGGATGGGCTCCCCCTTTTGAGTCTGGTTCTTCCCAAGGTTTCTTCCTGCTGGGGAGTTTTTCCTTGCCACTGTTGCCTCTGGCTTGCTCACTGGGGGCTTTGGGAGGGGATAATGTATAGCGCTTTACCACTATGTAATGTTGCAAAAATGCACTGTACAGATCAAAAATAAAACTGAATCAGATTGGATCGTCCTGTGCTCACTTGGAGAAACAGAGTGGGACAGACTAAGTATCATTTTAAATAGTATACATGCTCTTCCCGCCCCTTTAAGGTCCAGAAGCATCTCCCATCTGCTTCTCTCGTGTTATGGAAAGATCTATATCCATCATCTACTGCTGTTAATATCTGATACCTCCGACTGGCGCCACTTCCGTCAAGAAGTTACCGTCTCCTCGTCTTCTGGCCACAGAAGAAAAGCATGCGGGCAAATATCATGATACGTTACAGATGCTCCTTCCCGTTGTACATTTATGTTTGTAAAATGGCTAAATGGCAGAAATGAGCCCGTCGATGAGGAGCATGTTGTTTGTTTCTGCTGGCATTTCCGAACAACGCCGTAGCAGCAGCAATACTGATTTTGTTCGAGAAAACTTCCGTCCCGTAAGTATTGTTTCACGAAACAAGTGGATTTCCATCGAGCTGGCACTATTATATTGCATCTTACAGGCAGAGGAACTTAAATAAGTCTAACCCAACACTGGGCAGCCCAGCAGGCGTCCCCAGCACTTCCCTATGCCGGACGGCACCCTTTATATATAGGAGGTGCACGAAAGCGATGGGTCGGCGGTCCAATCCCTGATTCGGCTCCGCGGATGAAGTTATCAGGTATAATTTGTTCATAGCTAAATCCAGTCATCTCATCTTACAAAATATGAAATAAAATCCTTGTGTTCTTACGGTATATGCCAGGTCACATTCAGACTGATATATAACTGGCAGTTGCCGTGGAAACCGTAGGCCGTCAAATCAGGACGCTCGTCTTGTGTGTTAAATGAACAGTCTTCAGAAATATTAACAATTACCAGACTCATCGGGTACCTTGAACATTAGTGTCTTAAACGTACGCACAGAAAATATACCGCGCAGATTTCCTCTAGCAGCACTCAAAGATAAACGACACCGCAGACAGAATTTTAAATAAATTCTCGAACAATTTAATGAGTACAATGAAATAAAATTATTAAAATATTTCTAGTTTCATTTGATTTTATGACATGGGCTTGGATATCATGGGACTGAACTACACCGAGACCACAGTTTTACAGCACAGCGTGAGGAAGATCTCACAGCGGACCACTGCGGTAAGGCCTTTCCCCTGCAGGGACACAAGGGGGCGACACTCAGCGATGGGGAGCAGGAACATTTCGGAAGCCCCCAGGAACAAAGATGTAGGTGGAAATGAGGACAGCCATTCACATTTCACACAAGACCACTAATGGAAGAAAATGGGCAGCACTTCAGGATTCAAAGCCAGTCTCACGAGCCACATCCATCACCTCCCACAACGGACACCGTGCATCCACCTTCTGCAAGACCCAAAACAAAAGGGGGGACCGCAGCAAAGGACTGGGGCCCCCACACCGCACTGAGGCCCATGGTCAGCAGATTAAGGCTAAACCTCCAGGCATCAGAGGTAATACAAGGATTTTTGAAGTTTGGGGAGGGGGGGGGGGGCGTAAGAGAGGCCATAAGGTTTGGCCTCTCTGTAAGAATTATCATTAACCAATGAGACCTTTAGAATCAGTGACAGGGGAAGGTGCACTCCAGGGGCCAATCAGCTTTCAGCCAATGGCTATGTGGTGCCGCCCCTGTCAGGCATAATCAGTGTCATGTTTATTAAACACTGCGCCAGGACAACCCCAGAACTGTGCTTTGGGGACTTGTAGTTTCTTTATCAGGCCAACTCAACTTCCAGTTCAGCGTTTCTCAACCCAGTCCTTGGGGCGGTCTGCAATTTTTTGCTCCCTCCAAACTGGAAGGGAGCAAAAATGTTGACTGTGTGGGTCCCGAGGACTGCGTTGAGAAAAACTGGCCTAGGTTAAAAGGCCCCAGTAAGCAGAATCCACAACAAATGTAAGGAAAGATAATTAAGCAAATCAGTGTTTTTCCTCCAGACACAGTGTTAAGTTAACCATCATTAACACTGACTACTCAACAGAGTTAATTACCTTTAAACATAAATATTGATGATCTTAAATAACATACGGATTCTCCCATCATTTAAGAGGTCCATCTTAAAACTGCTGGGCATCTAAAAGTAATAAATTAAGAGTATTCTAAATAATACAGTGCCTAACTCAATGGAAGAGGGAATCGGTCGTGAACTGATCACTGTGAAATGGAAGATTTCAGTCGTTACCAGGTGAACTGAGCCGCTGATGTGATCTGTGCGAAACGTAGGCCGTGTCAAAATCCTTCATGTTTAAAGCTGTGAATTGAAGGCAAATCAAGCCACGTTATGAGGCAGAGTAAGGGGGGGGAGAAAAACCAATATTAGCAAATTTAAGCAAGGGGGTAGTGTGTTGGAAAGTCTTCCGCAGAATCGCAACCGGACAATGTTAATAGTCTACATTAAAAAAATCAAAAACAGTCATAAAGAGTGACTAGCAAAGATTCAAAAAGGGGGGGGGACAGTAATCAAAACTTTTAAAGAGAAATCTGTGCTGGCCACCACACGGTGCTTAACAACGTCAGCAGTTTGCATATTGTTAGTGGCAGCCACACACACACACACACACACACACACACACACACACACACACACACACACAGGGGTCAGGGCTAGCTCTACAAGACCAAACCAATGGTAAACAACTGCAGGCTGACCGTCCGAAAGTGACCCCAACTCCAGGTGACAACGGCGCCCATCTATTAAGGCAGCCAATCGCAGCAGCCGAGGCTGCACCCTGTGGTCGTCACCTTGGCTTAGGACGTTGACTACACCCAGTCCTGTCCAGTCCACTGATCACACATCAACAAAAGGCCAGTAACCTCCAGATGTGTCGGGCTTGCAGGCTGATCAGCCTCTATGGGGACACAGTCTAGCAGCCTGATCGAGAATAAGTGCCTTTCGTCGGCTAACAGGAGCAAAAAAGCAGAAGTAGTGAATCACCTTTCTGTACTTCACTGCCAAGGTGATCAGAGGATCTGGGTATCTCTGTACACCCCCGCCCGTGCCCCCCCCCCCCAAGGGTTACAAAGTGTACCCACTGCCCCCACACCCAAGAGCAAGGGTCGGGGATTGGAGTTTGCCTGAAAAACAAAGCAAAGGAAAGCAGCTGAGAGCCCCAGGGGGTGGTCCATCTGTGCAAAGCTCATTGGCTGACGAACAAGTCAGTCACGCCAGGCCACGCCCACCCCAACAGCGAATGCCACTCATATGCAGGAAAGGAAGGATTTCACCCCATGACGCAGATGCAGACAGTCAATTTCCTGCCATAAAGGGGAAATGCGCACCTTGATGAGGAAGCACTTTCTTACACAGAAACGTCTATGGTGATAGCTGTGGGACGCCGGGAAGGTGAATAGCGCCCCCTTAAGGGCGGATGGACCATGAGAGGGATCTGACTTTCCCTCACAGTAATAAAGGCAGAGATCCAAACGAGAGCATCTTATGTGGGACTGAAGACCCAGTTATGAAGAGCTCCACGAGGCTCACTCGTTCTCCACGTGAAGGTGGCACCCTTCAGCCAAGCCTGCCGAAATATTTCGGCTTTCAAACACTTGACATTTAGGCACCTGCTTGCCAGGACAAGGATTTATGGAAGTGAGATAATATCCAGGGATTCCACTTTAAAACATTTGGCAATACAACGTCGTATACCACTATCAAAACATGGCTTACCTAATTCTACCTGAGTTAATCTTACATATACATCTCCATTAAGATAAAAAAAAAAACAGCCCAAAGCCATTCTTAGCAGGGATTAGTTACAATTTGTTATACATTTGTATTCTTAAGGAACAGAAAGGTGATTGTAAAGTGCTAATGGATTAAACAACAGAGGTGGCCAGGCAAAATAAAATTCAACAAAAGCCAAAAGAGCCCCAGGGGCGGATCCATGCGCCCTTGGGGCAGGCAGAGCCAAGAGGGCTGGTAGGGTGTCCATGCCAACCTGTAAGGCACCGTGGGCTGGAGGCGGACTGCCCCGATTGTCTGTCCGCATGAGCTACCCCTCCCCTGCTGCCTAAGGCAGCTATGTCTGCCAAAAAAATCAACAAACAAGAAGGCTCCAGCCCAGAGTGTTCCAACTAAAGTAAAATAACCCCTAAACAGCCACAAGGACCTCGATCCCAATCTATCTTCCTGCCTGCATACTAAACAACGAGCTTCCAGGACTGACAACGTGAGTGTGGGACGATTAGTGCGGCAAAATTGCAGGGAAGGCAAACAGACCAGGGCTAACCCCTGGCAACCTTCACTGTGCCAGGAAAGGGGCGGGCACCCCATGCTGTAGGACCTCTCTGGTCCCTCTCTGGGGTCACATTTCTACACCTGCCTTTACAGACAGTATTTGGGGATGTAAACGGTCCACGATAACCACCCACTCCAAAGCATTTTAAGACAGACAGACCCCTCTCATGGGCTCCCTTACTTCACACCATGTAACACAGATTTCCCTGAAAGTCCATGGTTTTGTGTTCTGTGTGTGTCATGGCGTCCGCTGATCAGGATTCCAGAGGAACACTACATTAAAAACAGCACGTCCCCCCGCACTCAAAGTACATCACGTCGGGGCGAGGGAGGAGAGGTTCCCAGGTGTCCAAGTCTGTGGCAAAGGCTGAGCCACCCCCCGCCTTCGTGGGTGAAAATTATGATCGAGTTTTGCTCTGCAAAGCGCTGAACCTGGCTGGTGGGGGCGGGGCCACTAGGATAAGGGGCCTAGGCCAACTAGCTGAGGGGCGGGCCTCATTGGCCAGGCCCGTCCAGAGATTCATCGTACACCAGCACTCTGTGTGGATCTACAGAGGAAACAGACACCAGATATCAACAATAATGCAGCAAATCAGCTGTTACTTTTATCACTGTCTATGTTAATGTCCGAGTCTTAATGTCACGTTTATATGCCTCAGCACTCATTCTCTGCTTCCCATGGGCACCACAACTAACGAGAACAATAATTCACCTCAGTGTACGACTCCATGCATCATATCTACAATAATAGATTTTGATTAGGCTTGGGCAGTATTACGGTAATACAATATACTGGCCGTCCCCCTACCCGGCAACTTTTATCAACAAGATTTCAAAATACCGGAATAGCACTGCTTTTTAAAATACATACCGTAAACATACAGTACAGTGCGGTATTATGTTTTTACGGTAAGAAAAATTAGACGCCACGGAAGCCGACGTTTGGCCATTTAGGTAATTTAAGCACCCGGGTCACAACATGGATGTGAAATTACTCACCATGTTTAAGCAGATTCAAAATATTTTCAATTTCTGGAAAGGAAGGTAAAAAAAAGCAAGTTATTTAAATAACTGTAATCACATGCCATGCTGCAGGCATGTGCCAGGACACCCTACACTGCACTACCACTTTAGCAACTGGGATATTTTAAACAGCCGCCTACCAGATCTGGGGTGGCTAGCTCCCCCCAGTGGCCACTCAATATATCACAAAAGGTAGCATGTTAAACGGCAATGACTCAGAGCTGTGGCCTAATAAAGGATTTAACTGCATTTCAGCACAAATGAGATCAAGAAAGCGCATCTTAATCTTAAACGCCACTCGATAAAATATGGCACTGAGAAGTGTCTGCAGTTAAGCCATCCTCTAGGGGGCAGCACCGTACATTATTATTATTTTTTTTAACAGATCCGATCGGTCACTTTCTTACCTTTAGTGTGATACATAACAGCAGCTTTAAGGTCAAACAGCCTCCAGCTACACCTTTCAAAGGAGCCCTTAACATGGCCAGACTCTTTGTTTGCCTGGAGCTGCGCAGCACCAGTGTCCCTAGGAGCTGCTGTGCCCAGGCTACTGGCATTGGTTCTCTGTGCATCGGACCCCAGCGGCTGTGTCTGGGTTGCGCATTTGGCTACAGGCATGAGAGCCGGACGTTCTCTCAGCAAGCCACTAGGGGGTGGGCCACTAGTCCATTTGTCAGGCAGCGGCATATTTTCAGCGGCCCGCAGCTCGGGCACGGCCAGAGCCTCGCCCTGAAAGAGCCCGTCCGTGGCAGACTGACTTCCCCGGGGGCCGACATTGGGCTCATTGATGAAGGACAGCCCCCACTCGTTCTGAAATATGTCCCCCAGAGCCTTGTGGCCAGCTGGACCCACTGAGATGTCCTCTGGGGAGGCACTAGGGGGCGCCATGTCCAAACCAGAAAAAGTCAGGGGGTTTAGAATGATGCCGGGCTTCCACTGCTCTCCAGAGGGTGGGGAGGCAGCACTGCCGTCACCATTGGGGGAGGATGCTACATTCGGGTCCCTCGGGTAACAGTAGGCCGGAGCCCCGCATGGAGCTGCTGCAGGCAGAGGCTGTGCCATCACGAACGGACCCCCGTCTCCAGAAATGGGGCCATTGGCAAAGCCGGCAGATGGGACTGTTTTGACAGCAGAAATGGGGACCTGCGCGAGCCGCCCGGCGGCCTGCGGGGACAGCATCTCAATGGGGGCAGGGGCCGTTTTGTTGAGATTCTTCTTCACCTTACTTGCGTAACTGATCTTGGGCACGATCTTAGCGCTGCTGTTGTCTACAGGAAAAACGGGAAGTGGCCTGAACAGAGTCCAAGAATCATCTGTCACTGCCGCCCCTGGAGAGACCTTAGCTCTACTGGCCCCGTCCTCGTTCCTCCTGCTGGGGATGCCGGCCACCTTTGCCACCCCGACACTCTCTGGCCGCGAGCTTGCGGCTTTTTCACCCAGCTCTGGGCTGGACGGTTCGGCCTCCCGGAGTGGTACAGCGCCGCCCTGCTGGACAGCCTCGGTGCCCCTGAGACTGTCAAACCGGGCCTGCCGCGTCTTGGGCGTGGCGTAAGCACTCTCGGAGCTGCTGCCATCATTGCCAGGGTACCCATTTGGCATGTAGCCCGAACTGAGCCCTGCAAGCCCGTTCACAAGAAGCCGAGGTTCTTTGCCCATGGGTTCGAGGGAGCCGTCATCTGGAGCCTTGTCGCTCTTGCCCTCCATACTGTTGTTTCGGGGGCCACCTCGACTCCCCACCTTTGCTGGGGGGACGGCAGCACCCTTCCCCACCTGCCCCGGCCGGAGATTTGCCTCTAGGTGTAGCGGAGTACCATTGCTGTAGTTGACACAGGGGGCGCCAACAGGATCGCTTGTGGGACCAATCCTCTTTGCCTCTGCGGGGCTGCCGTGCACTTTTCCGTCACCTAGAGAAAGAAATGGCAAAACATTAATTACCCCAAACAGCCCCACCTGTTCACAGGTTAGCACAGCCAAAAGACACACAATCGAGGAATCGTCCCTGCTTTTGGCGGTCAGATTAGCTGGAAGAGTGGAGTACTGAGCTGGATAAAGTTCCTCAGGTGTCTTGACATTCCTTGCACCTTTGATGAGGTGGAATAAGGGTCAGTGCCAGGCCGTCCAATTGAAGGTTAATACGACACAGCCTCTATTTAATAAAGTGTCTCCGTTGATCACAGGCAGAGCCATATACGGCGTGACACACGTACTAAAAAAGATCCGGTAAAACGCGACACCAGAGCCCGCCGGTACCCAGGCTGCTTTGTGAGGCTCGTAATGTTTCCGTCTCTGGAAGGGGAACGGAGGGCATCGGAACAATGGCGTGACGGTGACTCACATTCTGTCCAGACTATTCTAGAAAGTCCCAGAACCTCCAGGACGAGCATGCAGCATTATATAGCGAGACGCTTATGAAGCTGGGCATTCATGTACGTCTTATTCAGCAGATGCTTTTATCCAAAGCGACATTTTTTTTTTGGGAGAAAACAGAGTCCCAGGAGTGAGTGGGGATTAACGGCCTTCCTCAGGGGCCTAACATGGGGTGTCATCCCACTGCAGACCCAAGGGGTCCAACCAACGACCTTCCGGTCACAGCAGGCCGGCTTAACCCACTGCCACCCCTTTATCATAGTGGGGGGCTGAAACCTGTTTCATGCGCTTTTATAGTCGCATATATATAGTAGAACAGCTAGGTCCTGATGCACACAGCACCTCTGGAGGCTCTGAACATCCCTGGGGGCCGAAATCAGCAACACAAACTTATAAGGGCGTCGGCCCAGATACCATTATACTTGGGTGTAATATGGACCTGCGTGGTGCCGCTTTTAAAAGAGAGCAATCACAATCACACGCCATCTTCGGGTAAAACATACAGAATACGCGGCTTTGCTTCAAACGGGCTACTTAAAGTGTGCGGTCAGAGCATTAAGTCTCAGTTTAGCCGGGGCTCACTGGCTGACCTAGTTAAAGCCCAGGCGGCGCCCCGGGCGGAGGAGCGCGCCTCCGGCCGCGGGCTGACTTACTGACCGGGCGGCGGCGCCCGAAGCGCGGAGCCCCGGCGGAGTCCGCTTCCAACATGTCGGACAGGAAGTGAAGCGTTAGCGGCAGGGAGCGTCCGGCGGCACCGGCAGGGGCGCCATCCTGCAGGCTTCCCGGGGACGCAGCCACTCAGCACGGCCAGGCCGGCGGAGAGGCACCGATCGCGGGAAGGTCACGGCCAGGCGGAGCCGAGGGGCGCGCCGCGGGCACACCGACACCCGGCCGCCGCGGAGGCAGCGCGCACTTCGCAGCCGCGGCCGACCGACCTGCTTTCTCCGCCGGCGCTTCCTGCTGCTGGCACTCGCAGCGGCTCTGGGCATCTTTCGGCGCCGCTCCGGCTCCGCACGGGCCGTGCTGCTGCTGCTGCCGCTGCTCGGGTGGCCACTCGCCAGGCCGCTCCTCCATCGAAGTGCGCCGGAGTCGGCGGGGCTCCGCGCAGTGCGCACCTCGGGCCGCCCGCAGCATGGAGGCTGCAGCGCCGCCCAATCAGCGGCGGCGGCCGGCGGAAGCGCGGCGGAGCGGGGACCGCCCCCGCCGCCGCCGCGCAGCGCCCCCCGAGGCCGAGCGGGGGAACGGCACCGGCGCTGGGAAATACACAGCATTTTTACAAAATACGTTTGAACGCAATGCATCTGCAAATATGTATTTTCACAAGACACACACAAGAGGTATTTGCTCTAGTTACCTGTGGTTAATTTAATTTAGGCGTTTCTTACTGTAAGGTATATGCGCGCGCGCACGTACAAACACACACATACATACACACACACACATATACATATATATATATATATATATATAAACACATACATACATACATACATGATACCACTACTCTCGGATTTAAAATGGTTTCGTCGATCTAATTTCTTGGTCTCTCACAACAACAGTGCTTTATGAATCGATTTGGATCGATTTGGCACTGTTTAAAAGGCGAAGGCAGTGGGTGAGTAAAGGTTTTTCTGAATATCAGATCTTATTAATCTGGCAGAAAACCATAGGAGGCTTTTCGCCCTTTTATAGGGCTTCCAAAATAAAGCTAAGAGGACTGTATGGCGAAGACTGCGTTAGAATAAGGACCTCCGGGTAAGTGTAGATGAAACAGATAAACGCAGGAACACACGAATCATAAAGACACACTTTACCACGCTTTTTGCGTATTTGAAAGTGTTGCTTCCCCTATTTGCACCCTACTGGGGACCCTTCCCCACTCCACAGGTGACAGGGACCTGGCTACAGGCGTAATCTACACACGTGTCCTGTGATGGGACACTCTGTCCGGGGCGCCCCTTGCGCTTCCAGGGATAGGCGCCAGACTCACCGCAGCCCAGCCTGGTTACATGGCTGTGGGCAATGGCTGGGGCGGACCGAAAGCATTTATCTCTCAGCTACACGGTCTGAAATTCCTTCCATTGGGCTGCAGAGAACTTCCCTCTATCGTTAATAATAAGTTATCCGGCGCAAGGTCACGGTGATTATGGAGACTGTCTTAGGAAACTCAGGACACCAGGCAGGGGACACGGGGGACAGGATGCCAGTCCAGCACAGGAATGTAGAAAACTTGTTATAATAATTCACTTTTTCTGAAGCAACTAAGCAAAGATTAATCTTTGTCTCCCTGAAGCAAGCTGTTTCATTGCTATGATGTGGACAAAATTTCTGAATGTGAATTCCCATGCATACGAAATTATGATTTTAATGTGCTTTTATCCAGAACAACATGCTAGCAGGAGGTATGACTTAAGTTATTCAGGCAGATGTTCAGCGTGACAATGTATTTTTAAAAAGCATGCTATTGCATTTCGAAACATCCTTGACTCTCAGCCACACTGAGCACCGTTCACATGACCATTATTCAGCCGGAACTCTCCTGAGAAGCCGCTCCTGGTTGTGATTGTAATACCTCCGGCGCCACTGGGTGGCAGCCTCTGCTGTGAGACCCGCGCCCGACCTCGGAGTCCGCAAAGACGGAAATAAACCTGCACGTCTTCGGCACAGACCATCATGCTCCCGCACGCCTAACGCTTACCGCGCATGCGTAACCCTCCTCTAACCAACCACTTCCGAATACCAGCCCTTAAAGTAAAAACCAGCTGGTAAAAAAAACCCTGCAGCACGTTTATACTTATTTAATAAATGATTTCGTCCAAAGCGACAAATAGGACAAGACAAATATTCATGCTGGCAAAACCCGGGTACAAATGTGAACAGTATTGGAGCAAAAGATACACAGCATCTTCCAAACAAAGCCAGATCATAATAAGACTATTATTCAAATCAGCAGCAAGTGCTTGAGATTAGTTTGACATGAGGAGCCTCTTTATGCAGTTGATTTCCTGTCCATTACTGCAACAGCACTGAACAACATCAGCACACGTAACAGCGCTTAAGTATTATAGCTAAATGCTGGTCAGCGTTTCTCTTTTATTATGGGAACAAAATAGGAACCGACGTTCAAATCAAGTAATATTTGTTGTTTCATCCACCTTTTGTACACCCTGTTTGCGCATCATGTAAGGGCTGAGTAAACTGGGCAGTAATACAGAAGGTTTACTGCTACATGTAAGTGACATTTAAAATTACTTGTCCGGGAGAAAACCTGCAATTCTAGAATCGTATTCAATGCTGTGGCTATACATAATAACTCGTGATTTTATTATTAGATCATAGAAAATGTGAACACAACAGAGCAAATTAACATCCACGGGATGAAACTCCCCTTCAACCCAAAACCTGCGTTGGTTGTAAGCTCTCTAATTGACCACGAGATGGCAGCACGCCACTGTAGAATTATTTTGAATTACCGTGTCATCAAATTCCTGAATCGCCAATTCAGCAGAAGGTTCTGGCGAGCCGGGAGATAGAGGAGACCAGGCAGGGGGACACTGATGGTGAGATAGCCTGTGATATATTAAAAACCCCGATAACCTGAGGGCGTGTGCAGTATGGTAGCTTTATTCCAGATGTAAGAGAGAGCAACTGGATGAAGAACAACATTTCCTATCCGCTAATACGCTCGTTTTGTGTGTCATGTACTATGTTTGCTGTCTATCCAAATCCCATAAATGGTTGTCTGTTTTTTTACTGGCACCAGTTCGACTTTTACTTATTTTACTTTTCTTGTCCACTAGAGGGAGCACATGACCTGTATTATATACAGCTGATGAAGGACCCATAATCTTCGGAGGGGTAGGCGGATATCGGCAGGGCGGAGCATAAAACTGGATGGATGGATGGATGGACAGGGTTAGTCATGGCACCTCACAATAATTTTTGGCTGTCTGTCACGGACTTTGACACCCTCCCTGGATTTTTGACGCTCCCACTGTAACACCGTGCACTTCCTTTCCATTGTTTTTCCCAAGCCTGATATTTACATTCTGCAGAGCCGCTGGCTCACCTTCTTCCCATTTTTGCACGTTTTATCCGTCTGATGTTTTCAGTCATTTTATTTGCCCCGGAAAATGAGAAACAAAATCCAAAATCCACGGAGGCAAGGCGACTGGGACGGCATGAATTTTATGCAAGCGTGATATGTTAATTAAAACTATAACCGTATTAACATTTATGTAAATACTGACTAATGCACATGTTTTATTCAGTATCCGAACGTTGATAAGCGCCTCAGAGACGCCGCTGAAACTTCAGCTCATTTGTATCCCCGTGTCTGAAGCCTGCCAGCCATGGTAATTAATGCCGGTAATAACACGCAGGCACGGGTTGGTTCTGCAAAACACTGCACCGTTAAATCTAAGCGCTGTAAATCCATGTCTTAACTTCTGGAAACACACACTTCACACCTGAGTATTTACTATAGCCTACATTTTATGACGTATAAAAAAGTTAATATTTGCTTCTGTGTAGGCCTATGTTACTCCGAGAAGCTCTTGGGTCTTGCTAAAGTCTCTGTCATCCATGTTTAGCAGAGCAAAGACTTTTATAAACCGTCACAAGCTGTGTAAGACACCTGCCAAGCTGGTAAATACTGAGCCATCCCTGTAAAAACAGCCCGTCCTGTTCCATCCATTGAAGAGAAGCTTCTGCATCGCCTTGTTCTCGCAGGGTACATGCCCTGCTGGCATTTGCCACATTTCCTCTGTCCTCTCACTCCCTGAGTCCCCCGTTCCACACCCGTCAGACCCGACCGCCAAAGTGAGGTGGAGATGAGGAACACAGGCCCCAGGGAGGATATAATGTGGGGTAATCGCGTATAAATAAATTTACATCACTCGCTTATAATAGGCTGCCCACAGCAAATGAAGTTTTGCCAGATTCTGTCACGGATGGATTTGCATCTGATGCCAGGGTGTTAGGGGAGACTGGGGCTGCTCGTAACGTTTTTCTACATTTTTGTTGGTACCTCTGAGCTCTTTAATGGAATCACATTAAAAAAATTGATACAAACCACCTGCATGTGTCTTCAATTAAACGGCACAGGTTGTATCCCTGTATCGCAAACAGACAATGGATGGTCTAACGTCGAACACATTGAGTGAAATGTTACAATTCTCCATAGTCAGCGATAGTTATAACACAGCCCTGGGTTAAATGTAACATAATAAATGATGTCAAAAAATGTAAAGTTTCTCCAGAGTTTTTTATTATTATTTTCAACAGAATTTGTGGGTGTGTGTACATATGTGGGCAATATTTGTTAATTACAACTAAAATCAAAGATCATTATAAAACCAAACGAAATGTGCAACTGTGCATCAGTTTTAATAACTGAATAATATGCATGTCTGCATGTGTGTGTGATGTCAGTCACCATCAGAATCACAGTGGTGACAGGTGTATTGAACTCCTCCTGGTGTACAGGCTTGATGGGCCCACCTTGGGCAGTCTATGCCAGGGGTGGGGGACCTGAGCCATGGAGAGCCGGTGTAGGGGTAGATTTTTCAGATAACATCTGAATCAGCCAATAATAAAGCAGGGGTTCTCAACTCCAGTCCTCGGGATGTGCTGTTATTGGGTGATTGAGAGGTCATCCCAAAAACCCGCACCGGCTCTCCATGGATCAGGTTCCCCACCCCTGGTCTCCATACACACAATGCAGACGTTTCCTGGGCCTGGTGGGCACTTGCAGAAATACCGTTACGACTATCCCAGACTGTGGCAGCCATGAACAGGTTTACATTGCAACAATATTAGCATCCGCAACTCGTATAAAGGTTATTTACATAGGGACATCATAATTTGAATAATGTCAGTACAAAGCTTGCAGGGCTATCTCAAAAATAAATGGTCAAAACAATTACTTTCTTACCTCAAATTTCTCTTCTCCTTACAAATCTGAGTGTGTTTAGTACAGGCACCTTCTTCATGTGAAACGAAGACTCAACTGAGCATGTGCAGAGAGAGTCATGTGATTCGTACCTTGTTCCTGATTTGCGAAATAGACTTTGTTACAACTAACCCATGTTACAATCATTACCACTTCCCCAACAGTATGATCCAAGGGGGCTTACAAAAAACTTGCGGGGGGGGGGGTACCCTGACCACAGTGCCCCCTGCTGCTCTGTTTAAACATTCTGAAATTAGAAAGAGCTTAGAGTTAAGCGACTAATTAAGTTGCTTGTATTTTCTTGTGGAACTCAGCTACAGTTTATTGCATCCCTTCCAAAATCCACTCCACGTGACCTTAGTTGAAGTAATAGGCTCCTCTTTTTCGTCCAATCAGAAGATGAGTTGCTGCTGAGCTGTCTGCCGATTGGCTGCCTTGGTTTCAGCACTGGACAGCTCCAAACCTACTTCAGTTAACCTGGCTGCATGCTTTTGGACTTCAGGAGTCCTCAGAGAAATCCCCCGTATCATGCTGGGAATCTAACCCACGTCCCTGGAAATTGCGCTATCCTTGATATGTTTTTGTGACCATGGCTACACAGGCTTAGGGCTATGGGTTCGCTACCCAGCGTAGCTTTGTGTGTGAGTGAGAAATGTCAGTTGCATGTAGTGTGTTCTCCTATGTATGAGTCTGTGCCTCTATGCATGCCCTGCAATGGACTAGCATCCTTTCCAATGAATATACACTGTCATAAAAAAGGGCACAGCCCTGGTACAGTTTTGTTCCCCAAGGTACAAACATTAATGTACCCCCAATAGTACAAAATTATTCCTTAGAGTCCATTTATGTACCTTAAAAGGTACATTTACCTACAGCAAGGGTACAATTGGCAGACCCTTGAGGGTACAGCCCCAGTGACAAGGATTGTACACTCAAATCACAAATTGGTACTTTTTTTCTGAGAATGTGGACTCAAGTGAAAGGATGTATTTCCGAGGTAGACGCATATGTTGTTTTATATCCATCCATCCAGCCAGCCATCCATCCATCCATCCATCCATTTTCTGTAACCGCTTGTCCTATTCAGGGTTGTGGGGGGGTCCAGAATCCATCGTAGAGGCTAGGGGCACAAGACCCAATCCAGGATGGGGCACCAACCCAATGCAGGGCACACACACACACCGTTCTGCTGTTTTATAATAATACCTTTATTTGTATAGCGCTTTTTAAGCCAGGCGGCACTAATTGCTTCACATCATTACAGGCAGAGCCAACACATGAATAAAATAAGAGAAATCAATTAAATATAAGAACTATGTCACGGTCAGAAGGCAAGGAAGTCGAGGCCAAGCCTTGGGGGAACAAAAAGGGGAATTATTTCAGAGTAATGGGGCAGAACAAAACCAAAGGGAATAGCAGGGGAAAAAACCAGGAACAGGGTGGGAATGACGTCAGTAACAGGGCTGGGAGGCACAGGACAGGGAAGCACTTTTATCCACACAAGGGCTGAAACGAGAGGCAAGAGTGTGACTTGTCGTTGGCCTTTATTGTCATAATTAAACTTACGACGGAATTCTGAGCTGCAGCTGGGTGCATTTTTTCAACAAAAAAAAATACAGATGACATGCAACAGTATGAAGTAACAAAAACAAACACATGGCACAACGGCAAACAGATAGGAACAGATTAAAGTGGAATTGCGCTCCGCCACATCATTGCTCTACAAGATACACATTTAGCTCAGTTTTAAACAAAAAATATAAATAATAGAGATTAGATAGAAAGAGAAACCATAAATAACAGCAATAAAGATGGAGTTTCAGTAAAGGTGCTGCATGGGAATAGCATCAGGGTGTGCGAGGATATATTACTGCGCAGTAGTGACCAAGAGTCGTTTAGACTTAAGAGTGCTTGTGTGTATTCAGTGTACTAATGGCCACTGGAAAAAATGTTCCTGAGTCAGTTGGTCCGTGCTTTCAGAGATCTCTAACGCCGTTCGGGGGGCAACGGTTCAAACAGGTGGTGCCCAGGGTGTGAAGGGTCCTTGGTGATGTGTGTGGCTCAGGTGAGGGCAGAGAGCAGCCAGTGATTTTTTGTGCTGTGTTTATGACTCCCTGAAGAGGCCTCTTGCCTGCCCCCGTGCGTCCGGCGTGCCACACTGTGACGCAGTACGCCAGAGAGGCATAACGATAAAAAGCCACCAGCAGTTTTTGCTCCAAGCTGTTTTTCCTGAGAACTCTCAGAAAATGCAACCTCTGCTGGGTTTTTTTTGGCTGTTGCTGCGGTGTTCTCAGACCAAGAGAGGTTATCTGAGACTCCCAGGAATCAGAAGGTGTGGACCTTTCCACCTGGTTACCGTTGAGTGGAACTGGTTCTGTGCTATGCCTTCTGAAGTCCAGAATGAGTTCCTTGAATTTTGTGGTGTTCAGTCTTAGGTTGTACCCTGAACACCACTTTGTCAGTCTCCTATCTGTAAGCTGACTCATCTCCTTCTGATATGAGCCCTATTACAGTGCCGTCGTCTACAAACTTGATGATGGTATTTGTTGGATGGGGTGGTGAGCAATCGTATGTGTACAGAGAGTGAAGTAGTGGGCTCAATATGCAGCTTTTTGGGGATCCTGTGCTGAGCACGAGGGGGGAGGAGAGATGGGGGCTAAATCTAACCGTTAGGGAGAGCGAGAGGGGCAGGAAGGCAAGGCGTGACAAAATAAAAGAAATGGAATTGCAGGCAAATAGTCAAATAAAATGAAAATATAAAAGAATAAACTATCAGATACAAAAATAAAATTAACAAGAAGTGTCCTTTGGACCCTTAGAAGTAAAAAAATCTATCAAACAGAAAAGAAACAAGTACATTTACAAAGGCTGAGCAATATAAGTGCATTTTTAAAATCTGCTGGTCTAATTCTTGGAGGTAAGCTGTTCCACAGTCTAGGAGCCATTACAGAAAGCACGATGGCACCTTTAGCTTTCAGTCTGGACTTTGGAGTGGCCTTGGCCGGACGATCTTAAAGGTCTGGCTGTTTGATAAGGTTTCAGCCATTCGGATATTTCCTCCGGAACTAAACCGTGCAAGGCCTTAGAAGTGACCTTTTTCTAAAAGATAAATTCTGAATTGAACTGGAAACCAGTGAAGTGACACCAAAATTGTGGTAATACACTTATGAACCTTTGATCTCGTAAGCAGTGTGGCTGCAGCGTTTTGAAACAACCGTAGACAAGCATTTCGTTTCATTGTAGCAAAATAAGGCATTACAATAGTCCAGGCACGATGTAATAAAAGCATGAACGATCTGTTCAGTGTCTTTAAAAGACAGGGACACTCTATCCGTCGTGATATTTCTCAGCTGATAAAAGCCGGACTGTACCGGTTTATTTCCGAGTGAATGTTGTATTCTGATATATGGGCCGCTCCTCATTGGACCGGGTCCACGTGTGCATTAAATATCATATTTTAGCCGCATAACCGGAGCACTGAGCCAAAAGCCACTGTTGGCAGGGAGGACAGAGGCTTTATGTCCAGCTGGCTCCGTCTAAAGGGCCATAAAGGAGAGCGTTACTGTGGCAAAACACTGTAATAGGTAATGGTGTGTGCGTATTATGTACATGTATTTTATGGCCTGTGGAGTATTGCTTTCGGGACCATTGACAAATATAATTTTCATATCTTGCTAGTACACTTGAGCTTTGATTAAAATCAGGTTCCAGTCACTGTGCGTTTAATCTTATGTCAGCCTCGTTCTTTATTCTTAAGTAATTAGTTGGTTACCTGTGTTCAACTTCACTTATGTTATGGATTTAAATATAGCAGTATTATTATTTCTAATATTATTTATTCTGATAAATAGGGAACTATGGCGTTTTTAATATTACATTATTCGGTTACTTGGGGGGGGGGGAGTAGATAGATCTGAACTGCGTGTGTGTGGATGATGGGAGGAATGTGATCAAGGGCGACCTGGGAGAGTCAGAGAGAGCCACACCTGCCATGGAAGAGGAGTGAAATGCAGAGCCCTGAAACCTCCAACTGGTGGCAGAATGAGGGCAGGAGTTACATGATGGCTATGCAGTGCCCCCTAGTGGCATTACAGAGTATTTCTGTCTTGGCTGCCGGACTTGTACTGTGCTGAGTTTACAGCTCCGTGTTCAGTGAAGTCGGCCTTGCGCTCATGGGAGCTTTACTTACATAAAAATATTCTGAGGGCAGAACAAAAAACGATTGGTTCGGAGAGAGAACCAATCAGATTGTGAAGGAGGTGGGTCCAAGCAAGTAGAGGAGGCGGAACCAAGACATCTGATTGTTTGGTCCTGCCTCCTCTAAGTTGTTTGGACCCACCCCCTCTACAATCTGATTGGTTATCTCTCTGCATCAATCATTTTGCCTTCTGCCCTCAGAGCATTTTTGTGTAAGTCAAACTCCCGAGTCAGCTGTGCATTTTCACGGCCACACTACAGTCTCCATTAAGAGAGGGGTACTGATCTTGAGGTGGGTGTTGGTTTGAACACCATGTGGATCTTAAGAGCTATACGCCTCAGAAAAGCCATCTGGTTTATCTGGCTTTACAGTGCCTGTGAGATTGCTCATTTCTCTGGCTGTGTATCTGTTTTAAGACTGACTGCGGCCTGTCTGTCCCTCCAGGCTTCAGACAGGGACTTGCAGTACTGAGCCACTTCAAGAGACTGGAAAAAATGAAAAAAATAAATAAATAAAAGTTAATTTTAACTGAAGTTAATTTATTCGAAACTGTTCAGTCAGTGGCCTCACACAGCAGCTGAGATACTGCAAGTTTTGTTTGAAATGTACATCAGTACCAGACTGATAAATAAAGATTATTCTGTTGGCTTTTTGTCTGTGCCCCCCCCTCTCTCTCCCATATCAAAGCCAGTCATGGTCACACCAGTTAGTGACATTTCTCACAGATGTGAGAAAGGTGTGAGGTCCTTTGTCCCAGTGTCATTCCAGAAGAAACGTCACCATTTCCCACACACTTTCCTGTCTTCGTTTTCAAATGAGCATCCTATTCAGTACATTAATATATTTACATAGCGTCTTTCCCGATGTAGTTACCCCAAAAGCTATTAACAGAGGAGCTTGTGGCAGCATCTTGACACGGATACAATACCTGTCAAAAATTTTGACATGCCAAGCTGCCTACAAAGGAGAGTTATAGAGTGTCGCATCACATGACCTGGTCACCTGACCTAAACACAGTAGAGATGGTTTTGGAGGAGTTTGACCAGAGAGTGAAGGAAAAGCAGCCAATGAGAGCTCAGCATATGCAGGACCTCCTTCAGGAGAGCTGGAAAAGCATCCCAGGAGGCCACCTCATGAACCTGGCGTAGAGTAGGTCAGAAAGTCCATGGAACAATTGGGGTTAAGGGCCATGCTCAAGGGGCCAATGGTGGGATCACTCTGCCAACCCACGGATTTGAACCAGCAACCTACTGAGACCCAACCCACAGATCTGCCCCCCCCAACAAATGATTTTTTTTGTTTAATACGTTTGTTTTGCTCGGCGCATAATTCCATATATGTCATTTTATAGTTTGTTTTGATGTCTCTATGATTATTTTAAAATGTAGAAAATAGTACAAATAGGTGTGTCCAAACTTTTGACTGGTGCTGTATCTATAACAGCAGCAGTTAATGTCAAAATGTTTTGAAGGTCAGTGCAGAAACTAGCCAGAAGTCTTTGAAGGACACTAAAGTAAAACTCCAGGTTCTAGGAGGAAATATCTGGAGCTCAAAGGGACAGACTCACATCGAATCAGGGGAGTGAGAGATCCTTAAAGGGCAAGAGTACGAAACGAGACAGATACCATCCCAAATGACAAACGATTCCCAGGGTACCCTAAACAGATCAGGAAACATGGTCAGGTGGGTGGGGCAAACGAAGGGAACAGAGTAAGGTATTTTCCGTGCCCCTCTTCCGTGCTGGCAACGAGGGCTTACAGGGATCAGCGCCGCCCTTCTGGCTCACAGCAGTAAGACGCTCAAAAGGTTCAGGAAATCGCATCAGTCACAAACGTTTTTGCCAATTTGTCTAAAATGTTCGTGGCTCAAAAGATCTAAAGCTTTATACAAAGTTCTGAAAATTGTTGGATTGCACTGGGGACAGTGGGACGGTGCTGCAGAACCGCTTCCCCAGGATCCGGGACCACAGTCTGTCACTCAGAGCCCGTCAGACTATCTTTAGCTTTGGGGCAATAAACTGCTTTATGGGAGAGGTATGGTGATGAAAGTAGAAATGGGGCAGGTGGATTAGGTGTGGGGGGGTTATGGGGGTCAGAGTGATGGCTGAGGGGGCGGGGGACTCCCATGCCACTAACATGACGCCAAACTTGGATCTCACCCCCCCAAACATCCATGCCAGCGGGCAATTTAACCTCCAGCATCCATATGCATGCATCTCAGCCTGTGTGAATTCCATCCTCAACCTGGGCAGAAGGTCACCATGAAGGTGCTTTGGCAGGAATGCCAGATCATCAGCAGCAGCCCAGAGGTCCTGCATCGCAGATGTAAAGATCAACAGCCCATTCAGACTCCAGTCCCGTCAGCCTGCTGCACTCCCTGGAGATTCACAGCCCATCAGCCTGTCGTATCTCATTAGGGTCACCTGTATGTGTTCAGCTACCGACCTAATTATGTGATTAATCAGCGAAAGGAACGTGGACATCTCTACTTGGACACCTCTTACCCAGAAGAGCCAGTTTCTGTGTTCTGGTCTCCTACACATTTTGTGATTTTCAATCCAGCTACCTTTACTCTCCCTGGCTGTCAGGCTTCACATTTTGCTGACAGCATGGGTATGTAGTCCCGGGCAATTCCTGGTTGCTTTGTAAAATATGCAGGAATTATGTGGCCCATGGTGCGATAACTATCTGAGGTTCCATCAGATTTAGTGAAAGGAAACATTTTCCAAAGGTAATATGACCGTTTTAAACAAACAAATAAACACATATAAACGTTCACCGTTTACAAGCATAATATATTTTCTCTCCTATGGAAGTCAGAGACTGCACGACGTTATGAGCGTGTGCGTGCATGTGGGCAGCCTCTGGTTACCCTGGCTGCACCCGCTCACTCTCGTATTCGTCTGCTTAGTGCTGCTTTAAATGCCCTTATCACAAAGCAAATGTTAAAGATTAAACACATTCACCATTTCCAGGGGAGGTTTCAGTTTGGCATGTCCCTGGGAGCAGTCACAGGAAGTGACACGTACAGTCTCATGACCTGTGAACCAATACAATTCTATGGACAGGGATTTCCTGGTTCCAGTGGCAAATCCCAGTCTCTGCATTCGCTTCTCATCATTTCAATTCCTTTGTTTCCTAGGATTTGTTCGGGCAATCCGCACTGTGATGCTGTTGTTAACGTTCATGGTGATTATTTGTAATGCTGTTCATATCGTCTCCTTTTGCACGTTGGGACATTATGCTGGTAAATGTGAAATAAAACAACTGATTTATGGAAAAGTATTGACTCAGCCTTAAGGTGAACAGGTAGAACAGCAGTTTAATCGATGCTCCTTCATGCACCCAGGTGAGTTACCCCTACCCACCGTAACCACGGAGACGGAGTGATGAAAAGGTTGAGCCGGCCTCAAGGTTCTTGTCTGGAAATTTCCGTAAAAGGTTCAGACATTATTTCCCAGCATCCTCGTGCGGGGTGAAGTGGAGGCTCTGCGGCTAGGGATCTGTGCCGGCAATCGGAAGGTTGCCAGTTTGAATCCCGTGAAGGCCAGGACTTATTCTACTCCTTTGGGTCCTTGAGCAAGGCCCTTAACCTGCAATTGCTTTGTCTTGGGTATGATGATAATCTACATCCAACTCAGCAAGCAGGTTCTCCAACCTTGAGGGAAACATTTGGGGGTAGGTGGCAGGATTGGCGCTGCAGCCACTGGGAAAAACCTCACACTGTTCCATTCCACTATGTGCTAAGGTATCGCACAGAGGCACTCAGGCTCGCATCCCTGAGGTGGTTCATTGTGTGGTGAGTGTGACAACACACTATATCAGCATGTGCTCATTACCTCCTCCCTGTGGTGAGCAGATTAAACCTTCAGTTAACGACTTTCCATCAGGCACAGAATTGCTGGCAGCTCCTGATATAAACTCAACCTGTGGAAAAACGTTATAGTTAAATACTGCTGCTTTATTTTATGAATTCATTACATTTGTAACTACATTTTGCCTGTGATGGAATGGCGCTCCCTCCAGGGGGCCCCTTGGGCCCCATACCTGTGATAGGCTACAAGCTCACCACTACCCTTTAGTGAACAAGCTGTATAAAATGATGGGCAGATGTTGAACTCAATAAAATAAATTAAATTTGGAAGCCTATATTCTGTATCTTGTGTTTAATTAACAGAGACACTTGACTCCTTCACCACAGCTCCGCCCGCTGGACTACTGTCCACATTACATATATCACCAAGCTAGTACCCAGGAGATGGCGCTGCACCTCTGCATTGTCGACTGACGTTGAGGGCTTCCGTTTCAGGCCGGTTCCCTGCCAGGCTGTCTGGATGTGCAGAACTCTGTCAGCATCCAACATTAAAGCGAGTGCCATGTTCATTAGCACTAATGAGCGTTCATTTATGTCCGACGACGATTTATCGCGTGTGGCCGGTGGGATTAGGGGCGTTCCTTTGTTCGTTCTTGAGGAAATTACTTTTTCTACCCTCTGGAGTTTAATTCCGGGCTTCTTGTTCTCGGAACATTTCCAAAGTGGTCCCCTGACCTCGGGACATGTATTTTCCCGAATGATGTGGGAATGTCGGATGAGGGAGACCAGCAGCTGCTGAAGTGACAATGAGCTGTGTATGGCGGCCGGTTCTGTTATGCGGGGCAGGTCAGAGAAGATGGTGAGTCCTGAAGGGGGAGCCTTCACAGCTTGGTTCTGGAAGCTTCTCGCCCCGAAGCGGCCGGGTGACTCACCACACTGGGCTGCTACAGCCTCTGCCCCTGCCCTTGGGATGTGCTATATCATTCCGGAGTTATTTCGGAAGTTGGAAAACATGGGAGGTAAAGGGACACCCGGAATGGGACTGACACTCACTAATGGCTATTTATATTCATCAAACTGCCTGAACTGCCTGTCTTTGGGTGGGGGGAGGTGGTTCTTCTCAATCAGTAATGGTTGGTTTTTAACAGATACACTGAGTAGGAGTCCATGCCTGTTTTGATTGGATACCAACAGAGGTGGACAGTTCAGGTCCAGAAAGTACAAATCCAGACCAAGGTTTTGTTTTAACCAATCAGTTGAGTACTCTGTGACTGTGACTCTTTATACTCTACTGGTTGATTGAAGCAAAACCTTGGTCTAGATTTGTACTTTCTGGACCTGAACTTTCCACCTCTACCTACCAGATCTCTACAGAGCAGTGTTTATCAACGTGGTGCTCGGGCACCCCCAGACAGTCCACATTTTTGCTCCCTCCCAGTTCCAAACACACCTGTATTTGGTGTTTTTGATTAATTTGGCACAGAAGTGCTGGGACTTGGGCTGAGAAACATTGCTGTAGGATAATTTGAATATTCCCAGGTGAAATTTCATTTTAAAATAGCACACCTTATAGATTAGTGTCAGAGGACTTTTGAGAAGACTGAGCCACTCAGCGTTACTGGCCAGTACATCAGATTTGCACAGGAGTTGAGATGTTGCTGGAATCACCCTGGAATTTTGTTATCTGGCATTCCTTGAGGGGAAAGAAGCTGGTCACCTGAATATCCGTGGTTTCGGAATGACACTTTTGTTCAGGCCAATCAAAGCCAAGCATATCCTTGATGCTAATGGTATTCAGGCGCGTCTGTAAGCTTCCCTTGTCCTTAGACCCTTAGACCGTAGACCTTCCCCCCCCAAGCCAGCCTCTCTGTTGGAGAAGCAGCAACTGGCCACCTAAATGCTAATTAAAAGATCATCAATTCCCTCATGCCACACGCCTGAGCTGATATCGATTGGCCGGGCTGTCTGTTCATCCGAATACATTACAGCGGTTTATTACTGTGGTGCAGTGCATTATGGGATGCAAAACAAAGAAAAGCATGGTGTGCAATGAAAAAGTCAAGCTGGCAGGTTTTCATTCTGCATTTAAATTCTTTGGCTCGTGGATGAAAGAGCGCAGCTTGTAATAAAGAGATGAGCAGGACTCTGACCGCATAAATGCACAGCTATCAGCGTAATCGCTATAAAAGACCACAGCGATTCGATTAGCGGTTCTGTGTTAATTGCCATTAATCGTGCCGTAGTTTCCCTGATGTCATCTGACTAGAAAAAAAACAGCGATGTGATTGTAAAATATGACGCAACGTTAAGTAGGAATGTAGTGAAGTGAAAAGTGTAAATATCTGCGGTAAGATGTAGTTGAGTGTAAGTGTCTGGGCTAAATGTACTTATGTAAAACACAGATATGTGAAAAATGTACTTAAATACAGTAACAAAATAATTATTCTTTGTTGCTTTCCTTCACAGTCTCCATCTCATCCTTGTTTGGTTTAGCCCTCGGAAATGCCCGGACTGGAGTGCTGTGAAAGCCCCTCCCTGTCACTCCTGGCGGGCGTGATGTTAGTCCCCTCCCGCCTCCAGTCCCAGTGCAAACGGGGTATAAGCACTTTGAAGCTTTTCTTTTAGTTGTTTGGAGAACTTTTTGCTTTATATAGTGCCTCCATTCACCCTAAAAGGGGAAGAGAAATTCATCCATCCATCCACCCATCCATCCATCCATCCATCCATCTATCTTCCATAATTACTGATTGAGTTCGTAGTCATGATGAATCTGTAGCCTCTCCCAGTAAATACTTGGAATGTGACCCCCCCCCAGACAGGATAAAATTCTGCTCTATTTCCCAGAGTCCTTAAACCATGTAGATTCCCAGCTGTACGTGAGGAAGCTCACTGCTGCGCAGGGTCCAAATTGCAGCTTCGAGTCCATCTACCAGCCATGTCTCCAGCCCAGGGTCACAGGCCATGGAGTCCTGTACTGCCTGTGTCCATGACACGAGATAAGGCTGGAAATAGGGAGGGCAGCATCTGGCTTCAGACATCCCATCTTAGGCAATGTCGATTTCAGGGAGGAGGAAATGTGCCCACTGTTGGTGGGATGTGTCATCAGGGAGGGGCAGGTTTCTAAGTCTGTTACCTCTAATAAGCATGGAGGGTTTCTCCGGTTAGGGGTAAATGTATAATGTTGCATGGAGATTAAACAATATGCCCCCACTAACAGCCCCTCGGTGACCCCCCTCCCAGCAGAAGAGCCCACCTCCCTCCCTGCTTCCCTCCCTGTTTGGGCTGTTTCACCCCCCAGTGGTGATCCTGCTCTTACCAAAGTCAGCACTGACTTGTATCAGCCGCTGCTCACTATTCCAGCTCTCAGCTCGGAGCCTCTGTGGAATAAACGACAGTGGCACATCCCACTAACGATCTCGGCCCTGCAGGAAGCGCGGCCTCGTAGACGCACCCCAGGGAGACCAGCTGCCAGACACATAAAGGTAATATGTAAATTTTTCAAAGGCTGAATTCCATCCGAGTGGAGCAGGAGCTGTCTGTCTGTCTGTCTGTCTGTGTGCCTGTCTGTCTGCCTGCCTGTCTGTCTGTCTGTCTGCCTGCCTGTCTCTGTCTGTCTGTGTGCCTGTCTGCCTGCCTGTCTGTCTGCCTGCCTGCATGTCTGTCTGCCTGCCTGTCTGTCTGCCTGCCTGTCTCTCTGCCTGTCTGTCTGTCTGTCTCTGTCTGTCTGTCTGCCTGCCTGTCTGTCTGCCTGTCTGTCTGTCTGCCTGCCTGTCTGCCTGTCTCTGTCTGTCTGCCTGCCTGCCTGTCTGTCTGTCTCTGTCTGTCTGTCTGTCTGTCTGCCTGCCTGCCTGTCTGTCTCTCTGTCTGCCTGTCTCTGTCTGTCTGTCTGTCTGCCTGTCTGCCTGCCTGTCTGTCTGTCTGTCCGTCCGTCCTGGGAGGGGGGTGGAGTTATACGCGGCGCTCTATGGCCCACTGCTGAACCTCTGCAGACCCAGACAAAACCGAAATGAAACATTCATCGTAAAACCTTCCGGACTCTGCCTGCTCGTGCCTGTCTGGCAAATCGTGATGAGGTTTGCTCTGCAGTCAGCTGATCCCTTTCTTGGTTTGTACCCCTTTAGAGTACCTGGATACTTTAAGGTTCCATAGTGATGCTCATCCTGACGTGAAGATGCAGACTGACATCTTGTATTCTACAGAACAAACAGATGCATTCCAAATCTTGACCATTAGAGGGCAGCAACGTTTCTCCCATGGAGCTGAAACCACCGCTAAACACAGAATAGTGTTAACAAGGAGCTGATTACAGGATTTCAGCAATGAGCTGTGATTTAATGCTGTTATTTACCTCCTCAAGAGATAGTTTTGTAACTCAAAGTAATATAATATGTTTAAACTGAAAGTATTTTAGTTAATCACACACCATGGTGGTGTCAATACTGAAACATTTAGTTTTTAAACATTACGTTATTTATTGACCTGAACTTGTGCTGAGCACGATCCGGCTGTGCTGAGATGTAAAGGCACCACTAATAACCGTGTGGCTGCTGACTCAGGATCGTACCCTGCCGCCCTGCTGGCTGGGAGGACTCAGTGGCTAGTGGATGGAGGCCAGCCAATCAGATAGTTCTAAAGGTGTTTGGCACAACTTGGCTCTGCTCAGCACAGCTGCCAAGGTCAGAATTGATGATCTTTCAAAACTGAAGACCCAAACTATCAATATAGTAAAGAACTACTATCTTTGTTTTGCTGATCTATTCTAAGGACAAAAAAAACAACTGAGACGCGTATGAATAGTATTATGTCTTGTAATCTGTTAATTTGCTGAGTTTATGTGTTTTGAAGGACAGCTGGACAGCAAAGACCCTTTCAGGAGCTCAACCCACAATCTTCTGTTTCCAGATCTCAGATTTGTCCAGTGGGCCCTGAACTGCGAGGTCACCACAAGGGAGGGGGGGGGGGCACTGGTCTGACAGTACTGCATCACCATGGCACCCTTCCTTCCTCAGCATTCCAGACCACTGTTGCTACTGCAGTACTAAACATTGTGACTGCAGGACCAAGACCTTCAGCATAGAGAAGACTTTTTATACGTTTGTCTAATTTTTATGCTAAGTGAATTTTTATGCGTTAAAACTACAGTTGAGTCTGCTGCCCGTTCTCTGCAAATTTACCACAACCATATAGGAAACGCACCCTTGTTTATTTTAGGGGTCCATAGCAGACCTTCTGGTTTTGATGTAGGATGTCAGCTGACCACAGTTTTAGGAGATATCCCAAAGCTTGCTGGGAAATGTAGGCCTTAAGCAAACAACTCATCACAGAGTCAGAGAGGGTGACAGACTGGCAGAATGCAGCTGGGTAAACAGGGTAAGCCTCTCAGCTGCCGCTCATTTAGATGCCCTTCCCCTTGTCGCCAGGGGCAACAACAGGCTGGCTTTCTGCTAAGTGTGAATTACATATATTTATGGGTGAAAATCCTCAGGGTGCACAACTGAGGGTCTGAAATGTAGGACATTTGGTTTAGTCCTGAAAATCCTTTACACAGAGTTAGATTTGGGCTTATGGCTCAGAAATGTGGTCTTATAAGCTCAGCCCTGGTGTCACGACTTCTTCCTGGTCACATTCCTAAGCTCCAGACAGCAAAGCATGAGTGAAATGCAAGAAAGCAATGATTCAACCCTCATTAGAGTAAATGGTTGGTAAAGTGAGTATGACACCCAGTTCAAAAGGTAACTGGGAAAAGGCAGCTGAGCTGAGGGCCCAGTTAAAACACTTGGGATCTGAGCCGAAACCTATGGTTTGGTGGCTTGTACCTACGCACCTTTCTACCTGCACTGACAGCACGTTTCCGTAGCCAAAATGTACAGGTTCCAGTCCGCTTTACCAGTAAATAGTCTTTATACATTTTCACTCATTAAATCTTACAGATCCACGCCCACAGGCCATTGTGGGCACTGAACTGCCATTGATTGATGCTCATGGGAGTTTTACTTACAGAAAAATGTTCTGAGGGCAGAAAGAAAAATGATTGATTCAGAGAGATAACCAATAATATTGTAAAAGAGGTGAGTCAAAGCAACTAGAGGAGGCGGTACAAGACACCTGATTGGCTGGTCCTGCCTCCCCTAGTTACTTGGACCCACCTTCTCTACAGTCTGATTATCGCTCCCTTCTATATTTTGTATGAATCTTTTTACGCAATGACAATAAAGTGCTTGAACTTGAACTTTATTGTATAATAAAGAATGTAATTATAAACACTATTCTGTAGAATATTTTATGCCACTAATTGAAACAGCATGTTATACACATAAATATGTTTACATGTCTGCCCTGCTGCAGTACCACTGCTGGTCCTGCCATCTGAAGAAGCACCAGCACCTTCCTGCCATCACCTGCTTGCCCTCTGCTTTGTGACAGTATAATTTGACTTCCTCCGCCGGCCCCTGGAGGATGGGCTCCCCCTTTGGGCCCGGTTAGGGTTAGGGCTTCCTCCGCCGGCCCCTGGAGGATGGGCTCCCCCTTTGGGTTCGGTTATGGTTAGGGCTTCCTCTGCCGGCCCCTGGAGGATGGGCTTCCCCTTTGGGTCTGGTTAGGGTTAGGGCTTCCTCCGCCGGCCCCTGGAGGATGGGCTCCCCCTTTGGGCCCGGTTAGGGTTAGGACTTCCTCTGCCGGCCCCTGGAGGATGGGCTTCCCCTTTGGGCCCGGATAGGGTTAGGGCTTTCTCCGCCGGCCCCTGGAGGATGGGCTCCCCCTTTGGGTCTGGTTAGGCTTAGGGCTTCCTCCGCCGGCCCCTGGAGGATGGGCTTCCCCTTTGAGTCTGGTTAGGGTTAGGGCTTCCTCCGCCGGCCCCTGGAGGATGGGCTCCCCCTTTGGGTCTGGTTAG
>JAAGVU020000062.1:3495438-3514577 GCA_011763525.2 Mormyrus iriodes | reverse complement strand
TGTCCTGCTTGGTACTCTCCTGACTGTGTCCTGCTTGGTACTCTCCTGATTGTGTCCTGCTTGGTACTCTCCTGATTATGTGTTGCTTGGTACTCTCCTAACTGTATCCTGCTTGGTACTCTCCTGATTGTGTCCTGCTTGGTACTCTCCTGATTGTGTCCTGCTTGGTACTCTCCTGATTGTGTCCTGCTTGGTACTCTCATGACTGTGTCCTGCTTGGTACTCTACTGATTGTGTCCTGCTTGGTACTCTCCTGATTATGTGCTGCTTGGTACTCTACTGATTGTGTCCTGCTTGGTACTCTCCTGACTGTGTCCTGCTTGATACTCTCCTGATTATGTGCTGCTTGGTACTCTCCTGATTGTGTCCTGCTCTGTACTCTCCTGACTGTGTCCTGCTCTGTACTCTCCTGATTGTGTCCTGCTCTGTACTCTCCTGATTGTGTCCTGCTTGGTACTCTCCTGATTGTGTCCTGCTCTGTACTCTCCTGATTGTGTCCTGCTTGGTACTCTCCTGATTATGTGTTGCTTGGTACTCTCCTGATTGTGCCCTGCTTGGTATTCTCCTGATTGTGTCCTGCTTGGTACTCTCCTGATTATGTGCTGCTCTGTACTCTCCTGATTGTGTCCAGCTCTGTACTCTCCTGATTATGTGCTGCTTGGTACTCTCCTGACTGTGTCCTGCTCTGTACTCTCCTGATTGTGTCCTGCTCTGTACTCTCCTGACTGTGTCCAGCTCTGTACTCTCCTGATTGTGTCCTGCTCTGTACTCTCCTGACTGTGTCCTGCTCTGTACTCTCCTGATTGTGTCCTGCTCTGTACTCTCCCAGTCGTTCCTAATTTTGTCATTCCTTCTGAAGTAGCTTCATTAACCTCACAAACGCACAATGGTTCATTGAAAAATGACTAATCAGCATTGCATTTTGCCCTGTGTACCCCCCTGGAAGAGGGTCCTACTTGCTCTCATTGAGTTTACATTTCCAAAACAAAAAAGGACATTTCTCAGAATGAGAATTCCAAACACAACCTTCAAAGAAAGTCCACACAATAGCTCCCTTAATCCTGTGAGCCGCAGAAAGTTTAGAAGTAGAACTGAAAGGCCGGGAAGCGTGTTTCTGGGAGCTAAACCAATTTCAGCCAGCAGGCTCCTGTGCTGTCAAGGTAATGAGCACCTTCACATCCGCACAGCACTGACCCTGATGCACGTCCAGGCAGGCATCTCCTGAAAGGTCCACACACAAAACATGACCTCTTCAAAAGCCAGTTTAATTTATCTAGGAGGAGGAAAATGAAACACGACAGAGCAAAAGTATCAAAAAATTCACATGGAGGATAGCGGCAATGAGTCAACATTGAGATATGGGGGTGTGCTTATACTACACTGTTTTGAGGCACTCCAAGTTGGGGCTCACAACTGTCAGACTGGTCAGTGGCTAGTATTCCATCGAGCCATGGAATGCTGGGGTTTTTGCAGAGGGGTTGGGTAACTGCCAAAAATTAACCATATATCTTAAATTATTAAAATCGGTTACATTGACTTGTCCTGGTCGCATCAGAAAAGAAACGCGAACAGCTTGAGTTATAAAATTACCGACAGACCTGCCAGCAAACCCTGCCCAGTCCATTAAGTTTTTGTATGATGCAAACCAGTCCACAGACATCCACACCTACTCAAGGGCACCCAGTCTGTTTGGGAGTTTCAATCAACTTTCACATAAACTGCTATGGGTCATCTTCTCCATCTCCTTGGCAGAAGCCCTCATTCAAAACAGCCTCCACGCATTGCCCATTTTTATAGGTGTCTACACAGGTAGTTGCTCTGTCTTCACTGAAACTAGAGGTCTTCCACAAAACCTGTTCATTTCAGTGCTGGGCTGCTCACTCAAGCTGAACACTAACCAAATGTTCAAGTGATTGACGTTCAGCTTAACGACTCTTAACGGACGGCTCATGTAACACGCCATGTTGCCTTGACGACTCGGGTGAGCCCCAGGGAAAGCTAGTCGGTTGTACAGTTAACTCCCTGGATGTGATTCTAAACCATACAACCTACTACCTCAACCCGGATGCGCACGCTTTCTGCAGAATTGTCTTCTGGCCTGGACACTACGTTATTGAGCACATGTAGGCTTTGCCGAAAGACACAGCTGACTGTCCAATCTGATCTCCTGGACTAAATGGGACGCTAAACATTAGTAGATAATTTAGCTTAGTTAAAAATCCACTGTAAAATTCTGAAATTCTCTTTCATCCCACATGTTCTTCTTTCCAGTAATAAAATATACAAAATGTGATTTTGAGACCTGGCCGTTAGACAAAATATTTGAGCACATAAAGTGAATTCTCTGACCTTGGTGTCGGCATTGCAGAAGACACGGGGGAAAAAGTATACGCCAAAAAAATGGTATGGAAATGGAAGTGAAAATTGCTCTGCTGTTATATCTTCATAAAGATCCGCATAAATTTTGCACTCAAGGAGCTGGGTTTCGAAACAATACTGCAGGTGACACGAGACTATGCTGTGTTGTTTCAGTCTGCAAATAGATCCTATTGAAACACATATTACATGCAGTTACATGCCAACAAACACCATTATTTAAATACACAACAATAAGTGTCCCTTTTTAAAAGGGAAAATACGAGCAGCGCAGTCTACAGACCTGATTTTGAGGGCGATCGTTTCACATTTCTTGCAAATTTCTCCTGACTGGTTATGCACTTGTAACACACTTGACTGTGGGGGGGGGGGCGTTAGTGTACATTCATCCACAAAGTTAAATAACAAACACTGCATGTGCAGGTTTGGACATGACTGAGGGGGGTATGGACGAATGGTAACCGAGGAAACGAGCCGAGTCCCTGGGAGGTGCAATCCCTGGTTGACAGTCACCCTCGCCACAGAGACACTGACCCACAGAGCCAAGCTTGTGTCATCACAATCACCACAAGTTCGGATCTACGGGTTCGTGACAAGTGGCCATCTCAGCGTGGGGCGGGTGAGAAAGACAAGAAACAAACATGGAATTTCAGGACCACCCCTCCCTACCTAAACAGCCCATTCGTTACAGGTCACATGATCTCATAGGTCATTAATTATGAAATGAGTCAAGACTCTTTCGTTACGACTTCCCACAGACGGACTCGTCGCTCCAGGGTCAGCTTCACATGTAATAAATGTAAATTATTTTCTCTTTGCATGTTGAAAAAACACACAGATATGAAAACCTTCATGAGAAACAAGGCTTCATCGATCAGAAGACGATGAAAAGTATTTACCTTCCGGTCTATTCTAGCACCATCTCCGAGGAATCACATCGCCCATGTAATGAAGCAGTCCACTGCAACAATAAGAGGAAAAGATTATTTACAAGAGATGGAAGAATCATTAAACGTGCCATTAATAAAAATATAAAGACATAAAGTCTTTGTTTGTGTCTACATTTGAAATTGAGTCCATAATTAAGCTACGGACTGTCCGGAATCTTAAAAACGATACTCTACTCTAACACAGCAGCACTGGTATGTAGTTCGGCCCTGACATATCAGAACAGACACCTGTTTATCTCATGTGCAGCCTATCAGCAACCAAGAAGCTGTAAGAAGGCCTCTGTCTGAACACAGAAAATATCCCAGAATGCAATGGGAGCTCAGAGCCTCTCTGCACAGCAGTAATGGGTCGGCACTATCGGCAGACCCTGGCTCCCATCACGCCCCCGCAGGTCATCCCAGACGGACTCCTGCTACATCCTGATGGAGAACGCTTTACTTTTGTTTACAGCTATTTCCAGCTGCGCTCAGGACTGCTGTCTCCCTCGTGACTCTTGCTGAGGCTCTAAACCTAGTGAGGAATTGGGTGTGGTTGTAGGGAATATGGCGAACCTTGGTAGGGATGTGGTGCTGAGAGCTACAAACAAAGTGGGGGGGGGAGATGATAGAATGCCTGCCTACTTCAGGGTACACAGAGAATGCCCGTCCTTGTTGGCTTCCAGTTGTACCCATATGTTGCTGTTACCCACCCCCCGAACGTTTACTTGGTACGGTCCAGCGCAGTGACTATAAGAGAGACGAAGAGCACTACCATCACTCTGAAGCTCACCGAATGACTAACAGCAGACATGGAGGAAGGTCGGCCCCATCCTGCATACACTTTGCGACTCCCTCCATCATCCTGGTCAAAGAAAGGTCACAAACTTCCAGCTCCTCGTCGAGCTGTCATCATCCATCCATCCATCCATCCACTTGGTCTGATGGGCAAGGCATCAGCCTACCAGCCGGCTCCTAGTCGGGCTGCCGTCATCCATCTTTCCATCCATGCATTTCGTCAGATGAGCGGGGCGGCTGGCAGGCTTTCCCTGGTCGCACCACAAGAGGAGGGAAGGGCTTCAGCCGATGCCACGGACATTGAAGAGACCAGGAAGGCTGTGCCAGGCGAAGATTCCGAGAATCAGTAAGCTAAAGCTCCAATGTTCCGGAACTTTCTGGACTTCACTTCAGTTACGGAGGGGCTCCTGATGCAGCTCAAAGGGGGTAATTAAAAATATTCATGATAACCATGATAACCAGTCCTTTGGCTGTGTGCCATTCATTCTGCCCGGGGGGAATAATGTAGATAAGAAAAAGGGGCAGTGTAATCCTATTTCAGGAGATACCTGGAATGCTGATGGGTCCAAATGATACTTATATTCGCCACCATTCAGTCCAGAAAAAACGAAACAATCGTTAGTCTTCATAACACCAAGGATTCTGGGAAAAGTGAAGAAAGGTTTACCTAGGATATGAATGTAAATATTCGGAGAGAAATATCACTTTAAGAAGAGAAAGACGTTAACAGAAGATCAAGAGTGCAGAGTGAGGCTGGTGCAGGCTCTCTGATGCCAAAGATGCTCTCTGAATTTCTATATGTATGTGACACAGGGGTGGGCGGGCAGTAGTGACAGGCTGGAAAGGTCTGCACCCCGAAAACCGAATGAAGTTACAGCATAACCATGACTCGCGAGGGGAAATCGGACATGAGGAAATCGGCAGGTGGGCTAACGCGTCAGGGGGCGTAATTAGCTATCGAACACAAGGCACCAAGGTCTTTTGGCCCTCTTTTCATGTGAAGATACACTTCTTGTGGAATAACAAACTTTTAACGTCAGCACAGATCTACGTAAACAAAGCCACGCTCGTACGCCACTGCAGGTTAGTGCATCCACGGCATTTTGTAAACCTTCCTCTTCTGCTGTAAGCAGAGCTAAGCATCTTGGTGATTGAGCTCAGGCTTCAGATGCTGCCAGCAGAGGTGTTTCATGTGTAAGGATGCCGCTAACAGTGACGGTTAGGACGCAGCCCTTCCCACAATGCACCACAGCCCAGGAGGCCTTTGTTGGCTGTGTCCCTCTAACACCCGCTGAGATTGCTGTCTAAATACACTACTGGCACATAGGGATGTAGTCAAACATTGGGCAGACTTCCTTTGAGCCGTGTTTATCAAGCAGTTTCTCAGGCGGGTGCCAAACTGCATATTCCTGTCTATCTTGTGGTTTTGAAATAAACATCATTGGCTCAGAAAAAGAATGTAAAGGCTTTATTGCAAGAGGAAAGCATTAGGATCGCAGTGTTACTAAGCCTGGACTTACATCAGTTTATAGAAACATTAAACTTGTATTTAAACATGCGGATTATGGCTTGTAAATCTGTAATTCTGTAGCCTTGGACACTGTTACAATTAAATGTCCCTGGAGACGCCATCAGTGATGTCCATTGCAGTCAGGCGAAGACAACTGGATCCCATCTCCCGCTAGAAGTTTCTCCCACATATCCAGCGCCCTCTGGTGGATCCAGAGTGTATGAAAATGTTAACATGTCTGGATCTAATTATGTGTGTTTGCCATGGAAAACTGTGCAAAGCCGCCACCCCCTGATCCGGCCCATAAAACCCGCCCCCTGCCATAAAAGCAAGCAGTGCGTTAGATATTTTAATTGGCTTGTCCACAATCTCCTTCCTGGGTGCGGCCAATCACAGGCCGAGTGGGCGGCGGTCTGTTGTTATGAGTGGAGGACTTAAGAGAGACATCCATCCTTCAGGCTCATCGACACATTCAAACCAGCATCCAAAATGGATCTCGGTCTGCCTAATGCATTTTCGTTGCTGCCCCTTTAAGACACAGTCAGACTGAGACTCCTCCCCCTTTTGCCAATGCTGTTAAAAGGACCCTGACTCCCCTCCCCCAGAAGTGGATGGTCAATGGCGGCGATTTGAGCAAAAAAGCCTGCAACGTGTTAGCTGTCTCCCGCAGCTGCCTGGCAGCCCATAATATCCGGCTGCTGAGCCAGTGGCTAGCTGGCCTCCCGGATACCAGCCGTAGGATGAGTCGCTTCAAGACAAAGCAGGAATCTCGGAAAATCCGAAAAACCCATGGCCCAAAGAGACCCGACCCAGATTCGACCTGAAAGGATGTCCAAGCTGCAGAGACTCTGCTCGTGTGACCGCTGAAATGAACCCGCGGTTTGGCTTTTAGGGTCACATGCGAAACAGACTGCAGACGGTGCTGTAACCTGCAGCTGAACTGTGCCACAAGCTTCCAGAATCTTCAGAGGAAGAGGAGGATTGTGGGAGCTGGGAAGTTGCTGAGGGAACGTAGCCTCACGTGAAAACCTCTCGAAGATCTCTGCTCTTCAGGGACACATAAGCCCCCCCCGATCCTGGCAGATGAACGACTAGGCCCATGACTCACAGGGGGGGCTGAGCTCACCAGGTAAACACGGTGCCCCCCCACCCCCCACGCCATTTACCCCTCTCAGCCGTTTCAAGCTATCTATCTTTCTTAAACCAAACCAATTACGCTGTTCCGGGCCCCTGCTCCAAAGTGACACACGCTCTGGCCATGATTGTCAATTCGATGCTTTTTACTCCATGAAAACATCCAGTCAAAATATTTTCAGTCCACATTCCTCTAAATAGCGCGTAGCATCACCTCAGTGAGGATATAAATATCCAGAGTTCCTGTAGCACAGTGCTCCTCCTGTGAACGGCACGCCGGACGCTACCTACCGAGAGGGCTGGACTGATGTTCTACACTCCCGCTTTTTCTTCATCGGCTGGGTTTCTGTCATCTTGATAAGTAACTGATGCTCATTTTGCAGATTCTGCTACGACAAGGTCAAGATCCTTCAGCGAGAAAGGTGAGGATGGGCCTTTTCTGCTACCATAAGCGTAAAACGCTTCAAAAGGCCCGCTGCAACATTAACTCATGGCGGTTTCTGCATGTCACCCCCCAGTGACCCTGAGCAAGCAGACTTAAACAATGTCACCGTCTGAAACGAACAAACAGGCGTGTGGTCACACGGATCACTGGGGGGAAGGGCTGGCTCCTGGAAGCACAATGCGCGCAGAAGATCCTGGCAGGCTCCCCCCCACCCCCCGGCTTGCCTGCACATTCAGGGCCAGAGGTCAGTGGAAGGTGCCCCAGGAGGGACCCCCCCCACCAACACACACACACAAAACAGACAAGCAGGAATGAGACAGACGCCCTCCCCATAAATGAGTAATGGACATTCAGCATTGGGATGAAGGCAGTCAGTCCAGACACAGACAGACTGGCAGACAGACAGACACACACAGACACACGCGCGCACACACACAGACAGACAGACAGACACAGACATACAGACACAGACAGACAGACACAGACACACACAGAGACACAGACAGAAACACAGACACACACAGACACACAGACACAGACCATATAAAGTCACTTATCACATGCCGACATCATCATGCCTGCACACAGTACATATACAGTCCTTCACACACTGTTTCCTTCTGTGGGTCAGATTTAATTGAAACTCTCGTCGTGTTCAAACGTGTCACATGTCTGTGTTACACGCTCCGGAGCCCAAACGGGACTCTCCTGTTTCCATTCAGTCACCATGTTGCCTGGCAGCCTAATCGGTATCGACCCAGGTACGATCCAGAAACATTCACACATGAAGAAGTAGATCCTCTAAAAATGAGCAAGGCACTTTCCCATCCCTTCTAGATCTCTGTCTGTCTCTGTTCCCAAATGTCACCCTTTCATGTGGCCACATGGGGGACCCAGAGTGGCATTCTCTTTCAGCTGGATGGAGAAAGCCTTTAAATAACATTTATGAAGATAGTGAAATTAGTTTCATTAAGTTAAAGCCCTATCCCCAAAAGGGCATCACCGTGAGGATTAATTCCATGAATGCAGAACACAAACATGATGTTTTATACCGACAATCCTAAATGGGGGAAACTGTCGCCCTGGCAACAGCCTGCGCCATAAACAACATGCATCTCCGTGGTGTGTCTGATGAATCTCGCTTGGGAGAGTCTGGTGATCACACAGTCCTCGAGGGTGTGGTGCCAGGCTCGGCACAGGCGGTGGCTAGCATAACGAACGAGGACCGCGCCGTGTTTTAATTAGTGACACTTACATCGGAGCGTCACAGAGACTCTGGGGGTCTGACCCCCCCCCATCTCCACAGGGGGCATCAGTGCAGTGTTTATGGAGAGGCGGTAAATCGATTTTAATGAGGCTGCCCACAGTGACGGAGTCGGGGAATCGCAGAGCCATACAACGCTGCGAATTTGCTGAACAAACGCACCATGTTAAGTAGCTGGACGTGCGTGTGCTGAGGGTAGGTGCTGCACTGACACCGGGCCTGGCACAGTAAACACGAACAAAGCAGAGGCCTGTGCTAAGCTGTCCAGTGTTAAGGTGTCTAGTGTGAAGCTGGTCAGTGTTAAGCAGACTGGTGTTATTCTGACCCTTGTTAATGTGTCCATTGTTAAGCTGATCAGTGTTAAGCTGTCCCATATTCATTTAATCAATGTTGAGCCGTCCAGTGTTAATTGAATTAATGTTGAGCTGTCCAGTGTTAAGTATGTCAGAGTGTGCCGGCAGCTAGCCCCTTGGTCCCATACACCTTATAATGGCATAACAACTGGATCTGGCAGCTGATTGCCGAACAAAGCCCAGCTGATCAGCCGGGCCTTGGAGAAGACCAACGCCATGACGACGTGTGAGGAAGAACACAGGGAGCACCATTCAGCCATGAAGGCGGCAAGGGAACTGCTTTTAATGAGCACGCTCGGCCGGAGGTGGCTGATTGGACAAACCTGCTGAAAGCCCACTAACCATGCCTACCCTAACCCTAACCCTAAACGTAACTGGTGCTCACGGCCGGCCCTGTGGATCATGGTTCACGGTTCCTCTCTTTGCTGCCTCACCGACACAATACTGGTTGATGACCTTGAAGCCTGCTTGAAGCTGCTGCACTGGGCTTGGAGATGATTACAGCATAGGTGGGCTGTAGCATGGTTACACCAGTCCTCAGCGTACCCTTCCCAGTAATCCGCAGCACGCCAGCTCATCCCTGCCCCCCCCCCGATCACTGTAACCGAAACCCCCCATCCACGATCTTAAAAAGCACCGGCTCGCTCATCGTGTGCCAAGCTGCCCCGTGAAATTACCCCAATTAGAACAAGACTTTGGGTAAATGCTCGAGATTTAATCCCTAATTAGATTCCTAGAAAGCAATCAGTGGTAATTACACGGTAACATCCCGAAAGCCGGATCCACGAGGCCGAGGCGAGATGGAATTTGAGAGTTCTTGGAGAGGACCGTGAAATCATCTCAACGGCGCTCAGCTCACACGCAGGGTGGCCGTGGCAGCGTCTCTATCCTGAGGCCTCATTTTAGACGTAATGCTGTAGTCTGAGTGCTTGGTCTCGATTCGGGTGGTGACGGAGGTCCCATTCGGCCCGTCTCCTCGTGCGTTACTGGGGAGTGAATTTCAACCTTAAGACGCACATTATCCCCGTTCCTACAGACCTCTGTGTCTTGGTGAGCTGATCGAGGCTAATCTGTGGAACAAAATGTTTACACAGGTACCGCAAGCCGCAGGCTACGGACACCAGCCCTCGTGTTCAAAATGGCTCAAAATGGTTCAAAATCGGTGACCATGGTCTGCTGTCACCTCTGCCAGAATGTTCACTGCGACTGGTGCCTCCAAGTCAAGCCAAGCCCTCGCAGCTGGAGGGTGTCTCTGTTGTGTACAGCCTTGCACCGTGCCATATGCTGGGTGACCACCTGTGCAGACACATCCACTCATCCCCCCTTTGACAACTTGCTGAATCAAGAGGGTCAGTGACGTCCAGAACAGGAGACTCTGTGACCGCCTTGTTGGGGTGTGTGTGTGTGTGTGTGGGGGGGGGGTGTACCATGTGACCTGTGAAAAGATGGCTGCCAGCATGCAGGCCGTGTGTCACCACGTCTGACAGCAGCGGGCCGGTTAAATCCAGATTACAAGGCAAATGGAAGAAACCAATGGCTGACCAAAATATTAGCAAAGTAAGAGATAAAGATGTATACAGAGTGGCTGTTAGCGAGCTGCTATATTAAACAGCCAAACTGAGAAAGGGGCGGAGTTTCCAACTTTAGTCAGCTGGCCGGAGTGAGATATTCACTTCGAGACAAGTCTGCCCACACATACACACATTTACATGCATGTAAGAGTTTTATTACCTTGCAAATAGTCTGTAGGGCTTGCAAACTGCCCCAACGCTTTTGATGTAGCTAATTTTAGGTTTATAATGGAATAATACAATTTGCTGCAAGATTTCTTGCGTGAGCCTGAGAGTCTGAAAGCGTGAGAGTCACGGCAGATAGGTGAGAGCTGGCAGGCCTGGAAATGGGGAATATGAAATGTGAAACTGAGACGGCAAGTTGTTCCTCTTGTGTATGTCTTTGTAAGTATCCTTTCTACACTGGAACCACTGGTTTCCACAGGGCCAGGTGGCACACTCAAGTGGGAGGAACTTACACTGCCTTTTGGACCTGTACGCTTTGTCTTAACGCAGCTGGTCTCGTCCTCTTTGCCCCTGGACCGGGTTTGTCCTGTGGACGTGTTTATTAAACTCAGGAATGTCTCACCTGGTAAAAGTAGCTATACTCATAGGGTACAGAGGGTATTTACCAGGACAAAGGCATTATTATTATTGTAGGGTCGATCACAGCCTCTGCAGGTGCAGACTGACACTCTAGGTGAGGAACTTGACCCATTTCATACATCTATGTAATGATCTACTCTCACTTACTATTATTTCATAAATTTAGTCCACATAATAAATTAATATTTTAATAAGTCTTAGGAGAATCAAAATCTGCCACTATCTGATTGGACCTGAAAGCCTGTGTGCATGTTATACATTGTAAGGCTTTACATTAACTGCACATTCATAAGGCCTTTATAATGCATTCATAGAACATTCATAAGAAGCATGTAAGTACACCTTAGCATCCTAACATACAGAAATACTTTTAATATATATGAATAATAAGCATTATATGATAATAACTAATATTTTAATCATATGATAGGTATAATGTTTGTTATGAATGTATATTAAAGCCCTTAAGGTATGTTAGGGTATTAGGATATACTTACAGGCTTATGAATGTTCTATGAATGATGTGAATTATTAAGGCATTATGAAGGTGCAGTTAATGTAAAGTTACTGTATTTACTGTAGTATTTTAAACTACTGTAAATATAGATAAATGTCCTGTTAATTAACTACATCCCCCATTAGTGCTCTGACCACACTATGAAATATCAGGTGGCCACCATCGGACGCCAGAACAGACGATTGTTTTTGCCACAATACTCACCGATGGGGAGTGGGGGGGTCTTTTCTGTTTGAAACCTCCAAACGTTTCCATCCTGTAAAGACAAGACGTACAAATAAAAATAATGACCAGATATCTTAAATATTTTAGTCTCCGAATACACGGTGATTTAAAACACATCTCGTTTTATGTATGTAAAAACGATAGGGATGAGGTAACCGTGAAGTGAATTGTCTGTTAATGTCAGTGAGCAGCGAGTTTGTGTTGTCTGGCAAAGGCGGCCTCATAGGCAAACCGTCCAAGGTCACGGGGGCGAACAGCGAGAAACGTCTGCCGCGTGGTGCCGCAGCCATGGGGGGGACGGGGTCTGTATTTGTGGGGGGGCATTTTGAAAAGGCACATCACTGATCTGACATAGACATCCGCCATATAGAACACCACATCAACGGAAACGCAGCCGGCCGGCTCAGTGGGTGATGCTCTCCCTGTCCCGAGGTATCGAGGCCATGCGGAACCGAGCGTACCTTTAGCACGACGGAAAGCTCCAGCTATGGTACAACTTCTCACTGCCACGCATCAAGACACGATGACATCAGTGTGACCGAGGCACAGGGGCATCCCGCGCTCATCATCATCAAATGACCTCTGAGTGCATATCGCATATGTTCATATTCCTGGCATCTGATTGGCTGAACCTGATTGGTAGCAACATGTTGCATTATGGGTAAAGAGATGGCTCGACATTGCAGGGCAGGTCTCGAACCTCAGCGTTCCCCTGTGTGCCCCTTCTAGCTCCCAGAGGAGCCCCCCCCCACTGGGCTGACGGGCCCCCCGGTGTGTCCAGCACAGCCCCCCACTGTATCACCACCCCCCATCCATTGCTCTGTATTAACCCATCGCATACCACACTGGGGGTCCACTGAGTGGCATGACTCTCTCCCTAGGGGGTACCAGGACAATGCTCTTAATGCAGTGACCCCCCCCGCCCCCCACTGGGGAGGGTGTGTGCCCCTGACCCGTATCTGCGGGTGTCTGTTGCTCCCACTATATTAATATGCATTACATCCATGACAGAACGCTTATCTGGAAAGTTCCACGATCACACCCCCCCAAGCAGAGCCCTGATCCGTGAGGAAACTGCAGCGTTCAACATCAAGCGCAAGACAACTGTTACATTACAGCGTTTAACCTCATTAGAGCTATTTATACACTAGGGCATCTTTTAGGGTGGTGACTTGGGTTCTCGACGGGACAGCTCTGATGTATGAGATCTGTACGACCTTCTGGAGTCCTTTGGCCAGGAGCCTGGGTGCTCAAACACTGCTAAGATGGGTAAAACAAAAAAAAAAGATAAAACAAGGCCGGAGGTAGGATGTGGGTGTAGTATGGAGGTATGGTGTGGGTGCAATGGGTTCATATTAAAGGGAAGGTGCAATGCGTTCATATTAAAGGGAAAGTGCAATGCGTTCTTGTTAAAGGGAAGGGGCAATGCAGACAGATTAAAGGGAAGGTGCAATGTGTTCATATTAAAGGGAAGGTGCAATGTGTTCAGAATATATTTGCATGACACGGTAAAACCTGTATTGCAGTGAATAACGACGTAAGTATGAATACTGCTCAATGAGTTTCAAACTGACACGTTTCTCAGAACAGCCATTCTGAAGTGGCAGCACTCCTGAGGACCAACAGAGGGCGACATGACAGCAATGCCGTCAAGGCCCAGGCTGCTGAGGGCCTGCCTTGTAATCAAACCCACTTTGATAAGATCATCTAGAAAAAAGTTTACCTAAATATCAAGAGAGATCACCGCAAAGCAAACTTGAGGCACGACAGGATCGCTGCCCTGACGACTCCATCTTCCCATCCTTTGGCCTGACTGGACTGTGGTTGATCAGAGATTATTCCGCTAGTCACCCGGGGGCGTTTCATTGGACAGACGGACCCACGGGACGTCGTGGTTTCCCACAATGCAATTTCAGGAACTTCAGGAATGTGTCAAATATGCTGTGCAGTAGGACTGTAATATTTCGGCGTTAGACACGACACATTCATCTCCCTTACTGGGGGGGCAGGGGGGGGGTCTTTAAATCTCCGCAGAAAGGCTTCGGTGCGGCTCCATCATCACACAATAGTATCATCATCGCATTACGCCCATGTGACAGATGACACTGGCAAGTCAAAATGGAGAGGGGGGGCCGCATGTGAATCAGAATAGCTCATCCTTGGGTGGTCGGGGCGCAAGCTTGACTCGATGGAGCACTTCCTGTTCCTGCTTGTCCCCTTAAAGCAGGTACTTTACTCAAAGTGCCGCAGTAGGAAGCAGCTCTATAATCAGCAGGTTTTATGACTCTTGGGCCCCGGTGACAACGCACTGCTGATGAGGTGAGCTGCGGAACTGCGATGGTGCCACGCAGGATGCCGTCGGGCCAGCTGGCCCGTTTAGCCATGCAGAGGGGAACGGAGAGATGTGGCACAGAACAGGACAGTGAGGCTGAACTCGGCCGAGTTCAAAGACGACATCAGAGGGACAGCTATCCCACCGAATTTCAGCGACCGCACCCATCGACCAGACACCCACCACAAAAACATGATCCCGTCTTCAAGTAACAACCTGTTTATAAATAAAATGTGTTACTTTTCAGCCTGAACTGACCCAGTGTCAGTCCTGCTCGAAAAAGATCAAATCTACCAAACACAAAAACGATAGCTTTACTCTCCTGTCATGGTGTCAAATATATCTGAGACTGGGGGGGAGTTTAAATTAATTTTCAGTTTTGCTTAGAAGCCTCATTTACTGACCTAGAAACACTGACACCATGGAGCAGCCCACGGGCCGGGCTGAAGTGCGTTATCACAGCACCGCTGCAGTGCCGGTGCGTTACGCACTCCGGGAATGACACAGTCACTGCCGCCACCAAGCCGACGCCCCTGGCTGCTTAATCGCATCTCTTGACCCCGATCGTCGCTGCTCCTGGAGTTGCCATGGAAACGCCCCAATCATCATCGAGCCAGAAAGTGCCGTCTGAGCCCTCGCTCACGGCCCTGTCAGGGGCTGTGTCATTCCAGCACCTTCCGTGCCCAGCATGCACCACAACGCAGGACAGCAGCCCAAATAGCCGTCTCATATTCCAGGTTCCACATGTAGATATATCTACAACTCACTGTCGGATAATCTGTATAAATATATGTATAATCCAGCTATGCGTGTTTAATGCATAAATAAATGTCACTAAAATTTTAATACTTTAACATATGGCGCTCTTAAGTATGTCTGTAAAAATTATGCAAAACCAATAATCATATTTTAAAAGCCAAACCTCCAAAACAGGCCAGTTTTCCCCCCGAAGCTAAAACAGATAAAAGGAGAATTGCCACACCGCACTGTAACATGACTAGATTTCCGCTTAACGATATCCTCGATGCAGAAGTACATTTACATATAGGCCTGCTAGAATTTCACTTAGGATTAAAAAACATTGTATATATTTGAAGACAGATCCACGCATATTTTCAAAATAGTCTGTAAAGGTTTATATTTCGACATGATTAAATTTAAGATCATTTTAACATTTAAAATTTAAACTGAACATGAATATAATTTTTAAATGGTGCAAATAAAACGTAACATTGCAAAAATTAAAAATTAAAAGAACACTTGCATAAATAACCTGACCTGCCACTGATTTATCATCATTATCATCATTATTAATTATTATTATTATTAATATTATTATAAGCAGGCCCCAGCCCTCCCCACTGCCACATTGCTGTCTGCTCTTCTGATTTGCATTAATCCATCCATGGGCCGGATCAGGTGTGTGAGGGTCAGTGGCTTTCCCACGATCTGAGGGGCAAATCCACAACCCCCAGCCACCTTCCTAGAAGACAGCCATCTGTTCTATTCTACAACTGGGGTGGGGTGGGGTGGGGTGGGACAAACACCGGCTCCAAGAACAGATTTAGCGTTCCAGTAGATTTAGCGTTCCCACTCGCCCTGCGCCGAATATAGTGACGGTGGCCCACCTCCCCTTCCCCTCCCGGAACTTTCCAAGCCTCCAGTTCCTGATTCAGAAGACTGAGGTTCCTCATGCTGCTCCGACGGCGATGCGTCACACTGGCGACACCAAACTGCCGCTCGCCGACGTCTGACGCATCATTCGCACGCCCGCGCTTGTCCCGGAACGCTCTGCCGGCCACGTCGGGCATCGCATGGTTCCTCATGGGCAGACAAGCATTTTGAGTCTCGGTGTCGTTGCACAGTCTGAACTTTTTAACTATCGCCGAGCTAAACAGCAATTCTATCACTAAGAGATTCCGCGTTAATAATAATTCACATATAAAAATGTAATAATAATAATAATAATGATAATAATTCTACTATTTGAAATGAGCCTGATTTCTGACTGCAGTGAAGCCCACACGGAGACCTGGCGATACATTACACCCTGGGGCTACAGCAGCGCATGCTTGTGTGACCTGACTGTACAGATATCCCTCAAACAAGCGGCAGAAAGTTCCCCGCATCAGACCTTCCTTCCCGCCTGGCACAAAGGCGGCAGTGCGCCCTCATCAGTCCAGACGCGGACCCCGTAAACAAAGATCGCGGCAGCTGGAAGGACGCAGCTTTCATGCACTGTCAGATTTATAATACCAGTGGAAAATTGAAGCCAGGCCTGAATCCTAATTAAAATGGCATTCCCAGGGACGTCCCTCTAACAATAGCGTCCTCACAGCCTGCCGCCCCCCCACCCCAAAACTGTAACGCACGAGGCAAGAGATGTGGATTCCTCCAGAAAAAAACGGCTGTCCAACCCAGCAACGGCGAAAGTAACAATACAAGATGAAGAGTACCTTCCGGAAGAGAGAGGCTCTTTCTCCGAATGAGGGACAGGATCTTACTCTCATGGTGATCATGTGATGGGAGCTCTTCCAATCTCCTCCGGCTCTCCACCCCTTCCTGCAAAACTGTCTTGAGCTGAGGTTCTATTTCATATCCGCTGTATGGGGAAGGGGGGGGCCCGAATGCACCACGCAGCCCTGGAACTGGACGACGAAAGCCACCCCCCCTCGACAACCGGGTCCTCATGCTCGACCTGTAACCATGGAAGCAGCCATCCACCATAGCCTCCTTACCTCCCAGCAGCTCGGGCCCACTCCAACTGAGGCGCGGTGGGGGGAGCCAGTGAGTGGGAAGGGGGGGGACTCCACCCCACCCTGTCAGAAGTCCAGTTCTCTTCGGAGGGTCGAAGGGTAGCTGTCCAGTGAGTTAGGGGTCTAGACTGAGTTCAAGAAGCAGCTTTGAGGTAACCCATGGTGTCTGTATGACTGCAGACTTGCGGCGGGGGGGGGAGGTGTGTGTGTGTTTGCGTGTGTCGAGAGGGTGGGGCGTCAAGATCCATATTCAAAAAAGCAGCGTCTGATTCGTGCCATTGTGCTTTTTAGAGACATCGATCTGCCGGAGCGTGTGTTAAAGGGACAACTTAGCCGGCCTCTGCCCCCCCAGCCAGACCTTCAGTGGGGGGGGGGGGGTGACCTTCCTCACCCCATGCAACGGCTCATGTCTAACCCATCCCGCTTTATTTCTGTTCACTGTCTGCACCCTCCACTGTAAGTAACCTTTTTTGGTGTAAATGTCATCGATAGTTTTTAAATATCAAGAAATGTGCTTTAAGCAGAGCAATATTCTACAGCTTAACGACCAAATTTGTCAAATTGTCAGACGCTAACAGTGATTTCTTGCGTTTTTGTTCTCATCTCCGGGACTCTCCCGTACGAATTAAGATTCAGCTTTAAAATTCATATAGGAAATAAACCTCTTCATCAAACACGATAGAATTCATAAAAATGATAGCAACAGACACTAAATCGCATATAAATACCTTCAGTTACATTTTATTCTTGCTTTTTTGACAGACTTCTTCAAAACAAATAAGTGTCAAGTGTAATTTTCATTAATATGATAAATCTTTAACCTCAGATTTTAATTACTGAATAAATTGTAACTTATTGCTCATAATCATTCTGAAGGTTTTTATTACGATATGCACATGAAAAATGTACAAATACAAATAGTCTAAAATAACATTTATTATTTCCTACCGATTAGGAGTGTAAATTTTCATGTGCTTTGAGTTTAAGCATAAAATAAACTATATAATTAATAATTTATAACAATGACTGAAAAAAGCAAAGTATCGGTAATTCTCAGGCCAATTAAGTTAATTAACAGAAAAGCTTTAAAAGCTGAGGTCAAGATTAAGGCAGACAAAAGCCCAGACAGGGTGGAACTCCTGGGGACCGCGCTGACCCCCGGGGCAGCGACGCGTTGGGGGCGGCCGCCCTGTCACACTCTGCCGGCCGCGTCTCGCCCAAACGCCGCTTTGTGTCTGGCGTCGATGCAGAGTGGGGCTGCATGAGCGAGCGGACCGCAGGTGATTACGATTACTGCTATTAATAGTTAGAACTTACAAGTGACCAATCGAAATTGAAATATTATTATTTTCATATCGAGAAAAAAAATACTTCGAAAATTATTTTGCTATTTCAGCTTTTCGGCTATTGCGTCATATTTTTCTTCACAAAATTCATTAAATCTCTGACCCCATAGCAAAACTGCAAACAAAGAAAGAAATCTTTAAAATGACGCTGCTGCAGAAACGATGCTTTCGGGAGATGTTAAATTCACACTGTGTATTTTATTTCCATCTCTGCTAAAATAGTCACTATACAATATAGTAAATGCAAGCATTTCGCTTTTAACATACATTATAAATATACGTTCTTCTGCTAGGACATTTGAACAATTTTAACAGCTGTGCCTGCAAGTAATGTTACGTTTTAAACTTTCCCAAACTATGCAGAAAATCGATATTAATATTGTAGATGTGAACATCTGAAACGCTGGCGTCTCATGCTCTGTTGATGCTGATCGTCCTTGCGGCATAAAGCACAGCGAAGGGCAGGCAGAGAGGCGCTCGGCCAGGGGGGCCGACAGACAGAAGTCAAGCAAATTCAAAGGCGGCTGACGCTAAAGGATCGCTGGAGCGGAAAGCCCGGCGGCATTGTGCTGCAGAAAAGGGGCGACGGCCGAGAGAAACTTCAGCATCCAGCACGCAGCATCGGCCCGAAAAGCAAAATACACGCAGGCAGGCGGGCGCGCGCAAGCCCGAGTGTTTAAGCGTATAAAAATGACGTCGGCCTGAGAGTGATCTGCGTAAAAGCCGAGGGGTAATATTGCGTTAATGTGACGTCGGCATTGATATGTACTTAGGAAATGGGAAGTTAGGAGAATATATATATATTTTTGTTTGCAGTCGCGGACGTGGTTTGGAAGGGAATGCACACAGGCGAACGAACGGCGTAATTTTAAAGGTTTTCACAGTTTTAATACTAGATATTTCTAATGTAAAACCAGCCAAACGTCACTACTTTATAGTACTTTATATATATATATATATATATATATATATATATATATATGTATGTGTGTATATCTTTT
>JAAGVU020000062.1:3477117-3495338 GCA_011763525.2 Mormyrus iriodes | reverse complement strand
CAGCCGTGGGATATGCGCGCGTCGCCCGGCATTTCTCGGGAACACGTGTTGGTCTCCTGCCAGGACTGAAAGGGCTCACGGGTCCGCATGAAGGGTGGGTGATGATAGCACATCCGAGTGTATATAGCTTTGCAACCTCAGTATTAGTGTGTGTGCTTTATCATTAACATTCACTATATGGCATAATCATCTGATGTGTGACACATGTGTCTTCTGAAACTGTGTTGGAGGGGAATATATGTTCGAGCATAATCATCTGATGTGCAATGCATATGTCTTCTGAAACTGTGTAGAAGGGGCGCATATGTTTATGCATCAGTCATAATCATAATAAGTGAATTATTATTATTCATAACTGTAATAAAAGGTATATTGGAAACTAAGCGTGCCTGTTTGTTCCTTCGAAAGCCCTGTGTCCCCCTCTCGTCCTAAAACACTAACACATTTTGAAAAGCATAATATCATAGTTTTACACCAATATAAAGATCATTTAAGCATCATATGCATTTTGTTACAGTACTGTAATGGGTGGATGGATGGATCCTTTAACCCCTAGTGCAACAACAGACTCCTTAAAATGATGTTTTCTAGTAGACTCCTATGCATATAGGAGGTCTACAAAGGCATTTGTGTTTTCTGAGGTTGGAAAATAGCTCCAATCCTCTGAATGTGCCAGGATGGCTGAGCTCAGATGCAGGAAATTTAGTGAAAGGCAGATACTCTACGTGAGTGTCCACAGTGCTTCTTTGTACATGGCTGGCAATTAAACTGCAGCCGCAGTCTCAGTACCAAGGCTGGCCAGCAGCCGTAACTGAATAAGCATCAGTGAGGCTTTCGCTCCATTCGTCTGAACAAAAAAAGGTGATGGTTTAAGTCCGCCGTCTCGCCTTTCTGGCTGTGTGCAGTGTGAATAGGTTACCACGGCCATTTGAAAACTGCCCTTGTTTAGGCCTATCTGTTTATTAGCAAGTTGTGTACGTCACAACAGTTTCAAATACCCATCGATGGCCACTGTAGTAGAGGTCACTGGTAGTAATTCAGCATATAAGAGCAGTGTGGGGGGAGGGGATCATAGACCAGCCAGCGCAGGCCAGCACAGCCCAGCTATGGCCATTATCTGGACATTAAAAGTCTCTGCAAGTAGATTGTGAACTACAACTTGGAATGTACAGTACCAGTCAAACGTCTGGTCACACCTATCCATAGAAAGGTCTGTTTGTACTATTCTCTATGTTTTAGAATTATAAATTCATCAAAACTTTAAAATAACATATATGGAATTAGGCACTGGCCAAAAGTCATGCTAACTGCAAAGTATTAAACAAAAAAATAATAGTTTGTTGGGGGGGGGGGGGCAGCTCTGTGGGTTGGGACTCAGAAGAATGCCGGTTCAAATCCCCAGATTGGCATTGTGATCCCATCACTGGGCCCTTGAGCAAGGCCCTTAACCTCAATTGCTCTGGGGACTGGCTGACCCTACTGTCTCCTGTACACCAGTTTCATGAGGTGGCCTCCTGGGATGTGTTTCCAGCTGTCCCGAAGGAGGTCCCACATATATGTGGAGCACTCACTGGCTACTTTTCCTTCACTTTCTGGTCAGACTCCTCAAAAACATTTCTACTAGGTCAGGTGGCCAGGTCATGTGATGTGACATTCTATCACTCTCCATTGTAGGTAGTTTGGCATGCATATGTATTTATACTAAGTCCTACTTAGGCATATGTAGAAGCCAGTTTTAATATTTAAATGTAATTGCAATATTAAAAATGGATCAAACTGACATCATAACTTACATGCTCTTTTGCAATGAACTGGGTGTGGTGTGTGGTTCGGAGGGTTAGGATTCTATGCCTGTGATCAGAAGGTTGCTGGTTCCAATCCAATGGTGAATTCTCCATTGGGCCCTTGAGCAAGGCCCTTAACCCCCAGTTTCTCCAGGGATTGTCTGACCCTACCTTCCTAATTGCTTTGAAAAAGGTGTCTGCTAAATAAATGGAATTATGAAAGCTTTACTCTATAGACTGTGGAACCATAATAAAGGAATTACAGAAATTATAATTGAATTTAAAATATTTAGTCATTTCCTCAGTCATTCTCAGTGAAATTTTCAATCAATTTTCTATACTAGAAGAGCAGGTTTGGGGGTTGCTAAGAAAACAAGCCTGAACCTGGAGTATGTACAAGTATGAGAACTCCAGTGTTAGGTGTTTGGCATTATAGAAGAGCGTGCGCTGCTCGTTGTCTCATGCCGGGGTGTGATATTTCTGTACAGAAGGCCTGGTTACCTTATGACTGTATGCATGCAATTATGATCAAATTAAACATGACTGTTTTCCTGCACCAGTAAGTGATGCCAGTATGATTACGTATTTCCACTCAAGGTGTTAAAGTGAGATATGAGCCCCTTTAATTATACTCAAATATTCTTTCCTTGTGTCTCTGGTTAGCGTACCCTTTAAAATCCATTATCACTGGTGTTTTCCAGTGCAGATCTCAGTTCAGACAGCCCGAATAAGGGATCAGGGTACATGTGTCTGCTATCCACCCGGCGCTAACCCTGCAGGATGGAGGAGCCACTTGCAGTCATGCCAGTTGACGTCACCAGTGTAATAGCATCTGATCTCAGCTGCTCTGTGGTGGCACAGCACAAGTTAACGTTTAAGGCACCAGCTGGAGACATGCGAACATCAGCACTGGGAAGCGGGATTTAGTGGATCGTGTTGTTTTTTGGATTTGACTTTTGGGGGCGATTATGTAATTTTCCTTTCATTTTCTTGTTAAACAGATATCTGGTGTATACAAGCATGAACACTGCAAGTGATTATGCATTTTGTCTTCTAGCAAAGTACACAGAAAGAAGAATTTTCCAACTGCTTATCCTGGGTGAGGTTGTGGTAGGCTGGGACCTACCCCAGGGGTACATCCAGAGCTAGATCCAGACATAGGCAAACTAGGCAGTGCCTCGGCCCTAGTTGAGAAAGGGCCCACACGAAGTCATGGGGGAAAAAAAATAATATATATATATATATATGTGTGTGTGTGTGTGTGTGTGTGTGTGTGTATACATATATATATATATATATATATCAGAGAGGAAAATCTGTTTTCAACAATTCTGTATTTCTGAGTTATTTAATTTATGTTAATGTAATAAAAAATTGCGTCACTCTATACTTAATTATCATGAAAGGATATTAAAAATGTATTTATGCCATTTTGAACTAAATAAAATAGTTTAAAACTGAACTAAAAACCCTGAAAATATAGCACCGCTTTAAAAGCAATCTCTGCCTTAAAATAGCAATATTAAAAATGTAATTTGCATTCTGAAATACTTCCAAAATCACAAGCAAGGCTGTAATGCCGCAACTAACATTCCTTTAGGAGGCTATAAAAAGCGCCGTCAAACGTTCTTCTCTGATATTGTTTTAACTGGACTGAAGTATTTAACGCGACTGAGTTTAAGGATTTAATGTTTACAGATAAAAGGGCATTCTCTTGTTAAATCCTTGTTTTGTGAACTGTCAAGAAAGGCGTTTTACTGGCGAAACCTGACAAGGAAGCGTCGCGGCTCGCCGCCGGAGGTCTTCCGAGACAGGGTCAGAGCACAGCGCCGGACCTACTGCGAGGCGGCTGGGCTTCGGGAATGCAGCCATCGGCCCGGCGGACGGTGACGGCTGACGGAGCCGACACAAAGCTCGGCCGACCGGCTTTAAAACGCACTTCACACACACACACACACACACACACACACACACACACACACCAGGTATATCACTGACACGCTATAATGTACCCTATAAAAAGGCAACGAACGAACCTTATTTACTCACTGTCATTTGTAATGTTATCATCAGCCAAACGCTAATGTTTATTGTAGAGGTGTGTAGGCCTGCAATATGCCACAATTAATAGGTACTGAAGTGTTATTTCTGCTAAATATTTCGTCCTTTATTTTCGAGTAAAACCACTATTAAGATTTAGGCCTATTCTTAAAATAAATTAAAATATAAAAATTTTAATTATTATGCCATCCAGTGTACGCCAATAATAATAATAATATCAGCAATAATAATAATGAAATACTAATATAATAATAACAATACAATAATAATTATTATTATTATTGATAATATTAATACTTGTGGTGAAATAAGAGCCTGATATGGGAAACTAAATAATGTTAACATCATCCTCTGGATCATAAAATTAATTTTTAACTTTTAAACAGAATATCTGTTATAAATAATTGTGAACAGGACAAAATGTTTAAAATAGAGCACGGCTCCTCCCGACGACGTTCATATACGGGCGTAGCATTTATTTCAATATTGGTAGGGATCAAACCAAATTACCAAATGAGGGTAAATATCGGGCGAAGGCAGGCACCCCAGCCAGCAGCATCCCGGCGGCCGCCTGTTTCGCACGCCTGCCTTATCTGTGACCCTCCGACGGACCTCAAAAAGCCATCAGTAACGCAGATCGAGGACTTTTGTTCCGCCGCGGGGCGTGTGGCCACAGACGGAAAGGTGCTGAATAACGTTACCCCGGGTTACCGTCGGGGCCAGCAGCTTTCAGAAGCCGCGACACGTGATTAATAACATGGGTTTGGATAAAGTTATAATCCTGCATAACAGCTACGTTTAGTCATGAGCCCGTCAGACGCAAACCCCCATGCAACCTTTGTGTGACCCCGCATTTTCCCCCAGAGAGCAGAGTCCCGCTGAGGCAGGCATGTGGAGACGGCGATGACAGCCACCAAAAACGCACACAGGTGCCCCGATAATGCCATTGGCGCACGACGCAGCCCTGTCCCGGGACTAACGTAAGAGTCCCGCAGGAGGAGATCCGTTTGCTGAAAGACACTTCTTAATAATATTATTAGGAACCTGAGATGATTTCAACAGAAACATCCTGTTCACGGTGCCCCGACACCGTGATACACATTTTCCTCTTCAAGCTTGCCAGTTTCCGGGGTCGTCTTCTTTCTAGTGTGACCCAACATTGTTCATTAGCTTTTCTGCTTGTCTCCGTGGGATGGATCTCCACTGCGTTTCCACGGTAGCACCATTAGCTAAAGTGTCCCGCACACGTTGCCCCTTTGGCAGAGGGCACGACTGAGGGCGGGGGGGGGATGACAATAAAACATTAGAGGTCTCTGTATGCCATAAGGGTGCAGACCCCGACTGGCCAAAACACGCCTCTCTGAAACCCCACGTTCGTCGGACAAAAAGTACGATGCACTAGAAGGCTTCTCTTCGACGACCCCACAAAAGAGCATTTAATTGTCTGAAAACAGGCATTCTGCCTATGAGGCACCCTGCTCAGTGAAGAGTTTGGCCAAATAAGTCCTTCCCTAAAAAACCCTCACGGCCACCCGCAGGCTGCCCCCACCCCACCCACGATGTCCTGACGAGACTGTGGCTTCGGAGGTGACAGCGCCCCCCATAGGCCATAATGAGAATGTGTGTTCATGACGAAGCTCAGTTTTGTTTACAAGGCTAATTCCTGTTGGATTCGGTAAGATTTGTCGTTTTTAAAAAGGCTGGCATGCAATTGCTCTTTTTTTGGGGGGGTGGGGTGGACAGTTGCTCATAGAGACCACACACAAGCTGGGTGGTGTATACCAGCCTGCCAACACTGGCTGGATTAAATATTTCACCATAAAATGAAACAGGATTCGCTGATAGTACATGTAAATCTGCCGTTCAAAGTAGCAATTTAAAATTAATGCCTAATTAAAGTCAATCGTTAATAAGTAGTCAAAGTTAGACACATACCTCATGTAAGGCCGAAGAAGGAGAATAATTATATTATGGGCTGCAACTGCAATTGAAAGATGAAAAGAAAAAAAAACTGTTGCCATAGCAACATAAGATCTTGAAGCTGTTTCCTTGCAGGATGTTTCAGAAAGCAATTAAGGAGATATTTAACTCATCTGTAGGGTCAGTAATCTGGGCAGTTATTGTTCAATATTATGTGTTTACATCTATGACAGTGTCTGATGGACTGATGATGGACAAGCTGATGGACAGCTATTAAGATAAAGTTTGGTGAAGCAGTTCAAGCGAGGGTGCAAGTGTCCCAAAGCCATTTCCAATCACTCTGGAATTGAGCATGCAAGTGTCCCAAAGCCATTTACATGCACTCTTATGCTGAAGGTGCAAGCGTCCCAATGCCGTTTACCTGCTCTCTGAAACTGAGGGTGCAAGTGTACTAAAGCCATTTACTGCACTTTGAAGCTGAGGATGCAAGTTTCCCAAAGCCGTTTACTTGTGCGGCTCTGAGCAAAATGCCTTTAATCCTAAAAAGCTCCACCAAATCAAAACAAAGGGAAGCTTAACCAACAGGGTAAGAATCAGGCAAAACTACCAAGCAGTGTTACATGATATGAAGGCCCCTACACTTACAGTCAGACATACATAGAAGTTGATTAACACGTGACATTTGGCATAATTGAATCCCACAGAACCAGACTGTTGTGACGGGTATATCCACCGAGGCTAATCTCATTTACTGCTCCCCCCCACCACACAACCCCCCCCGATTGCTTCCTGTCCCCAGGCCAAGTCAAGCCAGAATTCTGGTAGGGAATCTTCACAAGACATTCAGAGCTCCAGCAAACAGATAGAGTGTTCAGAGACTCTACGTATAAATGGGGGGCATGGCCACCAGAGGCCGATCGTGACGGACCAAGACTGCAGCCTCCATCCCGATGACAGCCGAGCATTTTATTCTGGGCTTTCTGTCACGATGCTGACACTCGCCAAAATCCCACAGCATATCCCTCACGGGCTCCAGAATAAAGTCAGGCTACAGATAAAACCCAACAGAACCACAATCATTGGGCTCCTGTTCCGCCTTCATTTCGAACCTCTAAATTGTTGTTTCCCAAAAGAGGAAGGATGGTTGGGGGGGGAGTGGGGAGCAGAGCAGACAGATGAGGATTGACTGAGGGAGACATAGCAGACAGGGGTGGGGGGTCCCTGGGCACTCGCCACTCAGCCCCGTGGGGTCACCCCTAACCCTGAGGGGCAGATCCAGTTTGGGTGAGAACCTGCCCTCTCCCTGGCCTCCATTTCCATATGAATCACTGGGCATCCCCACCCCCCCAGCTGGAGAAAGGCCTGAAAGGAGTGAAAGTCATGCTTCACAGCAAAACGCCCGCTTCTGGTGCTCATTTTAGCTAAACTGACCCCCTCCTGGCCCCTGCAAACTACGCCCCGTGCTCCAGCCCACAGCACATTTTAACCAAACATGACCACTATGCATAGTGTGACTGTGAGCCAGGTAACAGAAGTTTGCGATGTACAGAACTGTCCATCCATCCACTGTAGCCACGAGCTGACAGGAAATGCACATGTGCAGACACACAGACAGACAGACACACACACACAGACACATGCACACATGCATAGAGAGACACACAGATTAGGTATCTATATATCCATTCATTTCTATGAGCATAACCCTAATCCCAACTATACCAACCTTAATACAAGACTTTTGGCATTTTCAGTTTTTTGATTGTGGTCACAGCATTTTATTAAAATGAGGTAATCCTTGTGGGGACCAGAAAAATGTCCTCACAAGGCAAAAGGTTACAGGAAAATCAATTTACAAGAAATCTGGTGCCCATAATATCTAATTACAAAAACATACAGACAGACAGACACAGACACACACACAGACAGACAGAAACACAGACACACACACAGACACACACAGACACACACACAGACACACACAGACAGACAGAAACACAGACACAGACCATATAAACTTACTTATCACATGCCGACATCATCATGCCTGCACACAGTTCATATACAGTCTTTCACACACTGTTTCCTTCTGTGATTCAAATTTAATCGAAACCCTCGTCGTGTTCAAATGTGTCACGTGTATTTCCCTTCTGCTTCACACTGACACGATTCATACTTCCACATAGGAAACAGGCATTTAAACATGAAAATAGGCAAACTGTGATGTCTTTAATGAAATAAAGTGGGGTTTTACTGTATGAGTGCCCCTCCTTAGACTTAATACCTAATACGGGGTCCCGTCCCTCTCTTGGGGGGTGGGCTGAGGTCACCGTCTACCGCTACCCCCAGTCAGTGATGGAGGTGCTGTAAAACCCCAAGAAGTAGCCATGTATAAATGAAATGGATGACTACTTCGACTAACACTCGGTGGGCGTGGCATGTGTGACTCCGCCCTCTGGGGGCGGGACTATGTGCCCCATTCCCCTGTGCCACGGCCAGCTTGGAATTGTCAATGCAGGCCCTGTTAAGTCCCGATCGATAACCACCTCGTTACAGCCACCTGCACTCCAGACATGCTGTGTCCTACATCAGGACTTTAATCACGTCCACCACTGGGGGCATGAGAGGACTCCTCCCCCTCTGTCCTGAGGACCAGCCCCAGGCCCTTTCGTTAATAATAATGATCTTTGTGCACTTGATGTCATTTGACTCATACCACTCATGTCCCAAAAGCTGACATTGTCAGCAACAAGAATGAGTGGCCATTTCTGACTTAAGCGGTCCCTGGAAGTGACATCACCTCATTTCCTATTGGAATCGCACCCCTTCCTCTTGTGGGTGTCTGGGAGGGCCCCGTACTGATTGTGCACGTGGCCCACAAGCAGTAAAAGTCAGGGAGTGCTGAGGGGATGTCCAAGAAATACTCATGGAATACTCAAAAAATACTCAATGAATACTCAATGAATACTCAAAAAATACTCAATGAATACTTAAGAAATATTTGAAGATCCTGCGTCCTACACTGTATTAAAATCCAAAATGACAGCATGATCGGAAACGCAGGTGTGAAGATGCCACACGTCTCTTTTTCCCATAAGTCCGCACACTTATTCATTACCTCATACTCCATTTATTTGGGATGCGCGATACAGGGGCCTCCAGCGGGCCCTTTAGTGGTCCCTGTGGACACGGCGTCAGACTGGTCAATATAAAAGCAGACGATGGATTACCTTGCACTCCACGGTCCCCTGCAGCTGGGTGGCGGCTTACTCCAGACTCCCCCCCCCCCCCCCACACACACACACACACACACACACATTGCATCTGAACCCAGCCCCCATGACCCCTATCACCCCATGCGCACTCTCAGGGGCCTGGACTGTGTGGGTGTGGGTGTGTGAGGGGTGGCCTTTGTCTGAAATCTGAGGGCCCGTTAGCTAGCCCTCCCCCAAGAATAGCCCCCACTCACCTCTATAACTGCTGTGTGGACTACCTCTGGGGGGGTGGGGATTCTCTAATTAATCACCCTCCATTTCCAAAAAAGAAAAGTACATTTAAATTTACTCAGTATTCCATTAGCATCGTCACTGTGTGTTTGCGGATATTTATTACAGATTCTTGTTCAGCGGTCATTATGTTGGCCGGAAGATTAAGAGAATAGAAAAACGTCACACACTGATATCAGCACAGAATGGCTGGCGTTGCCATGGACACACACACAGCGTTGAGGAAGCATCAGTGTTTGCTCTGAATGGTATGTCCAGCGGGGTCCTAATTACTACACTGAGATTTAATGTTTCACTGTTTTCTTCCGTGGTCTAGAAATGGCCAGTTAATCCTATAATAAGTTTTCCTTTTAGAACACAATGGTGACGCCCCCTTGAAGGGATTGCAGGCAGTGCACATCTTCTGTGTTCTCCACAGCGGTGATTGAAATGGAGTCCTGGTGGACATGGATTACGAGCACAAAATACATCACTTCAGATCAAATAACAATCCACTTAAACATAATAATGTAAATATAATAATAGATAGTAATTAAATTGTTACAATATAATTGCCTGTGCAATTAAGGATAAAACACTTCTCATTGAATAGAAGAAAACATATAATTTAAGCAGCATTTCATCAGTTTTTCACAACCATGTTATTAAGGCATTGGGCAGTTTGTTCAGACCAACGATGTCGAGTGACGTGAGGGACATGCTAACAGCTAATGCTAACAAATGGCACACATGCTAACGGGAAATGCTAACGACTGGTACACATGCTAATGGAAAATGCTAACGGCTCTCGTACAATAACGGCTAATGCTAACAACTGGTACACATGCTAATGGAAAATGCTAACGGCTCTCGTACAATAACGGCTAATGCTAACGGCTTTCTCACAGGCTACATCTGTCAGACACAAAGCCTGAGCCCCCTCAGTGGGCTAGCACAGGAACCGCCGCAGGTTAAACACCCCCCGAATTAAGAGACTCCTCTGAGGACAACAGGAGGGTTAACTCATCTGGGGGGCTGCCTAGGGGGAGGCATCATCGCCCATTAAATATTTACTTTGGCCTACTGTGTTCACAGTAATTGTGTCACTGTTACCCCGACCTGTCCTCACAGATAGATGCATGTGAGGACACAGAAAAACAAACAAACAAACAAGTAATTAACACACTAATTCTATATAAAAACAGTGCTAATGTCTCAGCAATGCAGCCTGTTTTACCAGCCTAATTGCTGTCCGAATTTAGGTTAAACGCTTCGCCAAAGGGCACAACAGCAGAACCCCTCATGGGAACTAGAGGCTTTAAGCAGATGCTCGTATCCTTGCAGCTAATGACGCCCCCTGCAGGGCTATCATAAAAGCGTAGCATGACACAGAACACATATCCTACTGGTGAGAACCCAAAAGATTTCCTAGCAGTCAACAATGATCCCGCCCAAAGGAAGTGAGGTCACAATGAGCAGTGTTCTCCAGTGGAACAGGCCACACTGGAGGAAGGAGTCAGCAGCCAAACCTATGATCATGTGTTTAACCGCAACCCAGATACCACATAGACACTAACAGCTTTTAAAATTGTTTTTAATCACATACAAATAGCACGCCACCATCACTCAATCACCATGCAATCAGCTGCTGCTGTCTCCACAGAGGCTCCGCCTCCAGCCTCAGTCGAGCAGCACATGGGGCTAAAATAGGACGCTAGCTCCATATAAACACAGTCTCATCTGGAACCTGCCTCCATTCTGCTTATGGGTTTAACCCCCCTACCTGGCTGTCTGATGGGACAGGCCAACTGACAAAGGTAGTCTGGCCGTGGAATGTACCAATATGTGGGGAAGGGGGGGTTTGAAAATCATGCAACAGGGGTATGGACCTTGCGAGTTAGGTGGCCCGTGATGACGTTTACAGCACGGGAGAGCAGGTAAAGCACCCTAAGAAACGTGTGATGTAGGTAAACACGTGTGTGGCAAACTTACATCTCTCACATGCACAAGCTTCACTCAGGCTCATAAACAATAAGCCTGCACTCAAGGACAGTCCAGTCATTTCTTGTAAGATACCTGTGTCTATTTCAACATTTTTCAGTGCTAAAAATAATTATAATTAAACAGTCCAAACTTGCAGAAAAATATCTTTGGAGTAAAAATTTTATAACTGTTGAAGTAAATAGATAAAAATGCTTTTCAGTCAACTTCATGTGCCAATTAAAATTAATTTTATTACTTACTAATCAGTATGTCTGTTTTTTATATGTTTCTATGTTTCAGTAATTGGTCAAATTAACACATATTCAGCTGAGGAAGCAATGGGCATCTGCGAGAAGTTAACATTCCATACAAATTAAAGTATTTGCAGTGAAGTCTTGCCAGCTCTGAATGGCTCTCTGATATTCAGGCATTTAAACAACTCAAAGTATGAGGAACTCCTTAAACTTTTACTTTCGTGATGGCCAGGTTTGCAGGGAGGGACACATTTAATCCAGCAGGAGACGTTTGTGATGTTCAGCCCCGTGGCTTGTGTCAAGTACACCGTTACCTTTGTTTATCATGTCAGTGAAGAGGAGCACAGGCAAAGGTCTCCACAGCTGAACACGATTACTTACAGCTCACACAAATAATTCCATCTTTCTGCAAGTCCAAGGTCAGTTTTGAAAGGAGTTTTTGAAATGGTTTTTTTTTTTCAAATATCAGTAAAAAGCTAAGGAATACAAACGAGTGTTTGTAGATTTAAAGAATCTTCAGAGTGTTATCTGGTAATTGCTTTTCTTTTCAAAACTCCGGCATGATCAGAAGATGGCCCAGTGGCTCGCCTCTGCATTTCATTTCCAGCCGCAAAGTGTCGGTTGCTGTTTAACCATCAGCACCACCTGCACGGTCATGTGACTCGCCAGGAAGCCATACCTGAAGACCGCAGCCTTTCCGTGGCCCCGTCGCGCTCGCTGGCTTCAGGGGCCATGGCCCATGCAGACACCTCGGCCCCCCTCTGACGGACAGCCCTCCCCGCGTCCCACACCCAACCGTCAGGTCTTTATCTGGATGGCGCAAAACCACACGCTTTATGCTCAGGATGCAATTGCGCTGACTTCCTCCTTCGGCGTATAGATAATGCGAGAGGCTGCAGCCTTATGGAAAGGTGACGGATGGGGTATTTTTAGGGCATCGGGGAGGGCGGATGGGGGCGATGATGACAATGGTTTGCAAAATCAGAGCACGCGGCCCGATCTGCTAGCAACACATCCCATAATATAGGGCGGCTGTTTCCCCGTGAACAGCGGCATGGCCACGTAACTGGAGACGCGGATGGACCAGAGTGGCCCACATACTCAGCGCCCGCTTTTAGGATAACCGTGACCTACATACTCAAAATAGAGGAGAGGAGCATGACCTGGTCTCCGATGCTCCTTCTCCAAAGCCTTCCAACCTCTCACTGCCCAGAGATGCCATACTGGACCTCACCTAGTTCCCACAGCCCCAGCATCCGGCTGCCCCCTGAAGTCACGCCTGGTCAGAGGTCACTTCTGGCCTTAGACATTCATTCAGAATTTTGCTGAATTACTCATGGGCCCAAAACTACAGCATCAATCAGGACAGGTGACATTACTCTGTGGGGCTATTTTCATCTTCCAGCAGCCCTTGATGTGGGGGTGCTGGGGGTGGGGGGGGCAAATTCAGGGTGAGAGGTAAATGGGACAATGGCACGTTTAGAGCAGAGAGAGACATCGACAGGGTGAGAAACAAGCCCCCCCTGCACAGATCAGATTCCAGCAGAGCCCGAATAACCAGCGGCTATAATGAACCTTGGTCCTGTTAGAAAAACTCACCCACGCCACTGGATCAAGTCAGTAAATGTCAAGTGCTTTTAGTCCGGTGTATTCCTTCTGTGCTGCCTCTGTTACATATTTTACTGTTAAACTGCTCAAAGGCACAGACCCAGTGGGATTTAATCCCAGTGCTGGCTCCTCGACGGCGTTAAGAGGGAGCAGCACCTCCAAGTGATCGGCGGCTAATCAGACGGAGGCTCAGCCAGCTCCCCGAACCCTGTCACCTGACCAAGAGTCACATGACTGACAGTTCAGCCGTAAAACAAGCAGCTACCTGACCAGATAAACAGCAATAGCCTCGCATTTGTAACGGAAAGCGGAGCGTAATACAGACTAAATGTGACTGAAAGACTATGCGGTATATTATCCTGGACTTTTTAAAATGTAAAATATATTTGAAGACACCGATGTTTTGAACATTATAACACAAACCCGGAATGAAACAAATAATGATGTGCAAAGAGTTACTTTTTAAAATAATGTAATGGTTCCACAATGGTTCATTTTTCTTACAGGCAAATCAATTCAGTCTTTTATGTTTATTTCTGGTTAATTTTTTGAAAACAGAAAAATATTATTATTATTATTATTATTATTAATAATAATAATAATAATAATAATAGGCAAATTTTAAGAGTGAGGTTTTGTTTTTCCAACTAAATTGAAATGCCAGGCACAGCGATATTTCCCAGTTATTTTAATAACACGTTCCTGGAAATATGAAGCCTAGCAGGACTAACGAGATTCCGTCTCGGCCAAAGTGGTGCTGTCTGAAAGCCTTTAACCCGCCTGTCTTCAGATTAGGCATCTCACTGTACTCTCCTCACATCTGTAAGCCTCAAACAAAGATGACTAAATTAGTATATGTGTCTGACTGCATATAGTTCCCTGTCATCCATCTGTTTCGTTGCTGTTCTAGAGGAAGAATTTAAAAATGAGCAACTTGTTAAAAATAAGAGACAGAATTCAGGCACTTGGCTGAATACCCTCGACAGATGACTTTAAAAACAAAAGGTGTTCAGAGACATTTCAGCATGAGAATAAAGAATTGTAAGAACATGGTTTGGGCTTATCAACTTCTGTCATTCGCTCCCGGGGAGTACAGGTGCCTCGTCCGAGTTTCACACATCATTTAAGGTCTCTGACGATTTCCCAGAACACCGTCCCAAACGTTGTCTCGCTCTGCCGGCCGTAACGCATCCCGCCACGCTCAATCGCGCCTCCCGCACCGCGAGGAGAACATGAAGGGTGACTGAACGGAGATTTTCGCTGTGTGAGGAAACCTCCCCACGCCGGTACAGACTTGACATGCTCCGTGCTCAAAATATACGAGGAGAAGATTCCAGAATTTCCCAATTCCTCTTAATCTCCACTTTCCCAGGATTTATCTGCCCGGATACAGGCTGAGGGTACATGCTACTAACATATCTGTGTTTACGGGGGGGAGGGGATGTGACCATAATGCTGCGCGTTTGGGCTGTTTCCACAATGATGCGCTGCACGGTTGCACCTTTGCACACATCTGGAGTACAGCAGAGGACAGCTGACAGGACCCTGCACACACACGCCCCCCCCCCCCCCGGAGATCCCACCCTCAGGTCATGACCCCCCCAGCTCGCCTGGAATTTAGAAAGCACAAAGCCCTCATTTCAGTGCGACATGCCCCCCCCCCTTCACCCCAGAGAGACGCAGCAGTGGGTTCCCTGCGGAATGGGACTGGTGGGACAGGTGCCATCGTGTTCGGGGGCTCCCAAGCTCAGCGCGGGGGTGGGACGGGATGAGAAGCAGGCGGATGAAAAGGAAAAGAAGAGCAGCACAAATGGGGGGGAGTTACTCACCACAGCTGGACCCCCCGTGCGGGAGCGCCTTCCCCGTGTCCTCCCAGCCGGGGCGCGATCCGGCCGTGCTGTTCCACACATCCTCCTCGCAGGCGGCACGGAAACTTAGTGCCGCTGAAATGAGCTGCCCCCCCCTTTCAGATGGGCCCCCTCCCTGGAGAGGCACTGTAACTGGCTGTCAGGATGTCCGCCGCCAGCACAGCGAGGGGGGGGGGAGACATTAACAAAGGCGCAGAGCCCCGCACACGGGTCGCACCAGCAGGTTCACTTTCCCAGCACTCTGGCCTTAGAATGGTGGGAGGGGCTGGGGCTGAGCACACAGGCCCCTCCCTCTCGGCACCCCTCACAGGGCACTGGAATGCAAAAGGCCCAGCTCTGAGAGGCCCTACTTGGGGTGGGGGTGAGGGGGGGCACTTGTCTGTGTGAGAGACCGTGTCATGTGCTCTGAAAGTTGGGGGGGGGGCATATTGCCAGGGGCAATGTTAGTCTGTCCACAATGTCATCACTAGTTACTTAATGCTATAAACCTCGCTGCCCTGCTGTAACTTTAGCCCACCAGCTCGTTCGTGGGCCCCATTCAGGATCAGAACCCTCCTCGGGGCCCCCGACTCTCCTGGGACCTAAACCCAGAGCTTCCTGACACCTCCCCAACCTGCCCCCCCCCCACCAATCCATGAGGAAACATTATCATTACTCTCCGAGATACCAGGATTCCCAGATACCAAGATATTCCACATATTTCACAGCTCACTAATATTAAAGTGTCAGGTTATATAATACCATGCAGCTAATTACGGATATCGACACATATTGCAATGCAAAAAAAAAGACATTTTATATTAAAAGTTTGGTATTTGGAGATGTGAAAAGTGTCAACTGTAAAATAAGTCCTGCAGTCGGAGATCAGCTATTAAATATAATCCTTAGACTAGCTAGAAATAGAGCAAGCAACACCACCCCCCCAGCCCCCACCAGAAAAATGTGCGCAAACCCCACCAGGACAGATAGCTAGTTACCAGGTGGTGTTCACTACCTGACCCTGGGACAGGTAACTAGTTACATGTGAGCAGACCCAATAGGATGCCCCATACGACATGAGCGGCTCTCGGCACAGACCCCCGAAGGCAGAGCGGACCTCCTCAAAGGAAACGCACTCACTGACCTCAGGCGCCGGAAAAAAACAGCAGGAGCGAGAACAGAAAGAGAGAAGATGGTGTTTGTTTTGTCTCCAGTCCAGAAAGAGGCCCAAAGCACACATTCCCGCTCTATTCTCAAGAGCCATTTGGGCTGATCTGGGATTTCAGGCTCGGTCGAATCCGGCGAGTGGAAACTACAGCAGTCGCAATGAGTCTTGTTAATCGTGACATAATGGTGCTCTGCACACCTGCCTCTACAGATTCTCCCAGGTGCCCGTATGGAATGTGGCTCGGGCATCTCCTGGACGCCTAAAATCCAAAGGATCCCATGGCATGCTTTCATAAACAGGAGCATAACCCCAAACATCATAAAGCACTGTTCGAAGCGAACCAAGACAGGTGCAGTCTGCCCAAGCAAAAACCGGAGCTTGACCCTTACTCGTATCGACCCAAAAGCCTAAACTGAAATCGGCTCAAAGGGAATGTAGTTTAATACGATTTGATCAGCTCGGGCCGACAGCCAACCAGAGTGGCTTGTCAGGACAAATCGGTACAGAAGGACCACAACAGAAGAAGCAAAGTTACAGCAACTGCCTCGAACCAAAGCAAAGGCATTAAACATAACAGAGTCTGTTTGGAGTCTCTGTACCTGGTTCCGCGCTTCAAAGGATCGCTGTCAAATACGGGCCGAGCGTAACGGAAAGCATGTGTGTTTGAAGCTGCAGTAATTAATGCGTGGTCTGGCCACGTACCAACGGCCATCGCTCTTCGGGGGTTGACTTTCCAGAAACGCGACGGATGAAATTAAGACGAACGTCACGTATCTATCGTTCTGTAGGGGCAGAGGAGGTTTCTTGAGGACAATCTCATAAATACCTTCGACGCAAGTTACCCGGTTGCCCTGCCAAATGGCTCGCGGCTCCTACATAAAGCCGAACGTGCAAAAAAACACACTGGCAGGCGTATCGTCTCTCTGTAAGTTTTACTCTGATATATTGAGAGGGGGGAACTGACTATAAACGGACCTTAAATGAGGATTTACGGCCTCGCGGTTTTAACGAGGCAGCCCCCAGAGCCCCCACTCCCTGCGATGGCTTCCACAGCAACGTCTTCTTGGCAAAAAACAGCACACTGGCATCATAGGACCCCAGGTCCCCACGCGGAGCCCAGCCGGTGACCGCGGGCCCAGGACAACTGTCCAACTCACGCCTGACACAGCGCCCTCTTCTGCTCAGGAAGGGAACTGCCATGTAACCTGTACGAAAAGGGCTTCACCTGACCTGCAGTGGTGAAAACATGCTGTGTACCACATTTCTGGAGAGCCCAAACTCACAGCTTGGTCATGCCCCAAGGTTTTGTACCACACCTTAGCTTACAGACACTTTCCTTGACTTTCCTAAGTATTCATATAGAACGTTTCCTTTGCGAAAATGCTGTTCGATATATATTTTGAGTCAGTTAAAGGAAAGCCATTTATTTTTGGACGACAAAAGGAAAACAACATTAAGACTGGCCATAAAACACAGGCCAGATAAACACTTTAAAACGAGAAGCTGATTTATGTGTCATTAAGTTTTAACTGGAATACATTCTGAGAACAGTGTCGACTCACAGAAAGTACAGGCCTGCGGCCGCCGAGCCTGAACCAGTCTCCCCGACATGAGCGGATTCTCACAAACCCTAATTTATGACCTAGAGGGGAGGCAGACATTTCTGGCCCAGGTTTGATTTCGTGAGTGCTTTTTCAAGCGCTACGATAGACGAGTCTGCAAAGCCGAGCTCCGAGATCCAGCCCAGAGTCTACAGACCGTACTAGGTGCCGTTTTGTAAAGTATCCATGAATTGGCTGCATTTCATTCCATTTCCAGATCCGTTTAAAATATGCAGGAATAAGGTCTGTCTTCCAGTTTCCTTAGTGGTGGGCTTCAGCCCTGCAGGAGGAAGCCGTGTACATGTCTGGATTTCACTTGGGGGGGACAAACGCAGCCCCCTACATCTCGACACCTTTCGGGCAGCCCGGTCCCGGCTCTTCTTTGCTTCACAGCTCTGTGAGTGCCGACAGAACCTAAGATGGAGCGCCCCCCTTCAGGCGGTGCCCCCCCGCCCCTGAACCTGCCCCCCCCCACCACTACCTCTCCAAATCAACTCAAACGCTGCATGA
>JAAGVU020000062.1:3451139-3477017 GCA_011763525.2 Mormyrus iriodes | reverse complement strand
TGGGGGGGGGGGGCGGGGGGGGGGGGGGGGGGGGGGGGGGGGGACTCTTCCGCTGAAGGACGACAGTGACGTTTAAAGGGCCAGCAGACTGGGAGCTTGAACACGGCTGAACACGAGGCTCGAGAAGCGAGGCACAGGCTTATCATGAGTGCCGAGACAAAAGCAGCTTATCCCTGCACACGGCATCAGGAGGAGGAGGGTATAGAAAAGGGCTGCATGTCACACACTTGTGTCATACATGTATATCTGTGTGTGCGTGGAGAGCCGGCCTGGCTGTGCTCATGTGCCTTTGTCTGCCCCTGTGTGAGGGTGTCTGGATGCCCGTGTTGGAGGGTTGATGAATTTTACAGCACCTCCCCGCAGCTGAATGTCACGGGGCGGGCGGCTGTGACCTTGAGCCGCATCAGTGGCGCCGTGAGAGTGACATCGCCCGCAGGCGTCCTTGAACTGAATCCTCAAGACAAAACGTCGTCCATAGCACCAGATAGACACCGACCGCCCCGCCCCACCACCCCACCCCACCCCACATGCTGTGTTTTTTTAATCTCTGGAGGCCTTATCTGTACCCCGGGGGGTGGGGATTTATCTCAGAGCTGCGTCTCATTCGATAGGGGGGCGGGGTGTCTGCCCTGCGTATTTTTAACCTTAGTGCGAAAGCGCCCGCTAATCGGCCTGAGGCGGGGGCCCTCGCCTAGCTCAGCTGCTGTTCGGCATCTTGCCGCGAGGGAACCTCCCCCTTCCAGGTTGTCTCCGCCTCGCGGACATCTGGAGCGCCGCGGAAGCTTCCGGATCCCGCACCCACCTTATGGGCAGGGTGCCCCGGTCTCCGAGTCCGCAGGAAACACCACGTCGGCGTAGCGACGCGATGTGTCGGGGGGATGTCTGGTGACCGGAGCGAGTGGGGTCATGGGATGGTCTGGCCGCAGTCTTGTTCACATGGTCTTTTCCCTGAAGGGTTTAGTGCCTAAAGGTAATCGCCATTCCCAAAACCCAAGCTCGTCCTGCTTCGAGATGTACAATTCTTTTGATCCATCAAAAACAAAATTCGCAAAATGCCACGTCAAGCGGAAAGGACAAGTGAGCTTTCATCAGCCCACACAGGGAATCCCTCAGCCTGCATCATACACCCAGGGAAACAGTGGAGACTCCAGTACAGAGCAGCTCCAGGATTCATTCTTTACCCCGTGCGGCCGCAGTTTGGGGGCAGGTGGTTCGCAGTTTGGGGGGCACGTGGTTCCTGGGCATGGGCCCAGGGGTGAGGGTGGGGGATCGAGAAGGTGTTCCCAGCCATCTTCTAAGAAAGCGTGCCTGGCCCCCCCATGGCTGTAATGTTATCTCTTGCCCCGAGACATCCCTGGCTGTAGCCAGCTGCACCTGTCCGGCACAGCACATCCCGTGGCGGGGCGCTGCTACGTCACTCCCGGCACGTGAACCGACGATTAATCAAGCGCGACAGAAATCGCCGGCCAAGGTTCTGGAAAGGTCCTAAGGTTCTGGAAAGGTTCTAAGGTTCTGGAAAGGTCCATCTGCATCCCCCCCAAAGCAAAACCTGAAATAAATAACAAACAACAAACCAAATAACCCAAGACTCCAAGATTGGTTTATGGCACCGACCCATCTGTTATTCTTCCTCCTTATGGTAAAAATAACAATGATAAAGAGCATCGGGCATGCAATATAGACCCAGAGACCCCCCCACCCCACCCCACGCCACCCCACCCCACCCCACCCAAGGGTTGGAAATGACGTTGAGCGAGTGTTCGGCTTTTATTTTAGCTGCCGCCTGTCTCAATTTAGCCCGACTTAAACGGGAGTGAGTCCTTGCTGATGCCAGGCGCTGTCAGGTGAGGGATTAGGTGGCACGGAGCCGGGGCTACACACAGCTGTCAGGGACCTTCACGGGGAAGTGGGGTGAAGGTCTCGCCGGCACCGCTGCTGCCGCCCCAAGGTCGTGGCTAGAATAGCGCAGCGCGAGGCTAAAAACGCCCATCAGGTTGATAGCAAGCAAGGGGGACGAGCGGGATGGGGGGCGGGGCGGCATGACCTCGCTGTAGGGCCTGAAGGGTGGGCAAAGCTGTGACAGGCAGGGGCGGGGGGAGGGACACAGCCCTGGGGGCAACCCCATCCACCCACACAAGGCCGGCCGGAATCCCCAAGCTCTCGTTCTGAGCCTCGTAAACGGACTGTCAGGAGAAGGTGCCATCAGTGACCCCACCCAGCCCTTAATGCCTCAGCAACAGCATATCACTGCATCAGAGGGCCAAGTCCTAGCAAAATGCCACCCCTTTAAAGGGAAATCCAAGTGAGTTCAAGACCCCGACATCCTCGTTCATTAAAATCCACCCCGCAGTGCTGGGCTGAAAACCCAAATGAAGCTGATAATCAGCCGCTGATTATCACGCCATTTTATGTCGCCCAGGCCTGTCAGCCGACGGTATGAGACACTGCAGCGTCCCCTGGCTTCCACCTGTGGAAGGGAAGGCCATGTTTGCACAGGGAACGAGTGGGATATCAGTCCCCGCACACATTCGGGCCGTTCCCGCACCCAATCGCGCCATCATGCTTGCTTCAGAGGGACATGCATCGTAATCCCCTGGCAACATTTCAAATCGCATGAAAATTGTAGAGAATTACAAATAAACTTTTGCCAGGTTGGGAAAGGCTTATATCCCCGTGCTGGGCCATGCCTGTCAGCGCCCACATACCTCCGTCGTTACAAATGACATCAACGACCTACCCATGACCTTTATCTGACCTTCTCCCAGCCAATGGCGAGCCTGCGTTTCGAGGCAAGCCGGTGCACGACCCCCCTGGCGGCACAAAGCTGAATGGGCGTGTAAATCTGCCCATCCAGGCCCCCCCTTGGAACAAGGACGACACCCCCTGGCGAATAATATGCAAAACCCTAGAGGCCTGGGGGGAAGTCTGGCTGATGGAAATGCCCTGCCTTTGCTTTGGGGTACTGGGTGGGATCTATACTGTCACCACCTTCAGAAGGTAGCCTTGCTGTAACCTGTCAGCCAGCTTGCCTTCTAGGAGAAGAGGAAAAACGAGATAGAGATTAGAAACAGGCCAGCCTTGAATCCAAGGCTATCCCATCCTGCAGAGGAGACCTCTGACCCCACACAAGGCCGCCTCTAACAAACGCATCACACGATGTCCCTATCGGATGCCCCTGAAAAGTACAGGGGGCCACACTGGGACCAAAAGGGACTTACGGGGGACAGAAAGGTCTATGAAGCTGAGGGACCTGTTAAACATGGCTTCCCATTGGTTCGTACGCCAGGCTGGTATCCTACCGCCCTCGAGGTGTCTGAGGGGTGCGAAGCATCGTCGGAATTCGCTGAAAATGCTCTGGCCACACCTCTGCGAAAACGACCTTCACGCGTGAGGCATAATGAGGTGGGGCCTGAATACAGAGAGAGCGCGGTGCTCACTCTGCTGGGACCTGCAGGCAGCCGAGCGTCACGGCAGGGAGAGAAAAGCGCAGCGGATAAAGAGGAAGGCAGAAAGTGGCAGCAGCGCTACATGCTCGTGGATAGCGGGGCGTTGCGTCCACTTTAACGCTCAGCTGAGCTCGAGTCACTCATGTTTACCCAGAAACAGCGGACCTCGCGGTATTTAAGTCCGCTGGCTCAGAGTCACCGCTGGCACTGCCACGTGCAGAGCAGACCTCCAAAGCAGGTCGCTGCCCGGAGCAGCTTCCCGCTAATCGCTGTGCGGCCCTCATGACCTCTGAACGCGGCCATGTGCCTCGGGGTGAAAAACCCGGCCCAGACTGCCTCTGGCTGAACTCAGCCTGACCACGAACGTCCCCCATCTCACTGTCACTGTCACCCTTTTATAACAGGACGTGAGGCTGTGGGGTTGCTATGGAAACAAGCCCAAAACCCAGCAGGTCCCAGATCAGTGGTGAGCCCTTATCGCAAACACAGCCACGCCCCCTTCCCTGTCCAACGCACGTTCCTCTGGGTGTCAACTTATACTCCAGGGCTTCCCTGCCAAACGGAAACACATCCTGCGCGCACGGTAGCACCAGAACGCCCGTCACCAAATACGTGACATTTACTGACTCACGCTTACCCCCGAGAATCATCAAGGCACCGTCACAAAGTCTTACACTTGTGAAAGCAGGACAGACTGAACACAGCGGCGTACCCTGAGCCGCACTCTGTCAGCAGCAGTGCCTCCAGACCCCACCCACAATAACCCCCACACTCCAACTGTGATTTAACACGCCCCACTGCCCTGATTTTGTAACTGTCGGCGACCGCCCACCCAAACAACCCTCTCCAATCTCCCATCATGCCTGGCAGGCATGGTGTCATCAGTGTGCCAAACATAACCACAAATGGTGCACTGTGCAGAGAGGAGCAGCAGGGGGCGCTGTGGTTAAGGGTCAGAATGTGCCACCATATGTGTAGCACCAGCACGACCCCTATCAGACCTACACCTCCAGCTTTATAATAAAAGGTAAGTAAATCCACAGGGCTCAGTGTGGGATCCGGTGTCAACCCGTGTAGTGTGTTAATCTGCGTGTTCAGTTACCTCTTAACACGGCCCACTCCTGTTCTCCTCGATCCCGGGCAGCGACTATCAGCTTCCAGACCCGAGCCTGGCATCGCCCCACGGCAACCACGCCCCCGCCTTGGCAACCGAATGGAGTGAAAGGGATACCGCGGCCGGGGGGGGGGGCGCAGGGAGAACACCCACGGACGGCAGGAAGCAGCCGGGGGGGGGGAGCAGGGAGCAGATTTGAGGGGGAACGTTAAAAAAGCCACTCAGAGCAGTGATTCACGTTACAGAGGCATGTTAACACACTGGCAGTGAAGGTGTGTCAGCCATCCCCCCCTCCCCCGGTGTTAAATAAAACCTCACCCTCCCAGGCCACACAGATAAAACCACCTGGGCTGGAAAGAGCCAGTTACCCCCACAGAGGGCCGGGGGGGAAATCGCCCCCTCATAGCTCCTCATGTAGGTCAGAGCGGGGAAACCTGGCCTGAACACGAGGAGGCCTTTTGTAACCACAGACCTCAGCTTCCGTGTTTCGCACTGGGGGGGGGGGTATTGGGGGCAATACAGAAGCAGGGCGACCTGGGAGGGGTGGGGGGGTGACCCTGATCTTCCAAAGGAAGAAAAAAACGTAAATACTTTGTCAGTGTAGAACATAAGCCAAAGGGGGGGTATTGCTGCTTAGCAGAAATGCGGAATGCACACAGCGTTTCCACGGAAACCTTCCAGAACAGGTGCAGAACCGCGACTGTGGCTGCTGCTGTGTTTCCGGGCCTAAAACACCAGCCGCTCCCAGCACCCAAAACCCCCAGCAAGGAAGAAAGCCCCTCACCTTCACATTTGTACCTTTAAATTATAAATTAAAATAAAATTCAAAAGGTCAGAACAGTGGGGTCAGCAACTCCCTAGCGTTACGTAAGCCCGCCCCCGCCTGCCCAGGCTGTGCCAACCATGGTGACCTCGCTCGCGAAAGGGCGGTGTGAAGGACACATACGCCCCGGGATGACAGCGGCCTTGGACTTCGGATCCGTCACGAGATGCCAGTTCTCACAGTGGGACACCCACGAGCCTCTGGCCCGGGATGGTACACAAACGACACCCACCCCCCCAGTCCACTGCATACGTTAATTTATAACAAAGTTTTCATTTAAGTTCACTAACAGTACCAGGTAGAGGAGCGTACCTTTTTAGCTCTGACCTTTAACCCCTCTCTGACAGGAGTGCATACATCTCGGACCGACGGCCGTGTGTGTATGGGCCCTGAACTCAAATCCTTGCGATGTCACTGTGGGGTACTCGTCTGTCCCGGAGCACCACGTTTCCTGCAGCTTAGAAACTCCCGAGAATAAACTCCTGGGCGCCGTCCCACACGGCCGCGTTCTGAGTAAGCACATCTGACCACACGTGGGAGCTGGGCGAGAGAAGGATGGCCTCTGTTAAAAACAGAGCGGTAACCTCAGCCTCCCTTAGGGTAATATTTCCACAACGCGAGTGTAAAAATACCTCCGCTGGGCTGTTTATATTTAACTGTAAAATCAGCAAGGGTAGGAGCGCGGTGTGCTACGCGGCGCTCCACACGACGGTACCTTCACTGTCGGCCTGGTGGATTCGTCTCCGCTGCCCAAACACGCACCGAGTACCACTCTCGGGGTCAGTCCTGCCCCCAGGCTCCTCTGAGCTCACCAGTATATTTATAGGCACACAAACTCTGACCAATTTACAAACATTGACCCAAAGATGCAGGCTGGTATATTATATGGCCTGTTTGTATGTCTATAGACACCCTACTACTGCAGCTTCAGAAATGCTCCTGCTCTTCACCATCATCATCATCATCATCCCAATCTTATACTTGGTTCCTTTGTGCCCATCTGCCCTCACTCTCTTCCCACATTAAGGTCCATGGTCTGGAAAGGATACTCTCATTGGACGCTCACACTGGATGCTCTCACTGGGCGCTCACACTGGATGCACTCACTGGGCACTCTCACTGGGCACTCTCACTGGGCACTCTCACTGGGCACTCTCACTGGGCACTCTCACTGGGCACTCTCACTGGACACTCTCACTGGACACTCTCACTGAATGTTCATACTAGGCACTCTCACTGGACACTCACACTGGATACTCGCACTTCATGCACTCACTGGATGCTCTCACTGGGTGCTCTCATTGGACGCTCACGCTGGATGCACTCACTGGGCACTCTCACTGGATGCTGTCACTGAATGCTCATACTAGGCACTCTCACCGGACACTCACACTGGATACTCGCACTTCATGCACTCACTGGATGCTCACACTGGGCACTCTCATTGAACACTCACACTGGACGCTCTACAGAGTATGTAAAGTATGTAGACAGTGATGCTCTTGTCAAACTTCTTCTCCATCAGACCATTAAACAAGAATGCCGTTTTCATCAGACATACCTGCTGCCCCGAGGCACGCGTTCTGCTCTATACACTGTACAGGTGATTCTTCAGAGTGGCCTGTAAATCCTCCCTGTACCAGCCAACTAATAAACATCTTGCTACATTGTCAAAACCAAAGAAAATGATTGATGTGGGCTGGAAAACTCCCAGCTGGGTCCTGCCCGCCACAGTAGACTTTGGTCCCAGGAACGCTGCCTGACGACAGTATAAAAAGCGCTAATAATCTCGCCCTATCTTATCAGGGGAGTTATGGTCTGCCGTTTGCAGTCAGTTCTGTTTTCATACAATTGCTTGATAAAATGCACCTGTTTGCAAGCCTGTCTGGGACACTGACTCTCCATCATACACCAGTCTGTCAGGAATTCACACTGCAGGGGTCTGAGGGGGGGATAGACTTCTAGCCAGTGGGAGGCGCTGTGGAGCACAGAGCCACAGACTACGGACATGCCTGTCAATTAGCAATTAATCCACACAAGGAGCACGAGGTGTTCAGATATGAAAATGATAATTAGTTAATGGCAGGCAGGAGGACATCAGCCACTAGAGACGTCACCTGGGTTTTGGCCCAAGTGTCCCATTACTCCTATTGTAAGGGGTCCAAGTCCCCCCACAACCTGTCCATGAGAATGACAGCACTCTGAGCTCAAACCTGCCCTCCCCCCCAGAGCCCAAACAGAAACAGGGCTTAATCTGACTACAATGACTGCTCCTAAACTATCACCACTGAAAGAAAAAAGGTTTAAATCAATATCACAAATATTTTGTTAAAAAATCAAGTCAGGCTGTGTTTTCTAGCTGTTATCACTGTTTATATACTTTCTGTGGCCATGTATGACCCAAAACAATACTTATTATTGATACTACTATTACTGTCCTTGTTGTCATTTTCATTTACTGGTAACACCTTCCAGAAGCTTCTACAAAGCTTTATAATGCATTCATACACTATATATGTTATGTACGTTTTTCGTACAGATTTCTACAACTGGATGCTTTGGAAATTCGGTTTTCCGAAATGTACACCAGAGGGTCCCATCCTGGACGTCCACTAACCACTTTGACACATCACCTATTTATCATAGACCGGTTTACTTTCACTTCATACTAATAATGACCAAATCACAAATGTTTGAAAATTACTGCCTTGCAGAGAGAGGAGCAAAAGTCAGCGTTAGTTTGCGCTGCGTATCGGTGGATTATCCAGTTTCAGGGGAAACTCTTGTTTGGGTTCCTGGCACATTCTCTGGTCAGTAATATCCGGCGACATTTACAGGCCTATAAAAAAATTTTACCTCTTAAAATATCATAGGTTCAACGAGATCAGTAGAAAACATTAAAGCTGGTGCTGGTAAACTTCCAAAGTAACTTTAACGTGATAAAACAGAAAAAAACACAAGTTAGGAAATAAATACTTGAGCGGGGACAGTCGATATTATTGAGAAGGCGAGGTGAAGGCAGAGTTAATGTTGTGAGCTTGGCACCGCCGTCGGACTCGTTGAAACGGCACCGGGGGATTTAGGGCAACACCTGAACCAACAAAGCCGCGGTCCCTCTCCACGGCCGCTTCCGTGACCCTTCCGGCTCGGACCTTTGCCCCCGTCCGCCCACGCATCGATCCACGGCAGCAGATACTTCATTATAACCCCGAAGCCGGCAAATGCAAAATCCATACATGTGTGCGCCCAAAGGAGCTTAAAGACCTAACATGTAGCGGAGGATTAAAGACTGAAAACATCCCCGCAACAGGACGTGAAGCTGTCAAGAGCTGCCAGTCCCTAAAATACTACAGAAATACTACATTACTACGGGGTGTGAAGCTGTCAAAGCCCGCAGGTCCTAATATAATAATATATTATAATAATATGATATAACCTAATATAGCCTACTACAGAAATGCTACACAATATTCAAATGCATATTTAAAACAAAAAACACATGATTTATAAAATAGGGCTATAGCACATCGCGTTCAAAATCAGCTATTTTATTTTATTTCAGTTTGTTCGGTGCCCTGCCGCTTCAGTAAATTTGCTTAGTGTTAAATCTGCCTGCCGTTTCTAAGTTAAGTTGTGCCCCGATCTCCGCCAAAAAACCCAGAGTATTTTAAAGATGTTCAGCGTTAATTGTACCTGCGGAAAACGCTGTAATGAATGGCCCGCTGTGGGTATTTTAAGGCGGCCGCTGCACCCACGGGTGGCGCAGGATGAACCCGCGCGACCTGCCACCGGATAATGATTGGTTCGAGTCTCCGAGTGAGATTCGGAATCCGGATCTGCCGCGTTTGTCACCATGCAAATGTGCAGCTTTATATACGGTGCAGAAATTATGTCAGCTTATTTTAATACAGCACTGGGATGCCCTCCGAAGGCGTATTGCACTGAGCGCGGATGGGCGTTTTGGGTTAAGTTGCAGTGATCGCAGGCTGGGAAGAAAGCACCTAACCCGGGATGTAGCCGACTGACCCATTTCCTGAAGTGTAACGAAGTGGCTTCCCGATCACGGTGACCCCCACATTAATGAAGCACGGCGGGGGACGCGCACGGCCGCGCAGCGTGCGCGGTGGAAGGGATGAGCGGAGACAGCACCGGCGGCAGCACCGCAGACCCGGAGGCGACGGTGCTGAGAAACGGCCTTCTCCGGCGACGGTGACGCAAAGATCAGCCCCTGATTAATGAAGAGCCATTATGTGGTCGGCCTCACCTTAATGCAATAAAGCAAAGCGGGCTGTGGCTGCGTGCTGCCCCCCTCCGGCCCCGGGGCGACCCGACTGACGCGTTCTTTATAGGCTGCGCATCGGCACCGGAGCCGTCGGATCTGCGCTCAAGTTCAAGCCGAAAAAAACGCACCGAGGGGGGGGGAAAAAGAAAAAGAGAGAAAAAAAAACAAACAACATGGGCGATCAGCGAGAGGACAGCCGCGGCGGCACGATCCGTCGGGCGGCCGAGCGTCTGCGGCGCCAGGGACCCCCGCTCCCACCCGCGGGCTCCCGGGGTCCGAGGCGCCCGGCGCGGCGCGTACCTGCCCTCGCCGCTGACCAGATGCTCCGACGTGGACCGGACTCCCGGGAAAAATGCGCTGGCTCCCAGAAAGGGCGAGATCCTTGGCAGGTCCGGGGCTGCGGATCCCGGGAGCGGCGCCGGTGGCGGCGGCGTTACAGGGGCGGTAATAAAAACATCCGTAGCGACGGAATAATAACAATGTTACAGCGCGAGTTGATTGTTTATCCCAGGGATCCCCGGCCGTACGACTGCAGTGTGCGCTGCGCTCCTCGCTCGCTCGCTCGCTCTCTCTCTCTCTCTCTCTCTCTCTTTCTCTCCCTCCCTCCATCCATCCATCCTCCCTCCCTCCGCTCGTCTTAAAGGTACAGCGGCACTCCTGACCTGCCCCGACTTCGCACCGTAAAGCACTAATGACACCAATAACCGGGGAACCATTTTGTCTGTTTTGCAGGCGCGCGCCAGCCCCTCAAAGAACTCTATGTGTTCGTTTTTGTTATTTCTTTGGACGTCATTGTTTTTTTTTTTTGTTCGTCACCACATAGATCAATCTTTTAAAAAGTTATATAAAAATATAGAACTGTGTAATGACAATTAGTGCAGCAGGCATTTTGCTACTAAATCTTGCAGCGCATAATCTGACCGCAAATGCAGCATGATCAACATTTATAGTGATTTATTTAGTAGACAGTTTCTGTCCAAAATGATGTGTAAGCGAGGATCAGAGAGGTGGGTCAGCCAGTGTCCCCCGGAGCAACTGGGGTTAAGAGCCTCGTTTAAGGGCCCGACGGTGACATCACTCTCCTAGCCAATGGGATTTGTACAGGCAACCTTCTGATCTTAAGTACAGAGTCCTCACCCACAGAGACACATGCCACCTGATGCCAAATAGGAAAGCCATTGATAAAACTGGGTGTTTATATTGTGAGGACATGATGATTAATCTGCGGTCTCATTTTCCTAGATCTCTATCTGCGTCCTTATATTATATTTTATTGCTTTGGCCCTTGTGGTTTCTTTCTTCCAATGAGACTGTTGGTGCAAAGTCCTAAAGCAGCCTCCCCCCCACCCCATTCAGAAACGGCAAGATGTGAGTGCAGGGCATGAGGGACCTACCACCATGACCGTAGGAGCTGGCTGCCCCCCTCTGTAAAGCGGTGATTTCCCGGCCGTATCCAGCCAGGTCGCAGCCCACAGGAGCAGGTCGGGGTTCAGGCAGCCAGATGGCTCCTCAGGGCCGAGGTCCAGCCCGGCCCGAGGTGGCCAGGAAGCATGTCTCTGATGTGGGTCTTCTCGGTCAAAGGCCACCTCTAGCCGAACGTACATTCCCGCTGAAGACCCACAGACATGAGCAGACATGCTGACCATCATTAATGTCATGTGCCACAATAGCATGGTACTGTTATGAAATTTCCACTTGACCCTGCTGTCCAGTCCTGCTTGCTATTATACATTAAATTCTCAGAATCGTAATAATATTCTTAATATTTTGCCAATCTATTTCTACTAATTTCAAAGTCACAATTACTTGAAATGACTTCTGCATATATGTTGACGTACCACAGTCCTGATTTATTATAACATTCTGGATCTGCATTTCAAAATTAAATGTACCCCTCGCGACCTTTCACCTCTGACCTTTTGTCTTTGAACCTTGGCCTTAAATGTCCTAGGAATGGACATACGATATACAGCCATTCATTTTATCCCTCCCTGGCCTCTACCATCTAAAGAATGTCAGAATAATGAGGCTCATTGACCTTTGAGCTTTAACCCAAGGAGAACGTAGTGTGAGACCTGGAAGCCTTCTGTGCTGTAAGCAGAGATGTAGAGACAGGACAAGCAAGGCAGGCGATGGCCTGCTGCTCCAGAGCTGGGCTAATTACATAGTAGTTTACAAAGACAAATCCGCTTTTTTTGTGTATTATATCTTTCACAGTAAAGTGAAAATAATGGAATTGTGTTTATTAAATTCTCTTTGTTGATATTATTAATTCAAACTTCACATTAAAATTACGGTCATTTTATCACATCTGTAATTTTACCATGTCAGTCAGGGTGTGTTTGAGGGCCCCATAGGGATTTTTGCCTAGGGCCCCCAGTGTCCCTGGAATGGCCTCCGGCTGTAAGAGGGTCTTGGTGCTTTTAGTAGTTCAGGTCAGGGAGCATGCAGTGATACAGTGCATTGCACCCCCCACATAATGAAACATCTTGGGATCCCAGCTGGCGACCCCCCAGGCAGACACACGGACCTGTCCCACCCTCTGGAAATGGCCATCCATCTCCCTCACCCAGGTGTTACGTGGGCGTCTCCTTGGCCTGGTCCAGCTGCCGGGGTCCTCAGCAATGAGGATCCTGCGAGCTGGATCACCCTCAGGGAAACGCGCCACATGGCCGTAGTGCTGTAACTGACGCTCCCTCACAATGCAGGTAATGTGCCTCATTCGGGACTCCCCTAGCAACCGCTCATCCGACACAGAGTCAAAGCAGCGGTACCCGAGGATCCTCCGAAGAGAGACAGTACTGAAGGAGTCCAGTCTTCATCTCAGCTCATTGGATAGCGACCATGTCTCACAGCCATACAGCAAGACAGGGAGCGCCAGGACTTTGAAGACTTGGACCTTCGTCCTCTTGCAAAGATATCAGGGGCGCCACACACCCCTTTCCAGCAACCTCATGACCCCCCATGCTCTCCAAATCCGTCTGCTGACTTCATAGGGAGAGTCACCAGAGACATGAATGTCACTGCCAAGGTAGGTGAACCTCTCGACATGAACCTCTTAGTAGGTGTGCCCATTAATAATATATCGATGTTCTTGATAGACTGCTCAGGCCTGTTTACACGCATGCATGGGCCTAGAAGGGCACACAGAAATTTTACAGGCGACCCTAAAATTTAATGCCTTGTTCCTGCACTAAAAAGACCAAGACAATTTTGGTAAAACCTCCTCAAAATTTGTATATGTAGCTCATGTTTATAAGACATGCAGTTTACAACCCTGCTTGCATGTAGCGTGGCCTAACACGGCTCACTATGTCATCTACCCATCGTGTAAATCGTTTCTAAAGTTTTATTTAAAACTTATTATCAGCCAATTAACTCCTGCAGACTAGACCACTCCAGGAATGCTTGGTTTTTAAAAGCTCCTCTTCATGGTTTTGATACTTGTTTGATTGATTTGTCTACCTGCCGTTTAGATCCGATTCATTTACATTCACCGATAAATCATGTCACATTTAGATGCCTCTCTCGCTTGTGTGCTCTTAGACCAAAATGCTAAAACACAAGTTAAAACTTCACCGTGCGGTTCAAACCAAATACCCAAACAGTGCAAAAAAGTACACATTTCGTCAATTCCTCTTCATCAATAAAACATTCATGGGGCGTTTTTTTAGAGCAGGAGGAAAGCATTACAGGAAACCGATAATGTGAATACGGAGATTGGGAAACATGTCGTGGAAGAGTAATGTCTACTGGCGGTAATTACAGTAACATAATAAAAGAAAATTCTGTATAAATGATAATAGCAGAGAACCACTGTTGCGATTAATCGCTATGTGACGTCAGAGCACCGGCCTCCAGATTAATCGCAGTGGTTACACTCAGGTGAGACGCCATCTGGGGGCCTTGCCGTTGCCTGCTTGCTCTAAGGATTCGTTAGTCCTCTTTGAGCCAGTCTGAAGTAGCTAGGTCAGAAAATCCTTCCAAGGACGTAACCTTGAGCGTCCCAGGCGAGCCGTGCACAAAGGCAGAGTGGGGGAGGGGCCGCCGACACCGACCTCATTGGTGGAGAGGGACCCCAAAAGCCAGTGGGCAGACTCAGCCCTGGCAGGGGCGGCAGCCAGGTTTCTGAGCCAGGCACCTGGCACAAGGGACAGGGTATAGCTTCTCTACCGCCCCCTGCTGCCTCAGGCCTTTGTGGGGTGTCTTTCTCTGGTATTTGTTATTCTGATGTAGGATTTTTTTTAACTTAATCATTCGTCATTATTCACACAGATTTGTTTTACACAAACAGCATATTATCTGTCGAAATTTTTGTTGATACGTGGTGATGTCTCACTTTTAAACAGCGTCAGCATGGATTTTGCGGTATCCTCCAGCTAATGTTTTTTAGCCACAAGCCTTTTCTCTGCATGCTAATTGAGATATCGCTGTGTTTTTTTACATCAAAAAGATAATCCCGTCAGACCGTGACAGACCTTCAGCACCAAACTGAAGTTCAAACCGCGGTTAGTGGGGCAGACTTCCAGCAAGCGCTGTCAGTCTCCAGCCTTAAATCTAAGAGTCGGACCTTCTCCTCCACTCCAAGACAGCTACTATCGCATGGCCAATAGAGAGCGCTTGCATAACCATGGACTCTGAGTGCTATTTTCACCCAAGCTGGCATCACGGGGCTCACAAAGAGGTAAATAAACTAGACTGCGAGAAGCAGGAGTCCAGCATTTCCCCTCGACGCCGACCTTTCACCTTTTAACCCTGTGGTTTCAGCTGAAGTGACGCCAAACAGGAAGAGCAAAGTGCTGTGGAGAGTGCAAACAGGGACAGAGAAAGGTGGAACGGCATACTGTAACCCGACCTTTGGACATGTGCTCTGGGTGGCAGCTCTGGAGGTATGGATTACTGATTAACGTGTCAAACGCGGGTTTGTTTAAGCCACGGGCATTCGACAGCTATAAGCAAGGTTCTGACACTATGCAAAAATACATCGAAAGGTACAATAGCACTAAAACACATATCCAGGTAATCGCTCCTACTGCCATATGCATATGTGCAAGTACGAGATTTGACAGGCGAATCGTTAGCCGTTAGCTGTTAGCTCGTTAGCCTTTAGCCTAGCCACATCTGGGCGGCGGATGCAGATTGCATCTGAAATCGAGGCCCGCGCGCAAATGGGACTCCCGCTCACGGCTTAACCAAGGTAATCTCGGCGGCTGGGTAATCTTGATTGATGCATCAGCGGCTGGTAGACATTACCCTTCTTTATCTTTTGCCGATAAGGCGCACCAGATCTGACGAGGCCTGGCCCCATTCCCAATAAGAGGCTTTGTGTAGCTGCACCTTTCGTTAGAAAACCAAGGAATCCTTTGTGAAAAAGTGTTGAGGGGAAAAATTGGTTTTGAGGCAGGTGGCCACTCAAAACGGAGACTGACGACTGAAAGGTTACCTTTTGAGCCTTTAGAGCAGCGCTGTGCAATTTCTAAAGTAAAAACATCTCCCTTAAAAGGGGTACATTGTGAAATTGCATTAGTTTCCTAGAAAAATATGAAGTATAGTGTTCAGGAAACAGTGCTTCTGTACAAGGCGTGAACATGCTAGGTCAAGAAATGTTATGGGGAGAAATAGAGGTTTCTGGAAGGAGAGATCCAGGAACTCGTACCCGCTGACGTCCTTCCTTAACCCATTTCACTATGAATAAGGAGGCTACTTGCCTGATCTTTGTTGACAGGAGACAGTACAGATCCATTTCTGCTGCAGGAACACAACTCGCGTTTAGACACGTGGATGTAGGAGTACTATGAACCAAGAAGATCATGTGACAATGATTGTAACCCGAAGGACCTGCAGCCCAAGGAAAACACAGCATCATTTTGCAGTTTTGTGCTGTCATGAGGGGACTGTGTTTTTCCTAAGATTGCTCTGCGAGGGACACGCTACAGTTCAAGGACAAAGTTCTAGGTCTATGAGAGATGCATTTGTCGTCCTCTTTACAAAGGCAGCCATCTTACACTGTCCCTGTGACATGAATGCTCTGGACACACACCAACATCAGCAACAACATGGAGCCTTATGAAATGTGCTCAAGATATACAGTAAAATACATTGTTTGCTTCACCCTGCCTGTGCTTCACCTTGCCTGTGCTTCACCTTGCCTGTGCTTCGCTCTGCCTGTGCTTCACCCTGCCTGTGATTCACCTTGCCTGTGCTTCACTCTGCCTGTGCTTCAGTCTGCCTGTGCTTCACCTTGCCTGTGCTTCACCTTTCCTGTGTTTCACTCTGCCTGTGCTTCACCCTGCCTGTGCTTCACCATTCCTGTGTTTCACCCTGCCTGTGCTTCACCTTTTCTGTGTTTCACCCTGCCTGTGCTTCACCTTGCATCATGCTGTACAGCCAGGAATGGTTTTGTTGTTTCTGAGGCCTCTCTCACAAAGCCAGCTGTTTCAAAAACCAAATAAATAGCTAGTAAGTAGAGAAAGAAGATCATAATTATCTAGCTGGTTAACAGCAATGCTGCTTCAGCATCTCCTAAATAAGCAATGTGTTTATTTATTAGTTAATGTAGTGACTGTTTGTGGCCAATAGGGGGCTCCCAAAGCTTGGGAGCCCTACAGAAATGTAAGGCAGTATATATATTACTATATAATGTATATACTGCAACTGGGTATAGCCAAGCGGTTCTGTAGGAATGACATTGAGTGAGTGTCCAGGTCACATATGCAGCCCCCTTCCACACATGCCCCGGAAGCCCCTCTACCTCTTCTGGAAGGTCTCCTCTGACCATGCAGTCACCCCAAATGCCCCTGTGATTCCCTGATATGAGGTAAGGGTTCGACTACGGTGATCGTCGTCTCAGGCCACCCTGACACTATAGGATCTCACCTGGGTTCCTAGAACATGCTGAAGGATCTGAGCTGAAACCATGAATGTGTACAAGACAGATGGCGGTGTTTCCTAAGACTGGAACACAAAATGGAGAGTGGAGGCCACAGCAAAGGCAGGGAGGCCTTTCATGGGGTGTTTCAGTAAAACCACCCCATTGGTCCAAGACATCTCACCTGTGCATCTGAAGAAAGACAGTGAGGCAGATAAGTGCTGTGAAGCATGAGGCGTCCACAGCGTTACATTCCACACTGATGAGCTCTCCATTTGCGGGGACTTGGGCCGCATGAGACTTTGTGCGGGGGGGGGGCAGCATATTTCAAATCTCAAATCAATAAGTGCTTATTTCATTTTTCGTTCTATGTTCTTACAATTATTCCCCCTTAATGTGCTGCTGCTGAGACTCTGAGTGAATGAAAATAGCATTTTGTAAAAATAGAGAGTAAGGAGTGAATTATATTAAAGGGTTTTATTAAAACAAGACCGCATTCAGATCCATGCTGATGAAATATTAAAGCAGCCTCGCTCTTAAGCATGCATATGCTCAGAGCACGGGGATATTAAAAGCCGTTTCACATTAATTTTTCTGGTGACGCCTTTAAATAATGTCGTTAAGGGCCCAGAGATGGTGGAGGCCACTGATTGGAGTTCCCGTCCATCCAGATGAATGACGCGAATGTTACACGTTGCTGCTAGTCCTTGCTGTTTCCTGGACAATTCCTCAGAGCTCCGGACTCAAAGCTCGCATTTTTAATGAGCTGGATTACCTATCTAAAGATGCCACAAAGGCTGCAAGTGGCATATGAATCAGCACCACTCTGTTCATTTTCTCACTCTCTGGGGGCCCTAGGAAAAACAAAATACATGGGCCACCCCCCCAACTCACCACCTTGTGGGAGTTTTCCATGTACAAAAATGTTCTGAGGGCAGAATGAAAAATGATTGGTTCAGAGAGATAACCAATCCAATTGTAGAGGAGGTGGCTCCAAGCAACTAGAGGAGGTGGGACCAACACATCTGATTGGTTGGTCCTTCAATAGTTGCCTGAACCCATGTCCTCTACAGTCTGATTCATTATTTCATTATCATTTTTCGTTCTGCCCTCAGAACATTTTTGAGTAAATAAAACTCCAAATCACCCCAACATGGTAAAATTTATGACCATTATTTTAGCACGAAGTCTAAATGAATGATATCAACACAGAGAATTTATTAAACAACAAGTTCTTTATTATCACTTGTGTGTAAAACAGAATAGACAAATAAAGCAGAATTGTCGTTACAATGTGTTATGTAATTGGGGGCCCTTGGGGGCCCCTTCCCAGCTTGGGGTCCCAGGCTGTTGCCTCCCTTGCCTGTCCTGTCGCTATGCCTCTGCATTCTGATTAATCCTCGGCCGCTCCGGGGGGGACACCCACCCACTGAAAGGGACACCCACCCATCACACCTCGTTGATCCGTGTGACAGACTGGCCTCTTGTTCTTTACTCTGCTATAAACGGTGTCACCTGCAATTTACTGCGGGGTCTTTTCGGTTAACTACCCCAAGTGTTACAAGCTACACCCGTCTCGGGGAGTGACTCCCAGCGGGGCCAAAGAGCACTCAGGTCAAAAGGTCAGGGCGTGTACCTGTTTCAGAGGCGGCACAGATCTGCTGTCCGCTGACCTCGCTGGAGAGAGAGCCAGCCCATTTGGAACCCAACCTTGTCCTGGTAACTCTGGGCTGGCCTCTATTCCTCTGAGTCAGCACGTTACCCTCAGCAAAATGGTCACTCTGCCAGACTTAGCTCCCCCATCCCCCGACAAAAGCAGGTAGCTGTCCTAGCTAAAATCAGCTGGCCCGTAAACGCAGCGTCCAGCACGTGTGGAAAATTTCAGGGAGGAATTGGCTGCCTTTCGTGCATGTGTTGCATTTGCTATGCGATTCCAGTTGCTTCCAATCGCAACTGGAGATAACCAGGTCTAAGACACTTTATCTAATACTGATGCCAATATGGATTTAAGACAAAGGAAGGTGAAACACAGCTTGAGCTCACCGACAAACCCAGACATGGTGCTGAAAATAACGGATGGCTGTGCGACCAGGTCAGGTGGCCATGCCCAGCCTCTTGCATCTCTCACTTCACGGTGACATTTCTAAATATATCGGCTTTGACTGTCCACCCTGCTGAAATCCTTTGAGACATTCCCGATCACAATACCAGTGTCTTTAAAGCTGGGACAATTCTAGGATTTTTTTTAAGTTTAGGGGAGCGTTAGAGGGCCATAATTCATAAAGAGGGGCCGACCTTATTATTAGCCAATGATTTATTTTGAATCGGTGAATGACAGGGGAGGGGCACCCCAGGGGCCAATCAGCTTTTGACTGGAGCCAGTTTGGCTCCACCCCTATATACACCCCTGGATTAAAACTCTTTATTAAGGCCTTCTGTCTTCTGAGATAGTCACATGTATGTTCAGATAAACTGGACCCCTGAGAGCCCATAGGGGCCCCTCTGGTTAAATCATCTGTCTCCCATGGATACGTAGCGTCCAGCAGCAGCCATTAAAGGCTGATGTTCGTTTGGCAAAAAGGTCATGGCAGCTTGGTAAGGGCTGTTACCATGCAGTATAATAGAGCGCCATTGAATTTTCACACCCCCGACGTGTAGACAGGTGTGTTTCTGCAGGAAGTGGTGAGTACAGAATGCCGGGCTTTTCCGTCAGAAAGCCAGCCGACCTTGCGACTGGCCCACGTGACGCTGCTGGGTGCCGGACGCCCGTCAGACCCCCTGATGGGTCACCAAAACCAACATGGTGAGTTCAGACTCATGCCGGGGTTAGACCAGGCTAAGCCGGCTTTCTCGCACTCAGTCCCTGGATAGCATTTGTTTGGGACTCAGTCAATATGTGCTTAGAAACGGCCACCTTCACCACCAGTGCAGACTGCAGGCAGCTGTGTCTGCATCAGGTCTGCACATCTGATCTCGTTAGTGTGGATTTCAGGCCAAAGCCGAGGGTGTTTGTGCTACAGAAAGCTTTTTATCAAAACTTACTGTTTTACAAACTGCCTGTTAGCCTGGACTTGCTATGATATGAGACACGAATCTTCACAGAGTAGCAATGACAACTGCGACTGACACCTTTGGACACGGGACACAGCCCCTCCCCCCATCACCACACTTATCCTATCTGCCCCCACCCCAAACACCAACCCAAGAACATCTATACAAATCAACCTCACAATCGGACCATTGGCCCCATGCCCCAGATATCGCAAACATGTGATGCACTTTCCCAGAATTCCGTGGGGCACATAGATAATTCATTCTGGAAACAGCTGGAGGACACATCCTGGTCCCAGTTATTACAGACATTATTCTGCATTTACTGCCCCTGTTATCAATGTGACACCACCAGGCGAAGCCCACGCGGTGGGATTAATGTCTCTGTGGATACTATTTGCGCGTAATGACCCTAACCTGACCTTAGGGGGCACCTGGCATAACTGCCCCACTGAAGGATCCCACTTTGATACACAATGAGTGTTTTAAAGAAATGCTTGATGGATAAACATGGCGGCAAGCTGTGAAGGAAGGTGGAAAGGGAGTGCATTCGGGTGGAGTTTGGTTGGGGGTGTGTGGAGAGGCGAGTTGGGTGCTTGAGGCAAGTGTGTGAAGGTTTACGGAAGCATTTGGTGTGTTTTTTTTTATTTTGGGTTTTAGAACAAAGCAAATGACCTTAGTGAATAATTTAGTTTATTGACCTCAGCCAGGATTTAACAGGAATGCCGCTTCCTGCCCCCGGGGTCCTCAGGTGACACGGCCAAGGCTGTGCGTTCCCCCCCCCTCCGCCCCCTCCCACCACCGGACAGGGGTGCTTCTGTTACCTACAGCCAGTTCTCTCACTACCGGGGGAGGGGGGGGACTTCACATGTATTAGAGCAGTCTTTCCCAAACCAGTCCTTGGGGACCCCCCCCCCCCCCCCCAAGATGGTTTTCCTTTTTTCCCCCTCCCCTCCCCCCAACCACCTGAACCCGGGATTCGGGGTTCCTGATTGGGAGGGGGTGGAAAGGGGGGGACAACAAGGAGGAAGAGGGGCGGTTCTGTTCCCCACAGCCCGTTCGCTCCCCACCGGGGGGGGGGGGGGACTTCACATGTATTAGAGCCGTCTTTCCCCAACCAGGCCCTGGGGACCCCCCCCCCCCCCCACCAAGATGGTTCTCGTTTTTACTCCCTCCCTTCTCCCAACACACCTGAACCAGGTATTCGGGGTTCCTGATTGGCAGGGAGTTGAAAGGGAGCAAAAACGTGGACAAAGAGCAGCTGCAGAAATAAGGGGGGTTTTGCTGTTCCTCGAGTTCGAGGGGGGCCTAGGCGTAGTGGATAGCACGGGTTTAAATCTTTTTATGGCCCTGCCATAATCTTATTATGTTAAAGGCATTGATAACAGGCAATTACTTAGTGAAGTCGGGGGAGCCAAACCCAGCCATCATGCCCACCCCCTTGGGAGGTGCAAGAAACTAGGTGAAACTTACTGGACTAACTCTGGTCGCCACTAACAACATTTAGTGACATGAGCCAATTTGCACACTGCCTGTGTTTTATGAGGCAGAAACAGCAGGGGGTGGGGCTGAGGGACGTGGGGGGAAGGGGGTGTAAGGCGAGCTTTAGCTGGTGCGAGGGTTGTGACCTTATTGAGCTTGTATGACCCGCAGCTGGGATTGTTAAGGTGTGAAGCCTCCTGAAACGGCCTGCAAACCGTCTGCAGAGGAAGCTGCGCCTGGAGCTGGATGACCCCAGATGACCTCTGCCGCCCACTGGGCTGTCCCAAAAGTCAGCCGCCCTTTTTTGGCACCTCGGGGTGTCCGACAGTCACATGCCAAAATGCTACAACGCTCACGTCAACACAAAGGACTAATGGTCCTATCTCCAGCGCCTTAGCAGCTTACATAAGTTTCAATAAAACCTTTTATTGAAACCGGTTATTTTTAAACATTTACTAACACACACAGAAGGTGAGAGACCTTCTTCTCCTGACAGCTTCTCTGGGCACAGCCGGGATATCTTTGGATCCAGAGCCAGCTGACCTTCGTCCCCGTGTCCCGGGCCTGACGGCAACATCATCACAGATTCACACACACACATTGAACCCTGGGACGCTTCCAGCTCTGTCAGGGCGTCTGTTTTCTTTGCAGAGGGGCTGTAACTGTACTGGACCTCCTCCTTGAAAGTCTCCTTGCATCTCGTTAGACTTCAGACCAACACAAACACTGCCAAGTCAATCCCTCGCTTTTGCTGTCTGCCCGTTGTTGCACGCCGCTGGCCACGCTCAGTGTCCTGAAGGGATGAGGCAGGTGACGAATCGGGAACAAGCAGCTCGGAGCTGCACGGCTTTTCACTTCTGAGACGATCTGACAGGCCGATTAGCCCAAAAAGTTCCCTGGGTTCAAGGGCTCTGCTTTATTCGTGACTCTATGGGCTGTTTTTGCTCCCCGATCTGCTGGATCAAAGGTCGGCTGGATTTCTTCAGGTCCACTGAAACTAAACTCAGCTGAGAGTCCCGTGCTCGGCAGGGCAAAGGTTAGAGTCCGGGTGACTCTGATGGCGCTGAGTCATGCCTGCCTGCTGTAAATCTCACAGCATCGTTTTATTGGGCTTTAGGAAAGGGGGGTGGAGATTCAGCCTGTACTGTGCACTTCACTGTTACTACTGCGTTAGTGTAAATTGCTAACCACCAGCATCGCTCACCAGTTTCCCTTGCAGTCCTTCCCGCTGTGAAATTGACGGGCCGCTCGATTGTAGCACATCATCCGTCAGTAATTATCTACCCGCCTGCTTAACACAACCGCTGCCATACGTTCGCTGGAAGATGCCCCCCCTGCCCCCCCACTCTGAGAAGCTTGCGCGGGTCTATAGTGCCCCCACCCACCCCGGTCCTTGATGTGTACAGCGTTGTCGATGCGGTCAAGGATCTGTCTTCAGCGGCTTGGCTCCCATGACGGTAAATTATAGCCTAATGATCCAAGCAGAGGCTGTGATCAGATTTGTATCGATTCCACGCTGAGCCACTTGGCTGTGCGCAAGTCTCAGGCCCCGGGCCCCATGTCATGCCCAGTGTTGGGGAAGTTACTCACAAAAGTAATCCATTACAGACAGTTCAGGTCCAGGAAGTACAAATCCAGAGTAAGGTTTTGTTTCAAGCAACCAGTTGAGCATAAAGAGTCACAGACACAGAGTATTCAACTGGTTGGCTGAAACAACATGTTCGCCATGATGGGGTATCACATCATTTGCATGTTTATCAATGACATACTTCAGAGTGACATCACAGTGACATCACAGTGACATCTGTTGACCGCTAGGCTGTAATGAGCTCCGTCCCAGGCGACCCTCATTAGGGTCTGCTGACCTTCAGGAGGAACACGCTCCACTGACATCTCAACTAAGCAGCAGAACACCTTCCTACGGGGGGGGGGTTCACCTCAAGCTGGCTGCCACACAGAGCCCCCTTTCCCACCCTGACCATTGGCCCCTGCCGGACCGCTGACTTCCCGCTTACGCAGGCAGATTTCCCCCATATGTTTAAATAACATTTATTAATACATATAGAACATAAATAAATGTGTCAGACTAAATTAGAAACTCTTTTCTTTTTCATAACTTGACTTGAGATTCTGTTTTTTTCCCATAAATTATCAAAATTTTTAGGACATACATTTTTTAAAGGAGACAGTGACTGTGAAACCCTGTGTGGCTCCTCACATGTAAGAAGCAACATCTGAACGAGAGACTGAAACTGTAGCTGCTTGGGGCGATGCCTTAACCACTGCTCCACCTGTTGGTCTGTGAAGTGTCAGCCTTTTTTCACCTCTGCCAATTTACAACAGGGGCTCAGTGGTCACAGACACTCAGAGGCACTCTGATGCGTCCCTGTTCTCCCCTTAAGCAGGATTTTCTCATGCCAGGCGTAGGGGGAGTCACTGCCACCCTCTCCCACGTGCCTCTGCTCCACTGTGGCATTATCTGGACCCCCCTCCCTGGCCGCATCCTCGCGAAGTATCCCCACGACACTCAGGTCACAGCCCCTCGGCTGCTGCTGCGTTTCATCTCCAGGAGGCAAAATATCAGCTGATTTTCAGGACGGAGGATGGACGTAAAGAGGATGTGTGATGCCATTCATCGTGATTCCTGTTGCCATTAGGCTTCCCTGCTTCCCGAAGTGGGAATCTGTGTTTGTTTTCATCACAGACGCCACTTTGGAAATCAGTCCGAATTCCTCTGCACGTCCTTTCCAGTGTGGTTTGTTTGAAATGCCAGCCAGGCCATCGCCGTGCTGTGTTTAACCTCCAAAATCCCTGCCCCCAAAGGGCCTTTACGGTCCTGACTGGGATCCATATCATCGACGCTGATGTCAGTCCAACAGGACATTGGTCTGCGGGAGCCGGTGGGATCCATCGGTCAACCTGCTTAGCTGGGCTGGGGTCGTGCCGAAAGCAATGAGGCTAGTTAGCTAGTCATTGCCTGTGCTTTACAGGGTAAAACCCACCCACGTGAGTCACTAACCTGTGTGGACCAGCGGCTCCTCAAACTCAGCGCCTGACTCGGCTGTCCGTATTTAATCTGGACGGAATGAGCCAAGAACGTGCATCCCATCATGCACTGCGCTATTAGGAATTGGAAGGAGCTCGATGAGGGGGCGGTAAGGGGGGGGCATTTGGGGAAATGTAATCCCTTCCAAAGCACCCCGCCCCGCCTGCCCCCAGGAAGGGGAGCCAGCAAGACCCTTTATCTAATACATGCCAGGAATAATTAGGTTATCCCGGGCAAGGCGTCGCTAGGCTGTAATGAGCTCCGTCCCAGGCGACCCTCATTAGGGTCTGCTGACCTTCAGGAGGAACACGCTCCACTGACATCTCAACTAAGCAGCAGAACACCTTCCTACGGGGGGGGGGTTCACCTCAAGCTGGCTGCCACACAGAGCCCCCTTTCCCACCCTGACCATTGGCCCCTGCCGGACCGCTGACTTCCCGCTTACGCAGGCAGGCTGGTTTTGTGTGAGTGCCCATCTCTCTTCTGTTTGGGGGGTGTACTTTCTGAGTGTACTAAGTGCGTCCGTTTCGGCAGGCAGTGTGCTCCGTTTTGCCGGATGGGAATATGCAAGAGGAATGTAAGGATCCAGAACATGGCAGCTCCAGTGACAGCCGATCACTCCCGCAAGGAGCAGTGCGAGGTAGAGCGGAGGACGGGTGATGAATCCCTGATCCCAAACCCTCGGAAGCATGCCAAGTCGGACTGCACATCGCATCCCATTCGGGCATCTGGCGAGTTCAACAGCCAATAGATGAGGGCAACTTGAACCCTGGGCTGAACATCTCAGATCCGGAAAGAACCGGACCGTTCACTGTAAGATGGAGGCCTAGATTCAGACCTTCATGCTGTTTTCCGTGATCCACGCTGAGGAACGGCTCAGCAGTGGCCACATGAACGCCACCATCTCTGCCTCCTGTTTGGACCTCACTGCTGTGGAATCGTGGTTCTCATCTGGAGCTGGCGATCCCGGACTCAAAATTTATCCTTGGATGGCCAGACGGCCCTCATGGAAATCACAAGTGCCTGCTGGCTTTCCCGGGAATTCGATACCTGGCGGGGGGGGCTGGACCGGGATATTCCAGCAGTCCTACAGTAGCAACCCCCCAAAAGGTATACAGCCAAAGCTTAACCAACACTCTGTTTAAACATCACAACTGCTGAACTTCCAGCTGAGAATTTAATGGGTCATGACAGAATCATTATGTTTTAAGACCCAAAAAAACCCAAAAATGTCCAAACATCATTCAGAAGTTTATCTATTTATCTATTTATGTCATTATTTAAATATTGTTTTACAGGAGAATAACGAGATTTACAGTTCTTTGCTATCAAACGAGTGTTAATTCAAACCTGGATAATTAGATATTCTGTACTTGGGTTTAATTAGTAATTAATAGCTGTTTGTATTCATTTTATCAACAGTGGTAATAGAAATGGGACTCTGCTGTTTAGGGAGTGATGTCATCCAGGATCGTGGATACACACAGAAGCAGATTTCAGGCGGTGTACAGCCGACCGCGGGGCAGTCGCTTGACTCAAGGTGTCCCTGAATCGAGACTGTTCAAGTAGATAATGCTGTTCCAGCAAGTTCTCGGCACTATGGGGCGACTGGCTGCCTGGTGGTTAAGGACGCGCTCTGGACTGGATAATCTTCTGGGGGGGGGGGCGTCTGTCACGCCCTTGAGGTGGGGGGGGCTACCTAGAGCTGCTCAGCGGCCATAGAATCAGTGACTTTAAAGTCACTTTGCAGAAAGTGTTGGCTAACC
>JAAGVU020000062.1:3410068-3420157 GCA_011763525.2 Mormyrus iriodes | reverse complement strand
TACGAACGGACACACTGAGATTACGTGGGAAAGGTGCATGAGTTGTGCGCCTATTGAACGGTGGCGCGGGGGGGGTGGGGGGGGGGGGGGGGGGCAGCATCTTTTTTAAAGGACTTGCTGGTATCACAAAGAACACAGTGGGCTAATATATAAACTAGTATTTGCCTAAAAAAACATTCCTATTATAATGAGAGTCACAGAGCAAACTTAAAAAAACCCCAATGACCAGGACTATGAACCAGACAATGTTTTCACACAGGAAGTATCTTAAGTAACAGCCTTCACTGTGGCTAGCAGCGCGGATCACCGGCACTCTGAGTTAAAATGAGCTTTTCTGTGCTAATTAACAGAAATCATCTTCACCAGACTTCAGTTAGGATGGGGTTTTTGCCCTCCACCCCATTCTGGAGCTGTCCATTAATGCCAGTTATCCACCGCGATGCAATCCAACCGGAAAATGACCATCTTCGTGAGCTGTGACCGTAAGCGGACTCTGAGCTCTTGACCACGATCAGATGTGATATCTTCGAAGCAGAGCGATGGCCAGTGAGACTAACTAGATTGTGCTCCGCAAGACTCAAAGACCCTGACTCCAAATCTATCTCTTGCTCGCATACAGATTTACCAGGTGGTGGATCGGCACAGTACAAATAATCTTACGTCAGTGTTTCTCAACCCGGTTCCTGGGGACCCCCAGGATGGTCCACATGTTTGCACCCTCCCAACTTCCAACTAATCAAGGACACCGAATGCCTAAGTGCAGGTGTGCTGGGAGCTGGAAGAGACCAAAAATGCGGACTGTTTGGGGGGGGGTCCCCCCGTGGACTGGGTTGAGAAACACTATTCTAACGCAAGAGAAGGAGTTTCTCCTGAACACTCCAGCTTCATGACAGATTTCATATGACTGAGAGGAAGATCACAGCACCAGCAGAGGGTCTGAGACAAAACCGCATAAATATTTAACAGCAATTAGGAAGCATTAACGAAGGCTCAGCTATAACGAGCAGCTATGAGTTTGGACTTTGAAAGACCAACTTCCAGTCAGCAAGCAAATTATTTTAGGCCATTTAAAGCAGCCATAATTAACCACGACACTCAGCCCCCCAGCAAAAAAATGTCAAACTGCAACCTGGCAATCCAAAAACTGCAATCCTTATCGAAGCATGAAATTCCCCACACGCCCACAAGGCGGCGCTCACCTTCGTGCTGTCGTCATGTGACCGCTGGTACCGCTGCCAGCGGCAGCCATAGATCCCAGTCAGGCATGACAGGCACAGCTGCCTCTCGTACACCTGCAAGGGCTGGTGTTTGACCATGTCTCCACGGTCCCCTGGCTCCACAGGGCCACTAGCATCCCATCGGGGTCGATCCTGGAGAAGGCATCAAAAAATAGGAGGCATGTCAACAGACTCTCAGCCCTTTAGATACCTCCCACAAGCACTGATCCATTTACAGCGGCCCCAGGAAGCACAGGGCGGTGTGTGGCTTAGCAGGTTTGGATGCTGTGCTTGGATTAGAAAGTCGCTGGTTTGGCTCAGCATAGTAATTTTTAACCCCCAATTGCTGACCCTGCATTCTCAAACGTACGTCGCTTTTATCGAAACTATGCGCTAAATAAATAAAGCATAGAAAGACGGAAACCGTTTGCTGACCGAAAGCAGCTGCTCTGTAATACACAGAGAAGGAGGCAGAACCCGTCTGAAAACCGACCGCGATTACGACGCAGATTCCTAACCCCGAAATTTATACAACGATCGTGTGTTACTGTGATTCCCCTTTAATGATGCTGTAGTCATTTATCTTGCAGTATAACACCACCCTCTGATCCTGTCCAATCCATTCGTCACACACAATGTCGGCACAGAGAGTATACACATTTGGATTCATCCCACAGATCATTCTTTGCCCCGCCCACCTCCCCATGGTTCAAACCGCACAATTCCTCACCCAGTCAATACTCCATTCACTCCGGTCGGCTAAAGGTTCAACATTTTCCTGCATAACGCAAAAGGCCGTTCCCCCGCCAGGCGGGAGATGCCTGCGGGCCACGCAGAAAAGCAGAGTCATCATTAGGCATGTGTATAATGAACACCGGCACGTGATCGCCGTCACCCGTGAGAATTCCTGACTGCTAAAACCACTCCTGGATCTCCAACCAACCTGGAGAAAAGCAGATGGCAGCGGGGAGCGGTATGAAGGTATGTGAAGCGTGTTACACAAGAACCAAGAGACAGGAAGAGACAAAGATCATCTCCCACGCCCCAACAACGCCCCCAAATAGTATCACGTGCATCAAAATTCCTCTCGTCTTGGCACTAGAAACGATCTTGGCACAAACATTCAGTATTTCTTCCCACCATAAAAAAAAACTCAGTTTTAATTTATCTTGTACAGCCTCACAAAGTATCAGGACATCAAATATCAGATGGTCCACTGCAGAGTGAATATTACCTTCTCATCTCACTGCTCTCTATTTCCAGAATAACTTTAAGTCGGTCTATAGCAATGGTAAAGCTCACGCTTGATTTGGCCAACCCTAAACAGCAGAAGGGGGTTGGCAAAACAGACAGGTTTAAAGCTATTAATTTGGACCAAAAACAAAGGATTGCATTTCACTAAGCGTCTAACTGCTGACACACAGCAACCCCAGCGAGAATCCCCCGGCCCTCGCCCGGGGGGGGGGCATCGTTAGACCTGACTCAGGCAGCACAATCCTGGCCAGTTTGTTTGCTTAACAGACACTTGAGATCCAAACTCAGAATGTTCTAGAAATGTTGAAAGCCTTGAGTAACTCAACAGCAATACTCAGAGTTCATGACACACTTGGGCCCCACTTATTTCAGATGGAGGGGCAGGGTCACCCCCCAGGCTGCCCCCACCTCAGACCAGTCAGCATATTCAGTTTCAGGCTCACTTGTCATTAACGCCCCCCCATCAGCACACCACTGAGTATTATCTCATCTCTCTCAGCACGTTCTCCACCACAGCCAATGTTTTCCTTTCATTGCACCAACATCTCCTCCTCTTGGTCCAAAAGGCTGCGTTAGTCGTGTTCAGAAGATGCCCACAGCAGGCACCATATGCCCCCCACCCCACCCTAAACAGCTGAACACTTCACTAAAGTGCTTCCTGTTAAGCACCTTACTCAAGGGTCCTACGGCATTTGGAAGAGATGATTACAGCCCCCGAGGGCTCTGATTGGAAGTTTCAGAAACCACCTTAGAAGCAGGCCAGTCAGACTCCGCCCCCTGAGAGATTTGTCCAGATCATTAACCCATCAGTTCCTGCATTTATAGGCCATCGTGGACACCAGTAATGGGTGTGTGGGGAGGGGGACTCTGCACATCGAGACGTTATGAGGCTGATCCCGCCGTGAGAAGCTCTTGCAGCCATTTTTGACGAACCGCTGACGTGCCACACCGAAAGAGTTTTAAGCGGCTCAGTGGATCGTCACTTGGTGAACTCTTCGTTCATGGGGACATGGGCACAAACGCAACGCGAGCATCTATCATAAGGCCCTTTAGGCTGCGGTTCTAATCGACATTTAGTGAAATTTATCTTGACAGACCACGCAAGGAGAGCTGGGAATTCTCAGATTCTACCCTAACCCCTGTGTTATTTTTGGGGTCGAAGTGACCCCAGTCCATTTTGAAAACGAGGTTAGATTCTATAGATCCTAGAATTCAGAACGGAAGAAGTAAAATACACAAGGGTTAAGAATATGCAATTCCTAGTCTGACCATATTCACAAGGGTTTCAGCTACACGCCAGAAGAGGTACCCAAAAGCCATCACTTCCCACAGGGGGGGGCAGTATAGGTACTCCCAGGAACAGCCAAGGTTTTCCTGATGCTTCAGCAGCCCGCCGTCATCTCCAGATCTGTCCCACGCCTCCACCTACAGCAGGCTCACCGATCACACTTTGGCTAAGAATGCTACATGGAGTAGCATTGTGTGGCTCTTATTTTTAGCCCTACAGACCCTAATGGGAATTAAGTACAAAAGAAACTTGTTGAAAGCGCCCAGATTGGCTCCATTTTCAGAAGTCACGCTCAGAACGCCATACTGCCCCTGCCACCGGTTACAGGCACGTATTAAAGACATTTTAATTTCACTGGTCCACCCGTTATTGGCTTGCTGTACACTGTAAACATCTGGGCTTTAATGGTAACAGGGGCGCGATTAAATTATAAAACACTGAGGGTAATAAGGCCAAAGTTAATTAGCCCTGACAGAAGGAAGTGAGGTTAATCTATCGTCTGTTTCAGATCCAGAACAGCAGGACTGGTTAAGCAGCTCACTCGCTCGTAATCCTTATGGTAACTAGTTACCTGGAATGTGACACGGAACGGACCATGGGCCAAATCTTTGGTAGTTCTGCTTACCGAACAACCCCTGACACACCCTGTACCCTCAACAGCTGGGAGGACTGGTCAAACTGGGCGCCAGGTTCTCCCACTGGACACCCACCTAAACCATGGAAACCACAATCGCAGACCAGGCGCTACGTGCCAACACAACCCTGAGGAAGCCAGACTGACATGACTGCTACCATGAGGTTTGTAAACGCTCAGCAATCAAGGGGAGCTTATCATAAACCCACCCTAACAAGCTCGGGTAAAGGTCTGCATAGCCCTCCCCACCCAAGCAGCTCTGTGCTTCCACGGAGATGGTCTCAGTGCTGTGAGACTGGCTCGTAGATATGCAGCCGCCTGTCCTAATCAGCCATAATTTGTGTATGGCTCTGTGTGCTGGTTTCCATGACACCAAGGCCTGCATCGTTTCAAGATTACCACGGCAATAAATGCAGGAGGCGGCTGAGGAGGACCGCTTGCTATTAAGCCGGCACCACCATCTATCCTGAAGGGCTGAAGGTAACCATGGAGGTGCCCTGTAATCAAGGGGGCAGGGTCACGTTCCTCTAATAGGCCAGATTTTCAAAATGGCTACCAGTAAATCTGAAATATATAAAGGACTAGATTAAAATCCCTGCTAAATAACATGCCCAAGCTACGCATAAGTACAGTCAGACATCATGTGTACCTTCAGAGCGTGTCCTGCCCCAAAAGAAGATTCCAGATCTGTGGATCGTGCAGTCCAGAATGTTTGCTAATGTATATCTACTTGCATACCTGCCTTCATCTTGTATGAATAAGAATTGTTTTATATGTATGTGAATAATGACTGACTCTGTATTGTATTTTCAGAGCTCTACCCAGCACCCCACAGGTCCCATCCCCCATTCCTGCTGCACCTGGTTGGGGAGGAGTTTGCGACTCTGCTGATGATTTCAGCCCAGAGCCCATTAATGCTGTAGTACGTCACCCTGCACGTCCACCAAGCGCTTAGAGTTTGACCTTTGACCTGTGTGAGGACACTATTACAACACAGGTAATACGGTCTACGTCTGAAATTCAATGCGCAAGGGCGGGGACCTTAAAGCCACACCCCACCTTGTTTTGATCGAAGAGGTGATGGAAAATGTTTTTCTAACAGATACAAACTAATCACCCGGTTCTCCGTCTTGCTCCCGGAAGACGGTGTGATGAGTTCCGCGTGGAACTGAACCTCAAAGCACATGTATAGCGGTGGCAGACGGAAACCGCGCTGTCGTTAAGCGGCGTACTGGATCGCGGCAGGCATCAAAAGCGGCCCGTCGTGAGGAACGAGGCAGCAGGAGTAACTGCGATCCCATAAGCAGGCACACGGAACAGCGGGGTAATTACAGCAGGTTATTACAGAGGCCGCCAAGAGACCCTGAACACCAGATAGAACAGAACGATCTGAACCAGAACCGCGTATCCGGTGTAAGACCCTGACAGCGAGAAGCCTTTGATTCATACCGAGAGTTAAACACCTCCGTGGGGATCGGTGTGGACCCAAAATTTATTGGAAAACCAAGCTAATTAGACTGAACATGGTAAATGGAGGTCACTGTAGTCGATATGCTGGAAGCACACATTACTCCGTGATGTTCTCAAGCATCTCTATCTGTAAATGTCAAAATCCAATCCATCCTCTCAGGGCTCGAGTCCGTGCGCTTGAACAAAGCCAAAGAGTACTTAGGCCCGGATGCCTATTTGCACATTATTTTTTTTAACAATCCCTGGTTTAAATTCATTTCACAGAAGCACCTAAGAGCACGAACCCATCCATCCATTTTCTGCCCTACTCAGAATCACGGGGGCGGGATCCAGAGCCTATCCCAGAGGCTACGGGCACAAGGCAGGGAGCAACCCATGCTGGGGCGGCAACCCATCGCAGGGCACACTCACACACCATTCACTCACACACACATGGGCAATATGGCAACTCCAATCAGCCTCAGCATGTTTTTGAACTGTGGGGGGAAACCGGAGTACCCGCAGGAAGCCCCACGACGACACAGGGAGAACATGCTAACTCCACACACACGGAACACGGCCGGCGAGTCAAACCCAGGTCACAGAGGTCTGAGGCAACAGTGCTAACCACTGCACCACCATGACGCCCCCGGGAGCAAATCAAATTGCTTATTTTAGAGAGAGAGGAGCACATAATTAATTTCAGGGGCAGAACACATCTCCGACACTCGGCAACCCCCGCATTCAGCCGCACTAACAGCAGGGGGCGTCGCAGATACACGAGAGTCCGCTCAAATAAGCGGTTTCCAGGCGGCAGCCGGGTCTCTGCGTGACACCCGTCTCACAATGCAGAACATTCAGGACCAGCTTACACTCCATCACAAAACGCACACGGAAAGCTACCTTCGGGGCACAAGGCTTCTACCACAGCTTCGGTCATCTGGCTGGCGTGAGATTTTCAATCCGAGACAAGCCTACACACGCATTTACATGCATATAAGAGTTTTATTACCTTGTAAACAGTCTGTAGGGTTTGCAAACTGCCCCAGCGCTTTTGATGTAGCTAATTTTAGGTTTATAATGGAATAATATAATTTGCCGTAAGATTTCTTGCGTGAGCCTGAGAGTCTGTAAGCGTGAGAGTAACGGCAGATGGGTGAGAGCTGGTAACCCTGCCATAATTTCCAGGATTCAAGACAGAGTACAGAACGCCAGCTCATAAATACCTACCCACACACGGAGCTCACAGCAGCTAACCTGTGACAGTGAGCAACCCGCTCCTCCGAGAGAGCCAGGATCGCACCGATGTTCCACAATCAGCACTCAGGGCTGAGACACTGTATTTTGTTTTGCTGTTGTTTATTGCCTATTTTTATTAAAGATATTATTTATAACTCTGTGTGTGCTCCGGTGGTGGGACCTGTCATATGTTTTTACGGGACATGAAAGAAGGCTACTTATTTGCATATCAGCCTTATTCTTGTAACGTGTGTGTGGGTTGTTCAGTTAATATAGCGGCATTCAGTAAAGAATCTCAGCTTGGTTTGGTTAATCCCTTATATAATATTCACTTATACGACTAAATGATATGACAGGACCCAAGCAAGCAGGGGATCCTGAGGATACGTTTGACGAGAATCAATTTTTAAAACGTCCCCACAGTCAATCCAAGAGTCGTTCAGTTACTCGAGTACTTATCTAAAGAGATCTATACAATCTGACTGATCTATGGAAAGCTCACCCAGCCTCATCCGCCATGCCAAGAAAAGGATCCTTCAATCCTTCAGTTGTGTTAACAATTCAGCGATCAATGGCGATGGCTTTAGCGGGGCGAAGCCGCAATCTGCGTGCCGATCCCGGCGCGGCGGAGAATTCATCACCGGCTCATGTTACGCAGCTTGGATTACCAGAGATGACACCAAGCAATCGGATTAGACTCATGTCCATCAGAGCCCCTGCCAAGGAAGTCTGAAGTCTTGCATTTAGGCATTAAATAGGATCATATTCTGTGACGGGCGGAGGTTACAATATATAGGCTATAGCACATTGTTTAATCATATGGATCTCAGGGTTGTGGTGGGTGGGGGAGGGGGGGTCTAGATGGAGGACAAGGGGGTCGGGATTTCGGAGATTTACAGCAGCCTAGTTTTCGGCTTAATCAATATATTGCAACAGAGCCCAGCCGCCCCTGCACACCATCCGCACCGAGTACGAGCCGGTATCGATTATAAACCGGGTTTCATGTCCAGCTTCGGCTCTCCACATGGACCAGACCTCAGCGAGCCGGGTCTTGTATCCATAAGGGAAAAAAGATCATGTAATTATAATATCAGATCAAATGACATCGTAATCTGCCATCATTTTGAGTTTAAACTGAAATTCAGTGAACACATTTCATTTTATTGGACAACGTGAAAGTGCGATCATTTTACGGGGAAATTCCTGTTGTAGTACAACTGCCACATCAGTGAGGGAAAAAGTATTAAGTGGATCTCAAGGCTGAATCAAACCTTTTCCTTTAGGCTGTTCACCTACATTATATACTGGCATCTATAAAATATCTACCCAACAGTTTTGGACGCACCTACTATTTTTCAGATGCATCATAGAGCAATTAACTTATTCACGGGTGAAAGAATTGAATCATTCTTTGTTATACGCACAATTCTATATATTTAAGCACAATAAAAGGTCCGATCGAAGCACTGACACACGACTAAGAACACTCAAGCATGACAGACGGAGTTGAGAGCAATGAGTAACTAAGGTTGGTATCGTCAGATGACGTTTAATAGCGTTTAACTGGAAGTAAATGTGCGTGGAGATCGCGGCACTGAGTCAGAGACAAACAGTGTACAGGAGACAACCACAAGCATTAAGTGAACTATACCAAAAAGCTCAAGAAAGATCTAACCCTCACCTGTAGGGAAAAAAAAACAAAAGTTATTTCTAAATAACGCAGGTTTGTAAGTAATGGAGGTATCGCAGTTTTCAGCAGCGACCTTCATTTCGCTTGGGATCTTAATGCCCCGTCAGGTTAATCTTGAGGATTTGAGCGCTTAGTCGTCCAGGAAACAAACTAAAGCTTAGGGGAATTTCCCAGGAATTGGTAGAGAAACGCAAACCACCCGCTGCAGCAGCTATTTTCCGCATCACGATTTATATGAACTCCCAAACACGGGGTTCAAACTTCAGATAAAGGCAGCCTCGCTATTCCTCTACACGGGCTCCGCACGCGAGTTTTAAGTCGGATTACCTGGAACAAGACCTCCGCTAAAGTCACAATATTATCACTTCTGCTAAAGACCAGACCTTTTGTAGCGTAAATTCAGTCCCGCAAATACTCACCCGCAGGTTTTAGCTCTATTCCACTGGCAGGCTGCTACACCGACCGGGCTTGGACCCAATTCGACCAGAGTGTCTTGGTTTTCACTGGAGATAGACGCCAAAATCAGGCGAAATTAACTGCAGCAATAATTTAAAAAAACACTATTAAAGCCGCAGTATGATTATAGCCGAGTAGGCTCGCATGCACCAGCCTTTTCGCGGAGGGTCTTTCCTACACATCCAGCTGACAGCCCAGAACCTGCAGTTTAATAACTAGGAGGAGCAAAGCGCAATTTAAGGGGCGCTCGATCCGCCCGGGATCCCGCTGTCTCCGCCTGCGCTCCGGGGCGGGCTGTCTCGGTCCGAACCGGACCTGTTCGGCTGTCCGGCTGCCCGAATTAGCAGGATTAATATGACAGGTGGCTGTAAAGTACCTATCTTACAAATCAAAACCTAACCATTCGTATTAACGCGCTCGATGCGTGTCTTTGAGACCTTTACATTGGCGCTGGCTACTTTAAATAAATTAAAAGCCAGCTATCCGCCCAGCTAAGGAAGACGCAGCGGTATTAATATTTCAGGGTCCGTGCGTGTGGTAAATGAGAGAGCAGCTGCTTTCATCCCCATTAGCCTGAATCTGCAGTTTCTCCTGGAAGCCATGCAATGGTCTATGTAAAGTCGAAAACTGGTCATATTCCCAAAAAGTGCACCGACGATTTTACTTTCCATCTATTGTCGCGTACATATTAAGCATGGTCTGTCACATCACGGCTCTTGTGCCCTATAATGCCTGATGAAATCTGTAAGCTAAGCAGAGCGGAAGTTTTTAAATGTCTCTATATAGTATTCCAAGTTACTACAGAGGCACCAATTACTGCAAGTCCCTAGATTAAAATGAAAACTTCTTACTGTTTTGGGGG
>JAAGVU020000062.1:3379941-3391161 GCA_011763525.2 Mormyrus iriodes | reverse complement strand
CGGCGTTTGCGGAGCCGCATGATCTGCGTCGTGCATTAGGTTATGTCGCTCCATCATCATCATCATCATCATCATCACCACCATAATCATCATCACCATCTGTACCTTCCAGGGCTGTTGCAGTCCCCAGCTAATCGTGCTCTCTCTCAGGTGTGACCTAATCCCTCACTGTGCACCACCAGCCGCGCTGATCGCAGTGCCATTAACGTGCGATGCGGTGAAAATGCCCACCTGCGTCTCGCTGCTTGCTGGCTCCTCACCTTCCGATTTTGAAACAAAGTAACGGCGTCTGCATGAGAGCGCCGCCCTGCGGTTACTCTGCGCGTTTACAGCCGCACATCGCACCTACATCGCAGGCGTATGATCGCAATCGTCGGCGCGATGGTATCTGCGGTCCGGAGAAACCAGCTCCTTTCTCGGATCTGTGACGATCTTGTAGGGTTCTTGCACACGCGATGTTGTCCCGGCTTATCGGCTGCATACCTGCCCGCAGCCGGAGCCCCCTCGCCGGCCCGGAGAGGAAGCTGAGCTTCTTCGTTTCTCCCACGTCTAACTTCAGTCTCCCACATGCTGTGGGGGTTAAAAGGATTGTTCGGCTTTTACTTCGCCAGATATCCAAAAATTGCAGGTTTCTCAGGAGTGTAAGCTGGCAACTGTGCAGAAGACCCTCCCCCTCCCCCCAACGTCCTTAACTGGAACTTTACACAATACAAGGCGATGATTGTCGTTGGTAAATTCAGCGTGGCTGGGAAGCTGCCACGGATTCCCTGGCTGTAATGCCGCTGTTTTCTCTCGGGAATTAATAAACGCTTTGCTATTGGAATTTGGAATAATTTGGAATATGCTTCTTTTACAGCCAAGCGCGGTTCACTTGTGTCTTTGAGAACCACGCCCCCTACTGGCCCACACTCAAAGTCTGAGAGTTCCCCATGGTCGTGACTCTGATAGTGGTATCTGAAAATGTAACTTCTAGCTGTATGTGTAACATTGCCATTGGGGGGAGTGGTCTGTGTGTGTTAGAGCAGTGGCCATTGTGGGGAGTGGTCTGTGTGTGTTAGAGCAGTGGCCATTGGGGGGAGTGGCCTGTGTGTGTTAGAGCAGTGGCCATTGGGAGGAGTGGTGCACAGTTTTGCTCCCTCTCAGCTCCCAGCCAATCAGGAACACCGAAAACTGGTACAGGAGCTGGGAGGAAGCAGAAAGGTGGACTGTCTGAGGGTTCCCGGGAACTGGGTTGGGAAACACTGGGTTAAATTATCTCCCCACCTTATGGTCCGCAGGGAATACCATGAGCAACCTCATCATGATCTTACCTCCCCTTTACGGTGCCCTGCAAACCCTGAAAGATGGTCTGGAGACACGTTACGTCTTCGCCTTCCTGGGCCTCGCAGGTGAGTCTGAGTCTCGGTGAAACTCGGCTGGAGCTCACCTCCACGGCTCCTTCTGAGCCGGACATCGGCCGCCGCGGTGCGCTCACATTTCATTCTCTCTTAACTCTGCTGAACATTGTTCATTCTCAGGGATTTCCTTGTCAGAAGGATCCCAGTGGCTCTGTGAAATGAAATATTAGACTGATGGTTTAGTGGCATTAAAAAGAAAGCATGCACACACACACACGATACTGGATTAACATTCATTATAAGAAATTGGAGAAATATTTGACCATCACTTTAACAACCCTTATTTAAAGAACTTTGCCCCAGGGGCAAACTAGTACAACTGCTAGCCTTTTGTTTGTGAAGAAGTTGGCAAGAAAGATTAAATACCGACAGCGTCTACATCACAGCTCCATGAAACGCTGATCCGTGTCATACACACAGCGAAAGTGGGACATTAGTCAGACAGCTGACAAGTGACCACTGGCCTCTCATTTCCAACTTTGACCTATATAACCCTGGAGCCTGACCCAACCCCGACTGACGTGTTCAGCTGCAGGAATGTGGTGCCGGAACGCAGGTTTGTATCAGGAGTGCGTGGGCTTAACTGAGTAGGAGCGACGTGGAGGCCAGCCAGCGAGGACGCGCCCAGAAGCTGTTCCTAAAACCCGAAGGAGCTCGGCCGGGGCCTGTTAAGCTCGCTCAGATGGTGTTCAAAGCTGGGAAGGATTACTGCCTCTGTTCAGCTTGTTGGAGCTTGTATGCAGAGGGAAGGTGTGGGAATGCCAGGCCCAGGCATGGTTTTCCCGCCAAATCAGGGTACAGGCTGGTGCATCCAGGCAGCTGTGCCATTGGCCAGGGGCATGGCTACGGGTGGCCAAGGGGTGGGCAGTGCCCACCCAATCGGATTGTCTGCCCACCAAACAGACATGCCTAGTTAACCAATCATTATTGATTTAATAGAATTGCTGAATTATGAAATGAATAACTTTTTCTGTCACCACCCCCCGAACTTTTGGTGCCCACTCAAATGCCCGTCCCAGGATGGCATCCCAGTAATGCCATGGCCATTGGCACATGATGAGTGGGAAATGAATGCTGTAATGTTCTCTCCTGTCTTGCAGCTGTAGGCGTCGGGTCCTGGGGCTTTCACATGACGCTGCAGTATGAGATGCAGGTTAGCTCGTCCTGCCCGGGCAATGTCCATTGAAGAGGTCATCTGTGTTTAAGGGAGAAAAAAGATCCAGACATACGACAAGACGTAAAGTACAGGAGATGAATTGCTGCCTTGCCTTTAAATTAAAAAAATATATCTGGAGTAAGCAGCTTAGGGTTTAGCTAATGGGGGTGCATTACATTTTACTTATATAGCCAACACTTTTATCCAAAGCAATGTACAATTTCAAAATCAGGGTCATCCAGTCCCTGGAGCAAATGGGAGTTAATAGCCTTGCTTAGGAGCCCGGTGATGACATCACTCTGCTGACCATGGGATTTGAACCAGCGACCTTCCGATCCCAGGCACAGGGTCCTAACTTGCTGAGCCAAACACCAAAACCTAAGGAGGGTTTGGGTTTAAGGCAGAGACCATCCTGTATTTTTATTTGGAAGAAGCCTCTCTGGGCTCCAGGCGAAGGTGTTGCTCCTTGGCTCGGTCTGGCCGATTTGCCTCCACACGACGGGCTGGCGGAGGCGGGAGAGAAGCGCCTGGCCGTGGGGCATGCGTGATCATTTCTGTCTTCTACCTCACTCCCTCGCTTCCTCCATCCTGCAGTTACTCGACGAGCTGCCGATGATCTACAGCTGCTGTGTTTTTGTCTACTGCCTGTGAGTGTGTCCACCCGCCTACCCGCACACCCCCCCAGTCTGCAGAAACAGGACAGGCCCCTTTTTGCCCCACAATCTGATCAATCATGTGTGGAGCACAAGCAGTTACCCCGCTGTGGAACTTAAAAACATCCACTGGCAAATTCTTCTAACTGGGCAGTGGTTAACAGACCCATGGAAACTTACCATAACCTACCAGAGGTTCCCTACTGTCACTGTGATTGGACTAGTTAGTTCAGGTTTGTTTACATGCTTTGACTGCCATCTAGTGGTGAGACGTTTTAACGATCTCACACTCCCTGCGTTCACGTCCAAGTACAAGGGCTGTTCCTCAGTAAGATTTTTTCTGTATTGCAGATACGAATGTTTCAAGCAGGAGAACTGTATAAATTACATCCCGATCGTAGTTTTGGCAGGATTCAGCATTGCAGTGACTGTGGTGAGTGAGCTAACTTCAGTACAATTGTATAATGCAAGCTTTCAATGAATTAATTCAGTAAATTTTATTCTGTATTGTTCTCATAGATATGACTGAATTTTCCAGTCTTGTAGCTGCCTTTTGTCAGTTCTCTTTTGCCCGAGTGTTTATGATAAATCACTCTGCTGTTTACTTTTGCAGATAACTGTACACACCTAACGCCTTTCGATTTAACTACCTGTTCCATAGTCCTCAGCCATTTCTGTCCCGGTTTGCGTGTATTAGGGTGAATAACGTGCTGTACTTTCCTCCTAGGTGTACTTGCAGTGGAAGGAGCCTGTGTTTCATCAGGTCGGTGAGCCGCGATCTTCAGGAAATTCAACCCTTTTGTTTGTTAGGGTCTGACAGAGATCTGGGGAGAGATCCAAGCCTTTCTCTAACATGATATTGAAGGGGGGGGGTAACACCTTCACATTCACGAGGGTGAAAAATCATGAATAATAGGAACCCCCCAACTTCAAGCTATAACAGATTTTTTGTTTTATCATTCAGGCTCGGAGACTATTACCAATTTCGAAACAGTACTGTACTGTACACTTTGCATGTCAAATCACTTTGTCATTTCCTTTTAATAATATACAGACCATCTAAATTATGGCCCTCTATGTACAAAATTACTATTATATACACTGGCAGCACTATGTTTTGAACTCATTACAAATGCAAAATTAACGGTACTGAAAAGTTTAAAGGCTTCTCCAAGAAACACGAGATTCCAGGTCACTGAGACAACTGTGACTGAGGCTGGCAGCCGAGACAAAGACGTGTAAAAATTCCTGTTTAATTGTTCACGGCCGACTCGTGAATAACCAAAACTGCGAATGTCAAACACGCAGCTGTGAAGGGGTCACTGTACTGTGTTCACACTCTCCTGACAGTCCAGGCCCTTGAGACGCCTTGCTTCAGGGCAGGTTGTTTTGCTTTGAGTGCCGCTGGGTTATTTTAAAGCTTTCGAGCTCTGACATAAATTTTTTATTAATTCAGTAAACGCCTTGGACTGCAAGTTTATTGAAGGGTTAGGGGTTAACGTAATCACTTTAGACAGCGAGCGCACTGAATGCGTTTCGCAAAGCGGGGTAGTCTGCGTCTGAGGACACAGCAGAGGCAGACGGATCAATCCAGTGGAGTTTCTTGAATTGCTTTTGTAACAGAGACCCCCCTCCCCCTCCTCAGGTCATGTATGGAATACTGGTGGGCTGTTTGGTCCTGCGGTCTATCTACATAGTGACATGGTAAGTGGCTGAGCCGTATTTCCAGTGCTGACCAGCAGGGGGCACCTCCTGGCCATGTTATATGTGCAGCTGCTGAATGGCAGAGGTGTAAATGGATGCTTGTCCTCGTTCCGGCTCTGGCAGGGTGTATCCATGGCACAGGTCCCTGTGCTATGCCTCACTGGCCGTCTTCTTCATGGGCTTCGTCTTCTGGAATGTGGACAACCTGCTGTGTGACACTCTGAGGTAGGGGTCCACGATTGGGACAACTGGCCTCCCAGAGGCCCTCTAATGACGGGGGGGGGGGCAGTTCCGAGGCGTCTCCCTGGCAGCTCGCAGAATATCGTTTTCTTTAAATGGAATCTTTATTAAATCTCGGAGTACCTTATTTTGGTCCCATGCTTGGTTTTCGTTCAACCCCCCCTCTACAGGGCGAGCCGCCAAAGCCTGCCCCCACTGATCGGGGCAGTTACCCAGTTCCATGCCTGGTGGCACATCCTGACAGGCCTGGGCTCTCACCTGCACATCCTTCTGAGGTAAAACATGAAAACAAGAAACCATCATGGATACTGGGGCTCCTCCAAAAAGGGGCGACGTGCCATGGTGAAACGGGGGGGCCTGAACGGTCAGTGTTCACCTGAAACGAATCTCCCTAGCTGACAAAAACGGTCTGTCCTTCCTCAGCCTCCAGACGAGGGCCACATACCTCAAACGAAGACCCAAAGTGAAGGTTGGTATTATCAGGATGCAGTTTACAATATAAACAGCAGGTGGCAGCATGATCAAAGCCTTGCTATAATAGATTGGGGCGCCCCCTATCCAGTTCCTGTGCAGCGTCTGGCCCATGGTGCACACCGAGCCCAGGTGGAAGAGCTGAGCTGTGGAGCCGGGACCTGCCAGCGCTCGCCAGCCGCCGCTCGTAGCTACACCGACAGACGGCTGGACGCCAGGAGGGCGATGCCTGTCTGCACTGTCCCCAGGGCCTTGGTGGCATGCAGGAGTTCAGTTAGGCTGGATCCTCTTTCATGGTTCATTAACATTAGCTCTGGTTTATTTCTCCCCCATGGTCTAGCTGTGAACACTGACACTGGCCAAGAAGCGCGCACACCCATGCGGGGGATTCTGTAAGATGTCATCGGTTCGGTTCAATAACAGAAGGAAACTATGTTTATGGATTTTGTATTTTACTTTTTCATTGCTGCGGAGTAGATTGCCTGTATTTCAGTCTCCCGCTGCTGATGTCTGGACTGATTTTTATTGAGCCCCTTCTTACATTTACTAAACAAATAATCTGGAGCGATCGCAGGTTCTCGTCACCATAGTCCTGCATTTCACACCCCACACACGACATAAGGGATTTATTTTATTATTATTATAATTTTTTTTAAAAAAAAACAAGGGTTGTGTTCTAACTTTGTGTCTTGTGTAATCCTATCAGATTCCTGCCTCAGGAACCAAGTGGCACAATGCTGGGATGTGAACTCATTGTACTGGCTAGTCACTGAACTGTAGCTGTAATTAGGGGGGGGTTTCCAACAGGACAGCCTATAATAAGTCAAAGAAATACCCTGAAGTTGGTTTCATATGCGTCACGTCCTTAATTCACAGTTTGCCTTCATTAATCTTTGAATTGTCTGCCTCCACGGTGAAAGACCGAGGAATCAAGCGAGATTGACGGCCAGTATGTCCATAACTGCTGAAAATTAGAGAGTGCCATGCAGAAAAGGTGAAGGAACCGACAATACAGCATCTGAAGCTACAATTCAAAGTCAAATATGACACTCGCGGGGTAACATGGTGTCTCAGCGCCCAGCCTTGTTGAATCGCGACCCCAGCATTTGGGTCTGGATCCCAGCCTGATCTGAACAGAAGCAGCGTGTTATCCTGTCCCTACTGCGCTGTCTCAATTATCTACGTCCACTTTAAAAGCCGATAACCTTTGATGCTGGGCGGCAGCTTTCTGGTTTTATAATGACGCGCTCTAACCATAATTACACTTGACTTAGCCGCGAGTTTCATAAGCAGCGACATACCCAGTACATTCTGAGCTCAGAGCACGGACAGCTGGGAGCTCGCATCCTGTACGGTCCAAACATTCCCCGCCTACGGCGATCGGGATCGGCTGTGTTTCACGGTGTTTTATGACGGATGAGCTCATATGTTTCTAAAAATACATGCAGTCGGTTCCGGATTTACAGTAGTCACGCTGCGTGAGACATCGCGGATCATGTAGGCGGACGGGGAAGCCCAGCCTGACTAGACCGCGGCAAACGCCTACCCCCGCTTTGGAGAGCCGTGACGGCAAGCAGCTTAACGCATGCTTGTCGTACTGGCAGTTCCAGCATATGTTGTGCTGGCATGCTGGTCATTTTTCAGCATGGTAATGCCTTTATAAAATCAAGTGAGTCACACTTTTTGTAGTAGTGGGAACATGGCTACATTTTCTGCCCCCTAGTAGGAAAACTGGCATTTTGATTCAATCAGTAAATTAGACGAAATCTGGCCGCGGGTGCTTTTGTCCCCATACCGGCACGAAATTGTCCTGCTTTGAAGGTGGAGAGTTTTATACCTGGAAACGCACCAGGCAAGTTGCACTGAAGATAGATGTATCATTATCCCTTGTGTATTTTACTTCTTCCGTTCTAAATTCTAGGATCTATAGAATTTATCCATATTTTGAAAATGGACTGGGGTTACTTCTACCCCCAAAATAACACAGAGGTTATACATGCTCTGTTTTGTCTGACCAGCAGTTTCTGTAGGCCTAAAATTGACAGAAGGTTAAATTAAGATTTAATAACCATTTGTGAACTGCCACCATGTTGCTGCCCATGAAAGTGTTTTTGGGATTAGAGGGCTGGGGTTAAGAGCCTTGCTGAAGGGCTCCACAGTGAGAAGATTATTCCAATAAAGACAGCAGGATGTGAACCCTCAGCCTTCCGGACGCAGGCAGAGATCCCTGTACACCGCTACGCAATGCTCAGGCAGCTGCTCGCCTATTCAAATGTACGTCTGTCTAATTTACGATAATTTGCTCTGTGTCTATGGGTTTGCATATGATTAATTTTAATATCAATCGGATTCAAGCATTAAGAGCAGAAGAAAGCTGCCGACTTTTTTCACAATATTCAGGGTCCAAGTACTGTTAGCTGCTGCACCCCTATTATTCTTCGCCTTTGTATTTGTAAAGTTGCATGATGAATTATATTCTCGCTATATGCAAACGAATTAGCACACACAGAGACATACATTTGTGTTTATAATATATATCTCAAATGTTGTTTAATCCGTTTCTGAATATGGGGTAGCTGCTGTAATCGCTTAAAAAATTCAACCGATTATAACGGGAACATTTCACCCAGAATTTCATCGGGTTGTTGAATACAGGGCTGGAGATTAAGCTGGCCCACTCGTCTGAGGCGAGTGATGTAGCCAAACACTAACCTGCTGGCTAGGAAAAAAAAATATGCTTGTCAGACTATATTTTTGTTTTGATTTTACTGAAATATCCCAACTGGTTAGTCGTAAAAATTCTTTCCTGCGTGGATTATTGGAAATGCCTACAAAATGTACCGAAACGTAACCTTGATGCCAACCCACTTGCTGTACAGCAAGTGGCGCTGCCGAGTTTGAAATCCTACATTGCATGCGTGTTTCGGCAGCACAGAGAGGCTTCCTCGAGTCGTATTAGAGCATTAGACAGGGCCAGGAGTTTGGGTGGGGGGTATTTCTGTGGGTCCAGCTGGAAGAACCTCCTGTACGTGGGTGCGAATTACGCCGTGGCTATCAGGGGAGCCCTATTAATAGGTGTTACGGTCCCATATGACGTCACCTGCTTCTTTATAGTCTGTCGTTAAAATGTCTTTCTACAAAACTGTTATACAAGCCACGATTTCAAATCAGCACGCGACGGGGGGAACACGGGGGGAAGTGAGTGTCCCACAAAACCCCCATGCATGGCCACAGCAGGAATAGATGCACAATTGTGTTAATTTAGTGGAGACAGGTGCTCGGGAAATGGAATGTAATGAGCAAATAAACACACGACCTTAATGTACAAAAAATAAACAATAACCTATAACCCAAATGTGGACATTTTTTAGAGTTCCCCCTAAAAGTCTCAGGGGAGGCTTTCAAGGAGCTCCTTTTCAGAGGAGCTGAGCTCCCCTTAGCTCCCCCGTAATTCAAACCACGTGTTTTTTAATGGTTCTTGACTTCTTTATCATCAGGACCTGCTGAACTGCTTCTCCCCTTGTTCCAAGTTCTGTTGACCCCACCCTGCTTGGCATCAGACATGTGGGGCGCCTGGTGGGAATGTCTGGCTTGACACCTGCCCCCATCTGTCAGCCTTGCTCCTGCGGATTTCCTGTCCTCGCTCCTCCCATCTGTGCCTGCATTTCGCTCCCAGAGGCTTATCGTGTACTTTGGCAACACACCTTTTCCATCAAAGTGTTTCATCGTGTAGGTCAGGACACTCAGTACAATGACAGCACAATTTAGAAATCCTAGTTTGTTGGCAACATGCATGCAGTCAAGCGCTAGTTCAATTCTGGGGGCTTAAGGACCATTTTCAGTAAGTCAAGATGAAAATGTGAGTTTTGGGGGTAATCACCAAGGTGTACGAGCCCTGCAGCACCTGGACAGATGTTCTTCACCAGAAATGTGCTGTGACCTCTTCACTTTTAAGATCTTACCTCTTTTAAAATCTTCAAGCAAACACGGAATGGAAATGTATATCAATCCCCTCTTTCCTTCATGCGGGTGTGATTTTAGGAATTTTGGGTGGCGTAAGAGGGGCTGTAGTTCATACAGAGGGGCCAGTCTTATCATTAGCCAATGATATGTTTCGAATTGGTGAGTGACAAGGGAGGGGGCACTCCAAGGGCCAATCAGCTTTCAGCTGAGGTCAATCCCCTGTGGCCCCACCCATGTATACCTGTTTGCTATTTTGGGTTGGGAGTGACTGACGTCTTAGCTAGCAGCTGGCTGGAGGTATCTTTTAACATCCATCCTGTAGAGGTTCTGAGCCTTCATACCTCGGACAGTTAGACCCACAGGATGTGGAAGTCTTCTGGGGAAACACATCAGACAGTGTGAGTTATACATGCTGTGCAATAGGCAGTCTTACTTGCCAAACACCACATGGCATGGCCTATTCCTCATGTGTTTAGGGATGTTAATTGCATCACCATCATTCCCAGGCTGTGGGGCCAAAACCGCAAGGTGCTGGAATGGAAATTCCCCAAACATTCAGACTGACTGCAATTCACTAAAATCAGTGTTTCCCAATCCAGTCATCAGGAACCCGAAGAAGGTCCACATTTTTGCTCACTCCTAGCTCCCTAAATGTAGACTGTCTGACTGGGAGTCGGGAGGGAGCAAAAACGTCGACTGTCTGTAGGTCCCCAAGGACCAGGTTGGGGAACACTGACTTAAATCAATGTTTTACTCATATAACGGACAAACACATTTTCACGTCTTTATTTGGCACATTCTGTAATCCATTGTGGCTTACTGGTCAGTGGATACAAAAAAGGTTTGTTCTGGGCTTCTGAAGTATTTTCAAAGATTTGCAATAAACGACTTGTTCTTGGAATAGTATTTTTCCCTATTTCAAGTAAACTTTAAATAGCTTTTATTTAAGATCCCAATGAGTCAGACTTGGTTGTTCAGCTTATGTTGTTATGTTTGTTTTGTAGGACAGTTCTGCATGTGTCAAGCACTAATACATAGCAACAGGGCTTGTAATACCTGTTACAGGAAGAGTTTGGAAAGACTGGGGGTTAATGTGTCAGCCTGCTCACTGCTCCCTCTAGAGGAGGGCACAGCTACTGCTAGATGTAGGACCACAAACAAGCAAAGGATGTCAAACGTGGCTGAGGACATGGATTGCTTTAAAAGAGAGCCATGGACAGACACTGATTGCTTTACAAGAGAGGGATAGAGAGACATCGGTTGCTTTACAAGAGAGGGATGGAGAGACAGGGCTCCCAAAGCTGATATCACATTTGATGCAGCTCTCTCCTTAAATGAACTGATCCCAAATGCTCCCCAATTCTCTGATATCATGCAGTCAAAGCCACAGGAAGCAGTCAGAAGCAGCCAGAAGCAATTTGTGATTTGATTCTTGGCCCCATTGCAACAGGGTCTCTTGTAAAATGGTGGGATATTGGGCAACCATCCAGATGGATCAACGTGTGTCATCACCGGGGGCGGGGGGGGGGGGGGGGGGGCGGCCGTGAAGGCGCCAGTAAAAAAGGGGCGCACCCCCCGGCCCCAGCGGCCCTGTTCCACCCCTCCCCCCCCCCCCCCACCCCCCCACCCCCTACCC
>JAAGVU020000062.1:3342213-3359748 GCA_011763525.2 Mormyrus iriodes | reverse complement strand
TCCGGGTACTCTGGTTTCCCCCCACAGTCCAAAAACATGCTGAGGCTGATTGGAGTTGCCAAATTGCCCGTAGGTGTACGTGTGTGTGTGTGTGAATGGTGTGTGTGTGTGCCCTGCATTGGGTTGGCTCCCCATCCTGGATTGTTCCCTGCCTTGTGCCCGTACCCCCCGTGACCCCAAATAGGATAGGCGGTTACAGAAGATGGACAGATGGATTTTGGTATGTGGCTGTATGACAAAGTCAAGCCCCCTCACTGCCCAGCAGCGGCGTTGCCAGGAATTTTCTACAGGGGGCGAGTATTGTGCGTATCCAGCCTTTCACCTCCAAGTTTTCCGTGCACACAACTACAGCACGGCCCAATGTATTTTCACGTTTCTTAAAAACAGTTATTACATTAGTTTTTACATGACACATAACCACAGACATTTTAGCTAATTCATCGCGATTGCAGTGATTTTATTTCAATTGCTTCAGAACAATATTGAAATTGAAAATACAGTAAAATGACGGTCTATTTGCTGTAAGATTTTTAATTCCTTACAGTACATAGGAACAATTAGGTGTGTAAATAAGAAAGTAGTCTCCTAACTCAACTCACGGGATTTCACGATTATGGGGAACACGGGTCTTAACCCTTGTGTTATTTTTGGGGTCGAAGAGACCCCAGTTCATTTTCAAAATGAGGATAAATTCTGTAGAATCTAGAATTTAGAACGGAAGAAGTAAAATACACAAGGGTTAAATGTAAATATTTCGGAATTTCACACGGGGGGTTCCTATGTGAGGCTATGCCACTGTTGTCCTGTGAGTGTCTGTCAGTGACAGTGGGACAGAATCCATTGTCCACCAAAACCTCCAGCTGAGGATATTTCCAAGCAAAATGACTCAGCAGTGTTTCTGGAATGAATATTCAGAAACCTATATACATTTTGCAAAGTCCCGACAAAGGCGTGGAAAGATGTGACAGTCTTTCCTGGCTCGGAGAGGCAGATCGTACCATTCTGTCCTACGAAGGCACTACATACTCTGACACCAAAACTGAGAATAAGGGCTTTAACATTTTTTGACTGTCCATCAGTATATGCAGCTGTAGATAGTATTTTCTTTAAAATCAGGCATAGTAGATATTTTGTCACAAGACAAAACAGAGCAGAAGAGACTGGATTTTTAGTCATAACTCAGTTATTTGCAGCTTCATGCCGTTTTGCTTTTGTGGGGCAGCATAAATGTCTGCTGTCTAGTCAGTCTGAGGTGCCGCCTTGCCTCATTTCTGCATGCCTCCTGCTGTGTTTTCCCGCAAATATAACTGTTGGCCTCTGGGACTGTAGCAAAGATCTCAGAACTAAAGGGCATTTTCACTGGTCTCTAAAGATACTGTTCTTGTGTGTTAATTCACGGCCTAACCACATTTGATCGCTGACCTTATCGGTTTGAAGTTTGGCATGTAGGCTTGAAGAATTGGTCCAGCTAAACTATCTTTGAATTAGACATGGATGAGCTGTTAATGTTACGTGCAGCACAATTAAAATCACTTCGATTTTTTTCTAATTATTTTTATATGGTTCCTCAATGACTCGTAAGGTGATTCATTGAAACAATGAGCACATGCTGTATTTATTCAAAAAGGAAGAATTGAATGATATTTTAACAACAATCCAGCTAAAGTGCCATCTTTGTCACGACAGTTAAACACAAAATGCGGAGGGAATCGATCGTGATTTAATCATTTGATTCAATCGTGTGACGTGATTATTCAACATCTTAATCGAGCCTAATGATTAGAGCTGAGCTGTATAGGAAAGCAGGATAAACAAAGGCTCGGGGGGGGCGCAGACTGAGTGCAGACCCCTCCCCCACCACCACTCACTGTATTTTATCACCATAAAGATCATCCCTCCCTTGGGGCCTTGGGCTTGTGTCAACGCATGTCTGGAATGTCAACACCCCAACCACCCTGGTTAAGCACTATGAGCAGAAAGCCAGTGAAGGAGATCCAAGGAGAACATTCTTCACGATGATACCTGGAGCAGCCGTCGTCATCATTGCCAGCTTGACCTTCACAGCCTGCCAGGCTGCACCGGCACCTGGAACAGAGCTGACCCCGTCTCTCAAAGACCAGCGGGCTGCTGAGGTGACCTTGCATTTCCACTTATATCCAAGTGCCTGTTCGCTTTATATTGTGGTGCTTTTAGTTATATCATCTGTGATTGGTCGCTCCTTCTGTGTATGTAATTTATTCATGAGGATGTACTTTGTGAACATGTGACCCAGAGGATCGGGGATACATGTAGAAAGCCTTGCCACATTTAAACTGAATAAAAATGCAAGTTTACAAGTAAACGTGCTTTGTTTGTAACAAACCTTATTTGTCATTTGGTGCACATGAAGAACAGAAAGAGGCCCTGAAGGTGGCACTGTTGGGTTTCCTTTGTGTCTGCACACAGGAGTACCTCTCCCGCTTCTACTCCAAAGCTGGCAAGGGCAGGAAAGTCCCGGCGGTGGATTTCGCCACAAAGCTGAAATCCATGCAGCAGTTCTTCGGCCTGGAGGTCACCGGGAAGCTGGGTTCCAACACGCTGGAGGTGATGAGAAGGCCTCGCTGCGGCGTCCCTGATGTCAGCCTGTACACTCTCCCCGATGGGAAGCCCAAATGGGAGAAAAACCTACTAACATACAGGTACCATCCCAAGAATCAAGGCTTTTTATTATAGGACAGCCTGTGGGTCATTCCCCCTCAAAATCCAGGTATTAATGATAGCTTCCTGGGGGCTCGGATGGAGGTGAGCAGGCTGTGGAGTATTCTCACCTCAGCTCGGCTCGTGACATCCCTCCCAAAGGCACTATTTTGATGGACGATCTCCCCCCAGGGGCTGATCAAAGCGCAGGCATCCCCCCGCTTTATGAACATTCGCCACTTTGCTTTTACGAAAAACCTACATTAGCACTTGTTTCCGCTAGCCGAAAGAATTCCGAAGAGGATTGTCACTTTTAAGAAAAAAGTAAGACATCAGTGAGCCAGTTACAGCTGAAAAGTTCCTACCGCCCAGTGACATCCTAGAGCGATGCATTACTCACATGATGGTGGTGATGCTGGTGTAAACAGACCTACTGCGCTGTCAGTCATGTAAAAGTATAGCAGGTACAGTTATGAACATAATACTTGATACTGATAACAAACAAGGGGGCGGCATGGTAGTGCAGCGGTCAGCGCTGTTGCCTCACACCTGTGGGACCAGGGTTCAGGTCTCCACCAGGGTTCCATGTGTGTGGAGTTAGCATGTTCTCCCTGTGTCGTCATGGGGTTTCCTCTGGGTACTCCGGTTTCCCCCCACAGTCCAAGAACATACTGAGGCTGATTGACGTTACCAAATTGCCTGTAGGTGTGCATGCTGTGTGCGTGTGCCCTGCGGTGGGTGGGTGCCCCATCCAGGGTTGTTCCCTGCCTTGTGCCCATAGACTCCAGACCCCTTGGAACCCTGAATAGGACAGGCAGTCACAGAAGATGGATAATAAACAACTCTATTACTGGTTTACGTATTTACTGTACTGTACGTTTTATCATTGTTTAGGCTATACCATATAGCTTAGGTGTGTAGTAGGCTGCACTGTATTGATTTTAGAAAGTGAAACTACATTGTACATAATCATTTCCACATTATACAGGCTGTTTAATTATCACATCAATCCTGCTTTCACTGTATGTTAGTCGTATTTTAGGTTTAACGTGTTATTTGGTATGATTTGGCAGGGTATATTTTTGCTCTGGGAACGCTCAAAATTTGTTCCCATACAAATGAACGGTAATGGCTTCTTCACCGTACGCCGTTTCAGCTTACGAAAGGTTTCGCAGGAACGCTCTCCTTTTCTAAAGCAGGAGATACCGGTATTATCCAAAACCTCAGGCATTCGGGTTTTCGAGGACCCAAACCGTGCATCACTACTAACACAGAACATGCCTGTCTTTAATTATAATGAAAAAAAATGATGTTCCCCGGTCCAGAATAACTAACTACACACCGGACCTGAGCCAGAAGGAGGTGGATGACATCATTAGTCAAGCTTTTAAGATCTACAGTGACGTCACCCCCTTGGATTTCAAGCAGGTCTTCAGTGGCACGGCAGACATCATGATCCTATTTAAAGGCGAGGGTGAGTCTGGTTCCGTTCTAAATTCTTCTGGTGAGTCTGCTCCTGGCCAAGCGTCCCCCTCTGCACCCTGCTTTCAATGCCCACTTTACCGGTTTCTCTCCTCACTCCTGTCAGATCACGGTGACTTTTATCCCTTCGATGGCCCACGGGGTACCCTCGCCCACGCATTTTCCCCAGCAGAAGACTTTGGTGGAGACACACATTTCGACGAGGATGAAGAGTGGACCCTGAGTCAGAAGGGTACTCCAGACTGACCAAGTTGATCAAGGTAACTGAAGAACCTTCAAACTGATCCATTCATTCGAATGTATCCAGGAATCAATCTCTTCTTGGTTGCTGCCCATGAGTTTGGCCATGCCCTGGGACTGGATCACTCCAAGAACCAAAGTGCTTTGATGTTCCCAACCTATCAGTACGTGGATACCAAAGACTACCAGCTACCTTTCGATGACCGAGCTGGGATCCAGGCTTTGTATGGTGAGTTTTTACTGGGCAATTCTGGTCAATGAAGGGGAAGCCAAATCACACTCAAACCCTACCGATTTCCCCTCGAGGTGTTCGGAAACCTGTTAAACCGAAACCTAAACCTGAACCGAAACCCGATCCGGAACCGGAGCGATGCCGACGGGACCTGGTGTTTGATGCTGCTACCAGCATCAGGAGTGAGCTGTACTTCTTCAAAGGCAGGTGAGCCAAACCTTCATCATGGCTGTCTTGGAATCCAAGATGTTATCTCAGAACTCTGCTGTTTGGCTATGTGTCTGTGTGTCTGTTGTGTGCCGCGTGCCTCACCTGTCTCGGCTTGTGCCTCAGCTACTACTGGAAGAAGAGCAGCTTATCCAGCTCAGTTCCCATAGCACTTATCAGAAAGACCTGGCCTTCAATCAGCTCTGTAGACGCTGCCTACGAGAACACAGACAAAGACGTTGCCTATCTTTTCAAAGGTACGTCAGAGCATCCACAAATGCATAGAGAGTTGGGACAAACATGGTTTCATTCATATTTACCCCTGGCATTTTAACCCGAGGTGACGCTTCTGTACCCATTCTTGCAGTTATATATATTGACAAAATCGGAAGTAATTCTAGCGCTTTTCTCAGTGACACAACAGCTATGCCCTCTTTAGGACTGGAACTAGTCACCCTTTACATACAGGCTCCTGTCCCAAGCACACCACTTCACTCATCCGCTTTACAGCTTATTTGGCCCTTCTTACTTCGCTGAGTCGTCCAATAAATGGCTCGCTTGTTTTGAGTGATGAGCTTCCCACTTGCAGGTAAACAGTACTGGGCTGTTAAAGGCACTCAGATGCAGCCCAGTTATCCCAAAGCCATCTCCGACTTCGGCTTCCCGGCCCAGGTTACCGCGATAGACTCCGCGGTGTACGTGGCAGCCACCAAAAAGACCCTCTTTTTTGTCAACGATCTGTACTGGAGGTGAGCGGAATGTTTGAACAACGTAGCTCATTAACTTAGTCTTTGATGTACAATGGGTCCAAGCGCTGCAAACATGTGCTATAACCTATAGCTATGACGAGAGGAGGGGTAAAATGGACCACGGGTATCCGAGACACATCTCTGACAACTTCCAAGGGATTGGCACGAAGGTGGATGCAGCCTTTCAAAACTACGGTAGGAAAATGTGACAGCTGGGAATGACGTGCTTTGGTGTACATATACACAGCTACTAGGCTACATCTACAGTGGGCTGGTGCCGTTCAGAGAATGTTTGTGGGATTTTACAGTACATACAAACAAAGAGACACATGTAGAGGACCAATCATTGACATTTTTGAACACATATTTAAATATTTAAAGATACAGTGACGTGATTTAAGTAGCATGATCACTAAGAGGGTAACACTGAGGTCACATAGCTCCTGGGTCAGGAATTGAAATCCCACCTGTGCTTTGCATATGTTCTCCAGTAGATCGGAAGTCTTTCTAGGATGTACCCCAGCCTTGTGTCCTGTCCTGTCTGGGATAAGGTCCAGGCCCACCTACAACCCTGACCAAGATAAGCAAGTAGAAAATGGATGGAATGATTTACTGTAACCCACACTGGGGGAAGCGATTCGTACAAATATCTCCAAATGACATAGTGAGATGTGAATTGTAGTGAAGGCTTCTATTTAGACACAGAGGTATCAGGTATGGAGGACAGGTATAACTGACCAGATTTCAGATTTCAGCATGTGCAGTCCAAGCGGTCATATCACAAGGCCCCCCCCCGAAAACCAGCCACTGCATGTTGGCGAGAGGCCTCCTTACGCAATGGCCACAAAGCACTTGGTGCACTAGTTAATGGTCCAAAGGACAAATGTGTGAGATTAACTCAGAAACACGAAGACTAATGAGCCACAGCATCGTCAAAGTGTTTGGGACAAACAGGAGGAGAAGGTGCATTTAAAAAACGATGTCAAATTCCTGCCATACCCTCCCCTTCTGTTTCCGTTTCCATAATTCCGTCGTCTAACTGCTTTTCCTGGACAAGCCTGCAGGGGGCGTCCTTACACAGTATGCCAGTCCACTCAGACACACAGTACAGGCAATCTAGGGGTGCCAGTTAGCAAGTGTTGGGAAAACACATAGCAGAGGGAGAACACAGAGCACCCCCACAACCTCCAACCCAGGCGGTGGGGGGCCCAGTCACCGATCCAATGCGCTGCCCCATTAACTCTTTTCATTCATATTGGTCTTTGCCTGCAGGTTATTTCTACTTTTCTGAAGGGGCCAGACAAATCGAGTACCTGTTACAGTCCAAGACAACCAACCGCGTCCTTCTCAACTACGGATGGCTCAACTGCTACTGAATCCCCCCCGCGTCCTGCAAAGAACGTGCAAACGCTGTATTTACTCACATCCAGGGGCAACAATAACACCCTGTTTATTTGGCGGCTATTACTTTAACCTCAAGCCATCCTCAGAAACACAGCTTACTTTGTGAACAATCGCTGCACACTTTTGTAGTATTTTCTAGAATGTATGACGTTAATAAACACCTCAACCCAAAGTGCACATTGTTGCTTTTAAAATCCTGATATCTTTGGCACTTTCATCATGTTGGTTTTAATTGTAAGCATTCATTAAAGGAATCTTCAACGCAACATATACAGACTGCCATCAGACTTACAGAATAGCTCCAGGAAACATAGAAAAACATATGAAAATATTATTTTGCGCAAATATTGTATTTGTATAATTTTTTTTATTATTGCGGCAGCGCCATCTAGTGGATGCATTCACCGAAACTCGAGAACCATGCTTCGCGCATTACGCAAACGGCAGCATCTGGCAACGGTGACAAGTAAATCGACAGAAGTGTAAATATCCAATATTTTGAGGTGCAAAGGGTAAGTCAATATGACAGGGTAATTTCTAGAACGTTACCCTTGGGCAGGCCCCAGCAGGAGAGTTTTTTTTTAAGCAGAGGTGGTTCTAGAGTCTAGACCATTTCAGCGGGGGGAGGCAGTTGTTATGTTAGAGGGGTCAGATGCATTTGACCTTAATGCCCTCCAAGTATTACTTGCACTAGATTGTCAGCATAGAGAAGCAAAAGACAATTTTGAACAACGGATAAGTTATTTATGCAGTGCTGTGTAGTTACATTGTACAATTTTCTCTGCTTTTCACCGACTGAAGCAACTTGACCACCCGGCGCACCTGTGATTGTGTTTCGCCAGTTCGAGGTCAGGTCAGGTCAGTTCGGGGAGCATGCACTGATACAGCACGTTGCCGCACCCACCACATGACAAAACACCTCGGGTTCCTGGCTGATGACCCCCCCCCAGGCTCACACACGGTCTTGTCCCACCCAGTGGAAATGGCCGTCTATCTGCCGCAGCCATGTTAAGTGGGCGTCTCCTTGGCCTGGTCCAGCCACTCAGGTCCTCAGCGATGAGGATCCTGCGCTCTGGATCACCCTCGGGGAAACGCGCCACATGGCTGTAGTGCCATAACTGACGATCCCTCACAATGCAGGTAATGTCCCTCATTCGGGACTCCCCTAGCAACCTCTCGTTCGACACAACGTCAAAGCAGCGGTACCCAAGGATTCTCCGAAGAGAGACAGTACCGAAGGAGTCCAGTCTTCGTCTCAGCTCACTGGATAGTGTCCATGTCTCACAGCCATAGAGCAAGACAGGGAGCGCCAGGACTCTAAAGACTTGGACCTTCATCCCCATGTAAAGATATCGGGAGCACCACACACCCCTTTCTAGCAACCTCATGACCCCCCATGCTCTCCCAATCCGTCTAGTGACTTCATAGGAAGAGTCACCAAAGACATGAATGTCGCTGCCAAGGTAAACGAACCTCTCAACGAGGTCGATATCCTCTCCGTAAACAGACACACTGCTGATGACTGTGCCCAAGAGATCATTAAATGCCTGGATCTTGGTTTTTATCCAGGCCACTTTCAAGCCCAGACACTCAGACTCCTCACTCATTCTCTCGAGAACCCCGATCAGATCCTCCATTGACCCCGCTAAGATCACAGCATCTTTGGTAAGGTCAAGATTAGTGACTCTTTCTTCACCAACAGATGCTCCACAACCGCTAGATTCCACAACCCTGCCCAACACCCAGTCCATGCAAGCATTGAACAGAGTGGGAGCAAGAACGCACCCCTGGTGAACCCCAGAATCAACTGGGAAAAACGAAGAGGTTCTTCCTCCACTCTGCACAGCACTCACAGTACCAGTGTACAGGCCAACCATGACATCCAGCAGCTTCAGGGGGATCCTGCAAAGTCTCAGGATGTCCCACAGGGCAACTCGATCGACTGAGTCAAACGCTTTACAAAGATCAACAAAGGCTGCAAAGGAGCTCTGCCGATATTCGTGCTTGTGCTCGACATGAACCCACAGTGCCAGGATGCGGTCGATGGTAGACTTCTTTGGCATCAAACCAGACTGCTCCAGTCGCTGGGAGGCGAGCAAGTGGTCACGGATCCTACTAATGATGACCCTAACAAGGACCTTACCCAGGACAGAGAGCAGTGTTATCCCCCTGTAGTTGCCGCAGTCCAGGCGATCACCCTTCCCTTTCCAGGTAGGGACAACAAGTCCTGTTTTCCGGTCAGTTGGGATGACGCCTGTCTCCCAAATGTTAGCAAAAATAACTTGCAATACCAGGAGACCAGCCTATTCCCAGCATATAAAGTTTTAGCCCACATACATAGATGTAAGAAATAATAATACAGCCCCTCCCCAGGTTACGTCACGTAATCGTAAGGCGAAAAGGTTGTAAGGCGAAAATGCATTTTAATGCAGTACACCTAAGCTAACAAACATCATAGCCTAGCCCACAGCCTCCCTTAATGCTTAGAGCACTTACATTAGCCTACAGTTGGCCAAAATCATTGACACAAAGCCTGTTTTATAATAAAGAAATGTGTTGAATATCTCATTTAATTTATTGAATAATGTACTGAAAGTGAAAAACATATACCCATTGTAAGGTTGAAATACCGTAATACGGACCATCGTAACCCAAGGAATGTCTGTACATTTATTTCAGACCCAAGTAGCATATGTATTTATGGGGGCACTGCCCCCCCCCGCCCCTGTATTTAAGGTAAATCAATTGCCATCATTATAGAATGTGTTCCTGTCGATTGAGTAATTCACCGTACCTTAAATATTTACTTTTCTGATGTCCGTTCATAAGGTGATATGTTGGCTTCCCATCCAGGATGTACCGAAGTCTTGTGCCCTGCGTGGCCCGGGATGGGCTCCAGGTCCCCCGCAACCCTGACTGGGATAAGCATGGTTAGATGATGGATGAATGGATGGAGGAGTGGCCACAGTAACTATTTTCCTCCTCAAACGCACATGATCAGTGGTGTTTGCAGTCACCACGGTCAGGTGATGAACTGGGCCACAGGTAACACTCTGGGGGCACTGGGGCACCAGCTAAACTGCTCTTTGCACCCTGCAGTTTCTGTTTGCACAAACCTCTGTAGAAGCCACGTTTGTTAGAGTGTCACCCCATACTCTATTAGGTTGGTGTGCACGTGAACAAAACCGCCAAAAATGTAGGCACAGCCAATTAGATCGTGTATGAATCCATTAACTTTATACACAACCGATCCAGAGAGCAATATATGGGTTTAAAACGCTGAAAAGGCACAAGTAATATGGAATTCCTAGACATTTAAATAAATGCCATTTCAGAGAAGAAGCGCACAGAAACATTTAATAAAGCAATTACTTGATTTTTGTTTTTTTTTTAAAGAACTACATTTCCCTCCACATCGCGCGGCTGACGTCCCATGACGTCAAAGGCACACCTCTCGCTCTGATTGGCGGCCGGCACGGGACTGCTGAAGGTGAAATAGGTTCGTCTGCGTTTCGGGGTTTATTGTTTTAACTCAGGCGGTATGTCATCCAGGAGCCTTTTCGCCGTGCGTGCCCACGTCTGCAGACGCCTTTTGGTAAGTAATACCAAATACAGAGGCGTTCGGCGCGGGTGTTTGTGCGCTGAAGGGTGGCGCAGGCCGGAAAACATGCATGGAGATTGCATTGCTGTGCCAGTACTTTGCATAAAGATCCCAGTAACGTGCTTTCAACGCTGCATGCTGCTTTTAACGTTATTTTGCATCGCATATGTGTTTCTCTGCAGGCGCACACTTTCCTGTCAAGGAGCTACGCATCTGGCCCCACGTTAAATGTGAGTAACTGGCTTGTTTTATTAATAGAAAATCCCGTTTTAAATTGGTCGGGTGATAAATGTCTAACTGCATATCAGTATATTTAGATTCGGTTTTTCCGTCAGAAGAAAATATTCACGGACGATTTTAAAATCTGATTTTTTTTTCTATTTGGTCTCCAGAATTCGCAGTTGTAACGTCAATACTTACTGAGTTTTTATTTTTTTTGTTCAAAGCCCTAGGCATGCAGCAGTTAGTGTTATGGAACAATGCTACGGTTTAATGACGTTTTGGTTAGTGTGCCTTCGAGTCAAATAAAAGGAATGGTCCGCTTTAGGCTACATTTGTAACGTGAGTTTAAAAAGCAGAAAGGTATCACAGTTCTGGTTCTCTCTGGTGCTGGGAGATTCCCCACGCAGCCATGTTGTGGGACACCAGCATGACAGCATCAGCTTGCTAATTGCGGATCAGGGTGACCTGATTGCGCCCATTGCTCGGTCCCCAACAGGAGGTGGTCATTGTCAGTGCCGTCCGCACCCCGATGGGCTCCTACAAAGGAAGCCTGTCCACAGTCCAGGCCACAAAGCTGGGCTCCATCGCCATCAAAGGGGCTGTCGAACAAGCAGGTACCTGCAGGCTTTCTGTTGCCTTTAACCTTTGCTAAATTCTGTAAGCTCAGCAGTTCACTGACACGGTGAAGAGCTTTGTGTCGATTTTCCAGTGTGCCGGACCTTCCCATCTGCTTAGATAAGCTCTGAAAAGTGACTGATATGAAGCTGGGATATGTCCCTGTGGCAGGGATCCCTGTGGAGGAGGTGAAGGAGGTGTACATGGGGAACGTGCTTCAGGCAGGCGAAGGGCAGGCTCCTACCCGGCAAGCTCTCCTCGGCGCAGGTAGGGTGTTCTATATCGTAGACAGGCCCAAGGCATAAGACGACTAAAGTGGCTGCTTTGGGCCCATTGGCCAGCAGGGGGAGCCCCTGTCTAGTCAGCCTGTCAGAATGGGAAGGACGATGACAAATGACTAGGTTAGTCAAACTTTGCTTAGGGCCCCAAAAAGTGTTGGACCAACCCTATCTATATCAAAGGTGGTAAAATAAAGTCCTTTCTGTGGGTTTGTATGGGGGTGGATTCTGGCTCACACTGGCGTTTCTCCTCTCTTCCAGGACTTCCCATCTCAACTCCGGCCACGACCATCAACAAAGTCTGTGCGTCCGGGATGAAATCCATCATGCTGGCGGCTCAGAACCTCATGTGTGGACATCAGGTTGGCCCCGCCCCCCATGTATAGGCTGTCCTCATGCCCCACCCACTTCCTGTCCTGTGACCACTTCTTCCCATGTGTGGTGCAGGACGTCATGGTGGCAGGGGGGATGGAGAGCATGTCCAACGTGCCATACATCATGGCCCGGGAGGCACCCCCCTATGGGGGGGTGAAGATGGAGGACCTCATTGTGAAGGATGGCCTCACCGATGTCTACAACAAGTTTCACATGGTGTGTAGCTGCGGGTGGAGCCTGGCTGGGGGATGTGCGGGAGCGTTTTGGGGGGAGTTCAGGTGAGGTGGTACTTGATGATGATGACGACCTCCACACCTAGGGCAACTGCGCGGAGAACACTGCGAAGAACAGTGGCATCTCCCGTGAGGAGCAGGACGCCTTCGCCATCAGCTCGTACACACGCAGCAAAGCAGCGTGGGAGTCCGGACTGCTGGCCAAGGAGGTGGTGCCCGTCCACATCCCGCAGAAGGGTAACACTCCCCCCCAGCAATCTTGCCAGGTGGTCAGCCATGTTGCTGATCTTGGCATCATGCTGATGTGCACCTCCTTGCAGGAAAGCCAGATGTGGTGGTCAAGGAAGACGAGGAGTTCAGGCGCGTCGACTTCAGCAAGGTGCCCAAGCTGAAGGCAGTGTTTCAGAAGGAGAACGGTGAGGATCTCTGAGCATCTCTGTGCCACCCCCTCACCCTCCCTACAGTGGGCGTCTGTCCCCCCCCTCCACTCTTCTTCCCCTTGCCCCGTGTCTGTACCATCGGCTCTTCTGCCTCCATTTGATTGGCAGTGCCCCCCCTCAGGCACGGTTACCGCTGCCAACGCCAGCACCCTGAATGACGGTGCTGCTGCCCTCGTCCTGATGACTACCGCAGCGGCCCAGAGACTGAGCGTTTCCCCGCTGGCCCGAATCGTCGGTATGTGGTGACGCGCTCCTTCGGCCCTGCCGGTCACATCGCCATGGCAATAGCGGCCCGTATTCTCCAGCTGTCTTCCTGTCCCCCTTTCTGTCTCATAGCGTTTGCAGATGCTGCCGTGGCCCCCATCGATTTCCCCATCGCTCCCGCGTATGCCGTGCCTAAGGTGCGTTTACCCCGTGTTATTTTTGGGGATGAAGTGACCCCAGTCCATTTTGAAAATGAGGTTAAATTCTATAGATTCTAGAATTTAGAACGGAAGAAGTAAAATACACAAGGGTTACGGGCAGTATCTGATTGGGCACACCTGTTACCATGATAACATGATTGGGGCCTCTCAGGACCATGGGTGTGTCCCAGATCACGTACTTATTTGCTGTATAGTAGGCGGAATATAGTATGCGATGTGAGCGGTATGTCTTAATTCCTTAGAAGAAGGCAAATGGTACCCAGATGACATGCTGCGTTCTGTGAAATTCTCAAGCGTGCAACCAGTGGTCACTGCACTATCCCACAAGGCCACTGGAGCTGCAAGTGGAGATGAAGAACGACACTTGCCCAGAAATCTGTGTCAAGATGGCGGTGGAAGTGTAGTCTCTGTACAAATTTAAGTATAAAATGACACCCAGTTCCATAAGTTGATTGGAATAGGTATTTTTTTTCATTCATAGTTTTTAACAGTCCTTATCATAGGGGTCAAGCATACAGTACATACTACATTAATGGTCTATTAATTCAGAAATTCAGTATGTACTAAATAACTACATGATTTCGGACACACGCCATGCTTTTGTTACTCTTTTTTTTTTTCCTGGATATAATTATTTTTTTTTTTTTTAATTCGTTAAGCTTTTAAAGAATACCTTTGGCACAAAATGGTACATTAAAATGTACATATTTCATCCCCCAAGGTTCTGAAGGCTAGTGGTGTGAAGAAGGAAGACATCGCCTTATGGGAGATCAACGAGGCTTTCAGTGTGGTGGTGCTGGCCAACATCAAGATGCTGGACATCGACCCCAGCAGAGTCAACGTCAATGGGGGGGCGGTTTCCCTCGGCCACCCAATCGGGTAGGGTCACATGGGCTTGGACCCTCATCCCCCACACAGCTTGAACATTTGCTGAAATCACTGGTTCTAGTTTAGCTTATATGCTTTTGTAGTAATTTCACAAGGCTTCACCCACTGTAGACGTCCATCGGAATACCACGTGGCCTCTAGCACAGCTTGATTTCCCTGTGGGCCGCATGAAGATTCATCCTCTCATACGTACATTAAACGATACACTGACAAGCCCCACCCCTTTCTTTCTAGAATGTCTGGTGCCAGGATCGTCGGGCACATGGTGCACCATCTGAAGGCGGGGCAGTACGGCCTGGCGGGCATCTGCAATGGAGGTGGTGGTGCTTCTGCCATCCTCATCCAGAGATTCTAGCAAGTTCTCCGAGGTTCACAGCCCAAGTCGACTTGGCCGCCCATCGTGACTGGGGCGTCTTTTCCACCCTCTTCAGCTCTGTATTTCTCGCAGATCAGCCTGATTTTTGACTGTTACAGGCCTGTTTTACTCTGTGTCCGAAGTCACTCCGGCCCCTGACTGACTCCAGATCAGATCCTGATTTCGTGTGAATAAAGATTCTGGTGGGGCCATGCTGCTGGCGTGTTGTTGTTGTGGGGGGTTAGGGATCTTCCATGGTTCTCAGTTTGAGGGGTGAACAGTCATGGGTTGGGGCGGGTGATGGGTTTGAACAAAGGGCTAGTGGTGGATAAGAACAGGGGTGCCATTACTGTGTGGATTTATTTGTGTTGGACTACCAAGGTTGGGGAGGTAGAACCTGATGCGACTAAGCAGATGGTTATGTATGAGCCTTGTATGAACCTTATCCCCCCCCCATCAAAGGTAGGAGTGACGTGGGGCATGTGTGTCACATGTGGTCCTGTAAGGGGTCAAAAGTCAATGAAAATGGATTTTAGGTGTTAGTGGTGAGATCCACCGTAGTCACCCATCCTCATGAAAGGCTTTAGGTTTCAGATCTGATAGAGGGGAAATGTGGGTGTCAAGTTTCAAAATGTTTAATGTGGTGTTGAAGTGTGAAACGGTTTAAATACAGTGTTGCTTATACATCCAAGTGAAAATGTTTCCTGGTAAAAAATGTTGATGTGATGTTTTGATTAGTTTAAAAACTATTGGCTCTGTTAGTTACAGATCTGTATAGGCCAGGGCTCTCCAAATCTTGGAGAGCTACTGTGCAGTAGGTTTTCACTCCTACTTGGCATCCGATGAGCCGCACCTGTTCCTGGTATTTACCTGAGACCAGGTGCAGCTCATCGGCCAGGTACGATAGACAGCCTACTGGACGGTAGTTCTCCGGGAGCGGAGTTGGAGACCCCTGGTATGGGCTAATGCAGGTAGTGTCATGAGAAAGTCTACCCAGAGCCAGCTCTACCTTTTCAGGGGCCCTGAGCAAAGCTTTATTTGGGCAGCCCATTATTAAGAACACTGATGATCATCTTACTTGCTTAAGGCAGGTGTTTCCCAACCAGGACCTCGGGGACCCTCAGACAGTCGACAATTCTGCTCCCTCCCAGAGATGTGGACTGTCTGACAGGGAAACTAGGAAACTGAGTAAGGCAACTGACTGTTCTGCGTATCACCAGAGCTGGCCCTGGGTGTGCCAAAATTAACCTGTAGTTCATTCCCCTTGATCACCTGATAACGTTCGCCTCTCTGCACCTGCCCCTGCAGACCACTAGGGGGTGCGATTGTCATTGTGTCTCTATGTTAGCGCGCACATTAAACAGGTGCGCCAGTTATGTTAAAGGGGGCCTATTCAACTGCCAGATATAATATTAATAAAGTAATTAATAAAACTACGCCTCCGTGCATTCAGTGCTCACAGATCTTTGTTGCAGCCTGTGTTAGCAGGCAATATTAAATCCAGAAGACACGTGTTTTAGATCATGACCGGCTATTTTTATGAGACGATGCTTGGTACAATTAAGGCTAAATTAGCTTCGGCTTCTAGGGTGCGAAGCTGTAGGCTTACACCCCCCATTCGGAAGTGACGGTGGAGGGACACTGCGGGGGCACCACGATGTTCGGGCTAGGTTAATAAATGTTAAGGTGTGAAAGATAGATGAGGACGCTGGAGGAGAAACTAGGCTGATTTCCACTTAACCAGCGTTAAATCGTTATGAAAAACAAACATCGTGATACTTGTGATTTTAACGCAGTTTTAAACTAGGCTGTTAGAAGTGCTTAACATTTACTCCGGACGCCATAGTCAGCGATTAACCGGCAAATGTACATTTTATGATATTTACTGTCTACCTCCGTAGAGACTGCAACCGGCTTAATCAGTGCGGTACGATTTTACACTATATGCGATTTATAGTGTGACTGGGGGCAGGTGTAACTACAGGTGAAATAGGAATACTTGGATCGATGTAGTCACTACATAAACACAATAAAAGTGAGTATTTTCATTTGTCTACCAGCCTGAACGGATAACCAAACAGAACATATACATACAATAACATACATATAAGCCTAAAATCATTTCATAGTTTTATTCAAGCATTTTCACGTATATTTCGTGTATACTAGTTATTTTTGTCACAAAGAGAACGTGGGACTGTCAGCGATGAATCTGCTCTTGATAAACAGCCTAAAGACGCAGCAGTGAGATGGAAGTAACACAACGGTGTTACAGATCCTGTTCTGCGATATTCTGAGTTTCATCGTTAGCTTCCTTTTGCATGAGGTGGGAATGGAGCATTTCCGCAGTTTTATTCTCACGCCGCGGTCTGCGGTCTGCAGAGCAGGTTTGGTCCCGGGCGGCGAGGCGGCGCCGGTTGTTACCGCAAAGGGGGACAGGCGCGCTCCTGCAAGGGGGGTGGCCAGGGTGGGAGCCGCACTGCCCATTCAGACTTTGCAGGACCTTCATTTACTCATCATGTCTTAATAAACGCGGCTGGTTTCTGTAGAGGCGAAGCGAAAGCAGACTGCGGGATACGGGGTTTTAGTACGGCCGCACTGACGGGGGACGCGGACGGCCTTTGCCGTTCGCTCTGAGTCGACTATATGGTGCAGCTTTTATCACGTTAAATGAATGAATTTATATAAGTATATAAAAAACATCTTTTTTTCATTTTAAGGGAGTATTTCGCACTGAAGAGAACTTCAGATTCATCATGACATCAAATACGGTAAAAAAACCCAAACTTTTATTTTTAATGCTTTTCACCTTTCTAAATCTAATCTCATACATTCAATTTGTAAATAATAGTCGAGACGACCGTTTTCTTGCAAGTTTAATGATAAGCAAGGTTATTTGACTTTTACCGTGACCATAACATTTAAATGTACTCCTTAAATTTGATTACAGTAAGTGTACGCAGGATCTGCGTAATTAATATGCACAGTTGATTTGAATAAAAGTCCGTCGGCGTTGTTTTTTCTTCATTTCAGTAGATATTCCTGCTAAAATGTATAATACACGGCAGCAGTAATAAATATATATACATGTGTGTGTGTGTGTGTGTGTGTGT
>JAAGVU020000062.1:3317151-3342113 GCA_011763525.2 Mormyrus iriodes | reverse complement strand
CACACACACACACACACACACACATACACATATATAAAGCAAGCGTGAAACTCTCAAATAGTGTTTCTTGTGTTAATTGCTCCAGATTATGGATTAACCTGCAAAACGTAAAACATTTCCCAGGCTCGCTGCCACCCTGTACTGGATAAACGGTTATGGGAAACTGATTAAATGACTGAATAAGCATTAGTCAATGGTTTCCACCTAAAGTGTCGGTTTCAGGTTGAGAAACTGAACTTTATAGTGAGAAGACTAATTTAAACTTGTAAGAAAATAACGGACGTCTCTCTCCCCATTTTTTGCAGAAGGGGAACCCCTACTACATAAACTATGGCTTTCAGGAAGGGCCCGGGCCATCCTTACGGACCGGACTTCCCGTCTACGTCCCACATACCATCAACACGCAGTACACCTCCACACCTAAGTACCCACCGGCCAGCCCTGCCCTTCCTGGTAATGGTAAGATCACAGCTAAACTCCTGACCTTTAGTCCTGTCCTCTGCGTTGTGAGAGGTCTCTTAAAACGTTTTCATCTGAACTGAAACAATATACAGAGCAATATTCATCTTAATAATATGCTTCGGGGTGATCTTCCAGCCTTGTATTTTTCTATACGTATTGACATTTTTCAGTCACTACTTATATCCATATAAATCAAATGTACAAGAGCTATTCCCTCCTCTGCCTGGGTCCATTTGCTTCTCAGGTATGACACGTTTCCTTTCCTCAGTCTCGAGAAGGCTGTCCTGCCGATGGATCGTGCTGTTGATCGTTTTCTCCTGCCTCCTACTGGCCGCGGTCGGCGTTGTCCTGTGGTTTTTCTGTAAGTTCTTGATTATCTGAAGGTTCGGTACCGGGCTGCACAATATCACGTAGAGATTATACGGTGTATGCACAAAATCACCAGGGCTTCAGATGACGGGTGTAACCAGACCCTGGCCTTTCATTTCAGACATTTAATTACAACCATAGATTAGTAGTATGCAGTAAGCACAGAAGTGGTGGTTAAGAAAAGCTCAGCCCAACAGCCACAACATCTTATAAAAGATGAGATATTGTGTATAAATAAGATAAAACAATCGTCGATGGCATGGCGTTTGCAGTCTGACATGTTTATTAAACGTAAAGACACTGAATTTATACAGATTACTAACTTCTGAGTGTCACATGTCTTATTAATATTTTAGACGTACTGCCAAAATGCTTACCAAATTGTGGGCGTAAGTAAATGTCCGTATATTACCGAAAAGTCGATGCCCAGACAAATGTTTACACCAGTCATCTAAAGGCCTGGTTATTTTTATCGCCTGTGCCATATAATCACGATTATTTCGCGATGTGATATCGTACATCTGTACCCAGAATGTAAACACGCTGCCCTTCCTGCTGTCAGATCTTTGAGAATGCAACCTCTTGGCTGCAAATGTGGCTCTTTAACCACTCTGCCCCCTGCTGGTCTGTCTGTAGAACTCTGTTGAATTTCAGCTTTATTGTTGTTTTGGCTTTCTCCACTGATATTAGCACTTGTTTCAGTCCTCCTCTAAGCATCTGAGGTTTGTGTCTAATTCTGTCAGTTCGGGACACGGTGTCACACCTTTGTGAAGGCTGCTCAGCTGTTTTTTGTCCCAGTATTTTACAGTGTCGAGGGCTGTGCTGACCCGCGGCCCCAGCACTGCGATGAATCTGGCTGCTGTGAGTGTTCATTTCCTGGATTATGGATTATGTCTGGTTGATGTTTGATTATGTCTGCAAGCTCCCGTCGCCATGGCAGGTCACAGAAGTGGGTGGGGGGGCACCAGGGGTAGAGATGTGTAGTCTATCCCAGCATGCTATGGGACTACATGCAACAGCTGAGCTGATTGGGCCAGTTGGACTCTCATTCACTTCCATTCAGCTCCAGGCTTCTAGCGCCTTTCCTAGTACAGCATCCACACATTCACTTGCTCAGTAGATGATTTTATCCAAACTAAATCAGACAGTCCCTCGAGTAACTGGGGGTTATAGGCCTTGCTCAGGGGCCCAACAGTGAAAACATTGCCTTTGGAACCCTGGGATTTGAATCAGCAACCTTCCACGCAAAGACACTGGGTTTTAGCCCGCTGAGCCATATGGACCCAGACATAGCCAGCAAACATTGTTTTATAGGGAATGGTTATGGGAGTGCTTTTAGCGCTTTGTGGCTTTGCGGCGATCGGGATGGGGGGGCATGTTCCTTCGGGCCCCGACGTGACGCGGTCCGGCTTTTGGGGGTCTCCGAGTGGCCAGGTCGCAGCCCGAGGCTCACACGCGCGATGCTTCTGTTGGCTCTCTGTTCCAGTCCGCATCTATGGCCCGGATTTCGTCCTCCAGATGTTCTCTCCCAAAAGCAAGTCCTGGAGGTCGGTGTGTGCTGAAGGCTGGACGGACGGCCGCGGGAGGGGTGCGTGTCGGCAGATCGGCTACGAAGAGTGAGTTGTGATATTTGCAGGCCGGGATCCTCCTCGGTGCTTGTATAGACAGGAACCGATCGATCCCGTGTGACACCCTAGGCAAGCGTCAAACTATTATTACTAATGGTAACACTTTACTTGAACCACAAACTAAGTCTTAGTTACATACTGATAATATGTTCGTTCGTTAATTCCCTAAATCTCTGTGAGCTACTGAAGGAAGAGGTCACGAATAAAACAATTTAAATACTGGTCTCATGTTTGTTCTTCAGTAATGAATCGTGGAGTGATTTGATCTTTTATCTCAAGAACCAGCCATATTTGTTCATGTAGTACCTGAGTTATTACTAAGTATTTGTGCCCCATCAAGTAAAGTGTTACCTTGCTAATAACAATAGTATCTTAAGCAACAGATGATTTGAAGTCATTCAAGCATTATTATTTCTTAATTGGGAGAATAGTATGAATAAAGATTAATAGAATTTTATTTCTATACTGAATATACAGACTGTAAAGTGTTATATAATCTCTGCCTGATATGGTCCCCCTTTCTTCTTGGGTTTCCCCTTCCCTCCCCCTTCTCGTCTTTATCCCCCCCCCCCCCCCCGTGCTTGTTGATGGTTTGGGTCCTGGTGGACCGGTTGACCTTCTGTGTTTTTCCAGAGAGACCTACGTCAGCTCCGGTCAAATGGCATTGCAGAGCAGAAACTCTGATGGCTACATTAGACTGAGGCGCGAATCTCGCTCTGGAGAGTTTTCTCAGAAGGACTTCATGGACAGGTGCTTGTTCTCTTGGATTTATCCAGTCGTTCTCCCGGTTAGACGGCCTGCAGATTGTTCTTACCTTGATAAAGCAGCATGTTCATTACTGGGTCCAGTTCCTGAAATATTCTGCATTAGCAGTCACACTCAACAAGCGTACTGTCTGTTAAGGCACTAAACAGGGGTCTCTGAGGCTCTGCTGCAGCAGAATGTGCATTTTTACCAAAACCCCCTCGGCTTTGCCATACTACCTGTATGGTCCAGGGGGAGCCTGCTGTTTTACCCTAGAAAAATGTGCTTACACAGAGCTGCGTTAATTAAAAAAATCCTGACATATAAATGGACGACTGTCCATCTAGCATTGTTTGGGTGAAGTCTGAAAAAATGCGAAAAGCAGAAATGAACATTTACACTCGCTGCAGGCACGCGCACACACAGAGTACGCCACGATCGCTACACACCTGGGTTTGTTTGCCATCAGGTCTGCACAAATCCAAGGTGTTGCACAATCATTCTCAGACTCTTTCCTGGGTGGGGAACTTCAGGGTCACAGTCCGACAAAGCCCGTTAGGGAACTTGGTTAACGATTGACTCGGCCAGGCTGGATTTCTTGGGCTGGTTTCGGAGCATAATAATGATTTCTCAGAACTGATGCATGCTCGAGACACGGCTTCCTGCATGCCTCACATTCCCAGAGTATATGTCTCACTCACCGTGCCATGAAATCCGACCCATTCGCTCAGACGCTGTCCTGGCTGACAAATTTTTAGTCTCGCTAGATCATTTACCTGCCAGCTAAACACCTGCTTCAATGATGTTTCGTCCTTGCAATGTGCTTCTGGAAGGTTCAGTGTTTCTACGCCGCCATACTAAATCTAATTTTTTTTGATTCTCAGTGCCAGGGTTGCCAACTCTTACCCATCTGCTGTGACTCTCACGCTTTGACTCTCACGCTTTGACTCTCACACACATGCAAGAAATCTTATGGCAAATTATATTATTCCATTATAAACCCTGTACTGCTTTGTAAATTACGTGTTTCTGATGCCTCCGTTCCCCTCATCATGTGACCTGTCTGCCCCACCCCAGTTCCTCTTGCCCAGCTGATGCTGTTGTCACACTGCGATGCATTGGTAAGTTATTTGTCAAAGCTGCGGAAGCCTGGAAGGTGAGTCAAAGTGACTCGTCACTTGTAGCGGTCAAATAACACCAGCCTACACCCAGTCCGTCTGGTTCTGTGACACTGAGATACTAAAGCCTCTCTGTGTGAGGGTGTCTGGGGGGGTCAGGGAGGTGCATGTGGTATGTACCGGCAGGTAAAAGTTTAAAATTAGCCCAGGTTTGATTTAATCAGTACGAATGTTTCATTTTGATACAAAATGAAGATGCAAATTTTAATTGATTTATATGTAATAGTTCTGGAGTTATGGCTGTTGGGGTCTCTCCTGATCTAATAATTGGGAACCTCACATTCATTTCCACAGCATGTTTGTGGGATTTCACTATGAATCTCTTTTTCAAGCTTCATTTTAGTCTCATACTCATCATTAGTCTCCTTACTTTAGTGGGGTTTTTTATAGGCTTGTATGAGAAAATTGAGGATGGAATTGATCAGTTTTCTTGGTCAAACCATGGAATTCTTGACTTTAATTTCAGTATGAATTTTGAAAGAGACATAGTTTGGCAAAAAGAGAAATCCTGTATTTTTGTGGAAATTCTTTTTTAATGTGACATTTCTGGACAGAGAAGTTGAATTGGAAGTGTTTTGGGTCAGTTTCAACGCTTTGCTCCAGTCAATGTGCTAACCTGCTGGTACTGACTTAGCTGTGCCTCTTGTCCCCAGACTGTGGCTCGCGCAGAGACCCTGCGGCTTCCCGCATTGTTGGGGGTCAGCTGGCCCAGAGAGGGGCATGGCCATGGCAGGTCAGCCTGCACCTGGAGTCTCAACACGCTTGTGGGGGCTCAATCATCACGCCACTTTGGCTTATCACAGCTGCACATTGTTTCAACGGGTAAGTCCTGGTGGGGGTTAAGTGACGAGGCAGTCTGCACCCCCCCACTCTGTCCTGATGTCCAAGACCCGATTTCAGACACACAAATCCGTTGGAGTGGACCGTGTACGCCGGATACCTGAACCAGGACGACATGGCTTCGAATGGCAAGCAGGTGGCGCTGATTGTCTCCCACATCTACAACAGCATAACGGACGAGAATGACATTGCTCTCATGAAGCTGAAAGAGCCGCTACCAATATCCGGTAGTGCCCCACCTCCCTGCTCACATCCTATTGGCCGTTAACATAAATATACAATGAGATTCAAGATTCCAGCCTAAAAGGTTCATGGTATACCATGGTTGTTGTACAAGATTTGAAGTATTAGTTACTGGATGGAGATACGGTTCTCTGCTCAAAGATGATCTGGTTCTGAGATGGTTTTTGCAGAACCTGTAAGCTGCTGCTTCGCTGTTGTAGATGTCGTAAGGCCCGTGTGTCTGCCCAATGTGGGGCTCACCTTCAAGGCACCTCAGCCATGCTGGATTTCTGGGTGGGGGAGCACCGAAAACCATGGTGAGGACCTTGGTTGTTGGAGCCTAAATGAAGCAATGGTTCAAGTAAAAATGGTCTGCCTGGTACAAGTGGATTTTAATTTTGTTAAAGAGTTTTTGAATCTGCAAATTTGTATTTCATTCAGCACTTATTGGTTTATCTTGATCAACAGTCAGACATGAAACCCTTGGGTTCTTCTTGGTTTCACATTTCCAGGATCCTCGTCCAAAGTTCTGAGGCAGGCTCAGGTGTCCCTGATTGACAGGGAGACTTGCAACAGCCCTGCGGTGTACCGCGGGGCGATAACAAAAACGATGATCTGCGCCGGCACACTAGAGGGTGGCGTGGATGCGTGCCAGGTAACAGGAGAGTTGCGTTGTCGTTAAACATCCAAGTCAGCTGATTTTAGGGAGGTGTAGCTCTCTGGGGGATGGGATGCTGTGCTTGTCATCGTATGGCTGCTGGTTCAAATCCTGAGGTCGGCAGAGTAATTGGGTAAGTTGGATAAGTAAGCGTAAGCTAGCGCAGTCTGCTAAATCAGTGTTTCTCAAAACAGTCCTCGGGGATGCCCCCAGACAATTTGTGTTTGCTGCCTCCTGGGTGTTGGGAGGGGGTCAAATATGTGGACTGGCCAGAACTCGTCACCGGAGATTGTCACTGTCTGTGTCCCTCAGGGTGACAGTGGGGGTCCCCTGGTGACCGAATATGCCTCCCTGTGGTGGCTGGTGGGAGACACCAGCTGGGGCATCGGCTGCGCCCTCAGGAACAAGCCCGGTGTCTACGGCAACGTGACCTTCTTCCTTGACTGGATCTATGAGCAGATGCGGGTACGAGGGAACTCTGCTTTCAACCCGTGTCCACAGGTTTAAGCTTGAGGAGCACTGAACGTCATTCCCATCCATCAGTGTTTCATAGTTTGGTCCTTGGGGACTCAGTCGGTCTATGTTTTTGCTCCCTCCCAGCTCCCAACACACATGTACCAGGTATTCGATGTTCTCGATTGGCCGAGAGCTGGGCCGGAGCAAAAACATGGACTGTCTTGGGGTCCCCGAGGACTGGGTTGAGAAGTACTGCTCTAACTTCTACCTTATCTTATCAGGCTTGCAAAACATAGTATTTCTTTAACAAAGTACAAATCTACTTGCATAATTGCATAATAAAAGGTGTATAGTAGTGTTTCCCAATCCGGTCCTTAGCAACCCACAGAGAGCCCATATTTTTGCTCCCTCCCATCTGTGGGCCTACTATACACCTTTTATTATGCAATTACTTAGATACTTTTAAGGCTTTTAAATAAGTATCATTTTACTCAGCTGGATGTACTTAGTTGAAGAAATACTATGTTTTGCAAGCCTGATAAGATAAGGTAGAAGTTAGAGCAGTACTTCTCAACCCAGTCCTCGGGGACCCCGAGACAGTCCATGTTTTTGCTCCGTCCCAGCTCCCGGTCAATCGAGAACATCGAATCCCTGGCACAGGTGTGTTGGGAACTGGAATGGAGCAGAAATGTGAACTGTTTGGGGGTCGCCAAGGACTGGGTTGGGAAACACTAAGCTATACACCCACCTAGCAGTACAGGAGCTCATACCTGGAGATGTGTTGGGACCAAATGCTCGTTCCGTGTCTGTTGCAGAATAATTAGCGTGAGTGTGGTGCTGTGGCAGACGGGCCGGGGAAGACTCGTCTTCTGAGTTTCTGAAAGATCTTCAGCCTGTTTCTCAGTTCAGTCCTTCAAGATGCTTTCCGAAGCGCCGGCAAGGCCTCTGCCAAGCCAAGAGCATCCTTTCCCTGTGAGCATCCAGATGGCCAGCAGGGGGTGCCAGTTCAAACAATGCAAACCCCAGCCAGCAGAAGTGCATGTATAACATGATAGTTTACAAGGATATTTATTTAAATAGGCACGTGTGAATTTGTCTTCTGTGTCTTGTTGCCCATATATCAGGACAAGGTCTATTACAGAATTTTTAGCACAAAACAAATCAATGAATTTTTATATGCATATTAACCAAAGTTTGATATTTTTAACTATACCATTCTTACATGATCTAGATTAAAATAAACTTAGATGCTTGTATATAGATTAACTTTAATCAGAATTGTTTTATAATTAAAAAATGTTTGATTACAAATATGGACCAAACTTCATCTCGATACAAAAACTGATGTACGCACATGCATGTGTAACATTACAAGGTTACATCTAGTTTGGGTAAGAGTACATCATTTTTGCATAGGACAGGATTAGCTCCTGTATGTCTCGATGCATCCTTCTATCTCTGTCTCATGGGGCCAGCCATTGTAGACGTCCGTTTCTCGGGTTTTGTGGACCATCTGAAAGTCAGAAAATTCACATTCCAGTACAAATGTCAAGATCTCAGCATGTAAGGATATATGTCCACAAACATTTGTAGACCGTGTCCAATGTGGTTACCATGAAAATGGAAAATGGTCAAAAGACACCAGATGAGAAGACACCCAGATTTTAGAGGTGGTACTGGTTCAACAAGCCAACAACCAGGGTATGCTGACCTTAAACGTGTGATGAATCTAACCAGCATCCAACTATGAAAGTGGTCTACAGCAGTGTTTCTCAAACGGTCCTCGGGGATGCCCATATGGTCCACGTTTTTGCTCCCTCCCAATTCCCTGAGAGTTGGGAGGGAGCAAAAATGTGAAACACCTGGAAGTCCCCAAGGACTGATTTTGAGAAATACTGGTCTACAGAAACATATGGGGAAGGTTTGGCAGCAAACTGTGGAATCAGGATGAGTCCTCACATACCATCTCCCGCGTCAGATGTTCTGGGACAGCAACTCCCTTTGTACCCAGAAGGACCCAGCTTGAGCGGAACGAAATCTGGTCAATGAGATTACTGCCAAGCTTCTTAATCTCCTCCTTGGCGTCACGCTGCAGCCTGGGTGACAAGGAGACTAACTGTAACCAGAGATGGTTAGTAGATGGATCACACTGGATCATTAGGTTCTGTATTTCAAACTTAGTCAGGTCATGACACTATGTCACACAAAAACTAGCTAAGTTTTTAGTCTACTGTTACTGTCTGATATCGCATTGAGTATGTAAACGTGTTATAGTTGTAGTGGGAACAGTTTGCATGAAAAATAAGCTGAAGTACGGTAAATATCACACAAACTTTACTAGTTTTTGGGGGAAGTACTTATGCAAAGTGCGGAAAATGCAGACCAGTGCCGGGGCAGGAAGAAATGTGATGGGGGGACCCAAGATTTTCCCATGGGGGGGGTGAAGAAACATTGAATAAGCAGACAATCTATAACCACACCTCTGGGAAGGACTGGCCTTAGGACAGCAGTCTCCAATCATCTTTACAGTTTGAAAATAATTGGGGAGAGATGACCAGGGCGGTCCCTCTGGATATACAGCTCTGAAAAAAATTAAGACCACTATTTTTTTTTATCCTGGTTCTGCTGGCAGAGGCTACAATGAGCAGCAGGCTACTTTCAGGCTCAAAGTTTCTAAGACAGCAGTACACATGAACAAGGTGAAGCAGGAGACACTGGGAACGACCAGAAACCAGCCAGGTAGAGGGCAGAAGCAACTTCCTAAAGTACGATATGCCCGTCAACTTATCTGGCAGTCCCTCATAAATCGGAGAATGACCTCAAGTGACCTTCAAAAGGAATGGGAGACATTAAGTGCAGGTGTGAAGTGCACTGCTAGGACAGTTCGTATCAGGCTCCTAGAAGCAGGACTGAAGGCCCATAAAGCAAGGAAGAAGCCCTTCATCAATGAGAAGCAGGGAAGAGCCAGGCTGCAGTTTGCAAAAAAAAAAAAAAAAAACATTTTACACTGATGCACAGCCATAAATTTAGAAATGAATGAATCTGAAAATTTTGCTGTGGTCTCTTAGTTTTTTCCAGAGCTGTATGTTTGCAAACTTTTAAATAAATCAATATCTGTTACTTTATTGATCCCTGTGGCGAAATTCTCTGTACACCTCCCACAACTTGCTCTCGGTAGGTGAGAGCAAGCTGGCCATAAAGGGCAGCCACCCATAGCAGCGCCCAGGGAGCTGGGGGTTAAGGGCCTTAATGAAGGACCCGCAGACATGCCGAGGCCGGCCTCGAAGCAACAACCTTCTGATCACAAGCACGGGGACTTAGCCCACTGAGCCACATGCTGCCACTTTTATGATGAATACCTTTATTAAAAAAATAAAAGACAGAGTCCTTGGTCAGTGATATTTGAGGACACAATGGCTCACTTGGGGGGGGGGCATGGCCTGGAAATGCCCCTCCCCCCAATGACCTGACCCTGGTGCAGACACACACAGTGTCCTCCTTTGCTTCGCAGTAAGACAGTGTGCTTACTGCAGACATGTACACATGCAAACAAGTTTAGAAGGTACAGAAATGTATACATGTATCTAAAAGACTTTCGGACATTCCTGTAGCGTTTGTCAACAAAGCCACAAACACTATTTCTATGAATAATGTGGTGAGATCTTCAACCCCGCAGCACCACTCTCCTGGAGGCTTATATGAATACCCCCCCAGAACAGTACTTCCTGCTTGGAGGACACGACCAAGTGCGTGACGTACTTGGCGCTCCCCTCATCATACGTAGCCATCAGTACCAGGGAGCCAGGTGGAATCTCCTGCAGGAACTTCACCAGGGCCTGGGAGTGATCTGCGGGGGTTCGTGGTAAATGCTGTTGAGTATTAGCGTCCTACCAATAGGAGGCGCTGTTTCTCTGGCTTCTTTTGATACACGCCTTTTGATTTTGGTGGGTCTCAAAGAATTTACCACCAAAATAAGCCATCATTAATAGTGATATAAGCCGTCAACAACATAAATCAAGTAATTAGAGCAGATTATAGTAATAATTTATCCCAAACATAATTGAGTTTAGGTAACAGTAACTGAAATTCACGTACCGTCTTTGTTCTCGAAAAAGATCATTTTAATTTCGATTTAAAGGCTTGCAGGGGTTCTGTGCGCCTTTCAGTATCTCAACCAGGAGTAGGAACAGTTTGCCAGTTTAACAGTTTAATTATACATTTTATACATGCTGGCCAAGACTTAAATTTTCTACTTTTTGTTTTTTCAAGGACCAAGGCAATAAAAACAATTCGTGCTCACTATGAAAACTCTATAAAGTTACAAATTATGAAACTGAAAACGTAAGTAGAACTTAAATATCACCCCCCCCCCTTACCAAACATATTCAGACAGACCTTGTCACTGTTGACTGTGACGCATTGCTAATGAATAATATTTCAAGACCACCTGTCAGCTCTTATCAAAACCATACCCTGATCCTTAAACACCGCTCCTGTACTTCCTGTTGGTCCAGCTCAGACACATTTATCTTCGCTAATTATCTTATACCATCTATAAAACTGGAGCCTCTTTGAAACGTCGTGTTTATTTAGCTGTATAATGCAGTCGAGGTGCAGTCCAGGTTAGTTTCATTCAGACACGGCACACCGTTTTCCACCATGTCGGAAAACCGGACGATAAATCCTTACCGCGCTAGGATACTGGGTTCCCATTTGTCCCAGTATGACAACCTTATTGTAAATTACACTTCACCTCCTTCCCACATGTCAAAGCTGCGGACCCCAAGCGCCATCCCCGACGATGCTGTAGAGGGGACGGGGTTACATTTTAATAAACCAAGTGTATAATTATATGCTTGTTGAAATGGATTTTTAGCTATTCTAAGTATGAATATTCCCATATCATATTGCTAATTTGTAACTACGATTGAAAAGGCTAAACAATAAATTGTGGGAGAGTATTAGAGATACATAAATGGAACAAAAAATTTGAAACATTGAGAATGAAACCAAATGTTTTGAGACTAAAGTCGAAATACATTTTCGAGAATAAAGTCGGTAGGTTAAACGGCAGAAACCAGTCAGTGGCAGATATGTGTGGGAGGCGAATAATCACCCATGAGGACGCCATGCAAATGCCTCACAAATTCAGGTTTGCTGGGAGCGGCTATCCGCAGAATTCAACCTCAAAACCTTCGACTTTAATCTCAAAATGTTTTATAAATTTTATGTCTCAAACTGTTTTACATTTTTTTACTTTCCTTGGTCATCAACAAGTAACAGTATTTCTTTAACAAAAAATAAAATTCCTAGCCGATGAGCTCGTTAAATTTCAGAAAGCACCTTACCATTGACCGCTGCGACGTTCAACCCTCTCCTGTAGTTAGACCTGGCTGCACCGATTATCCTGTAAAGCGGGGGGGAAAGCTGGAGGATGGTGCTCGGCAGCATCTCAAAGGAACGGAGAGTGTGTAAAAGGGGGGCTTCGCCACGACAGACAGCACCAAAACCGGTCATTTAATGTGCACTAAGCATTACAGAAACGAAACGCTCAATTCACGGAGGTTCGAATGAAATTCTTCCTACGAAGAGCATAAACGAAATAACTCAAAATGCAAGCCAATCTGAAGAAAATTCTAATTTGTACAGAGCTGGAAAGTTCAGGTTCGGAAAGTAAAAATCCAGACCAAGGTTTTGTTTCCACTAGCCAGCTGAGTCCTCTGTCACTGTGACCCTTTACGCTCAACTGGTTGGTTGGAACAGAACATTGGTCTGGATTTTTACTTCCCACTTAGAATTTCTTGTACATATTCAAAGGTATACCAAACCATTAAATACTGACAAGTCGTCCTCCACGCATATGTAGGGAGCCTTAACGCGGCCGCCGCCACTGACGATGCGGAAGGCGAGAGTCCCCTCGGGGCAGATGGATTGGCGAGCGCACTTGGGGCTGTTAGGGACGGAGACCGCTGAGTGAAACACAAAAACGCGGCTTTACTTTAAACACAGGCAGGCGGGACGGACCACATGCGGAATCGGTCTGCGGTGTCACAGTCGTCCTGTGCCAGCTGTCACCTGTCGCAGGTTCCAAGTCAGTAGTCACCAGCTGTGCCAGCAAGCTGCCCAAATACCAGGAGAAGAGACAGGCTAGGGCCAGCGTCACTGTCTGTCTGTATCCTGGGGAATGACAGGGAAAACCGTGCGAAAGCCAGCGCTTCGGGTCGTGGGGAAGAAAATGCACGATGAATTTCTTACCCCCGAAGGTGCAGGGAAGCGTCATTCCTGCCGGGCTCATTCCCCGCTGCGTCTCCCGGCTAATACGACAAACAAGGGAGATCTTGGACTGATACACGCGCTTTCCGTAAATAGGAGACTGATAATGTGAGTCGAACTTCGGTCAGCTGGTTGGCGTGAGATTTTCAATTCGAGACAAGGCTTCACGTGCGTTTACATGCATGTAACAGATTTATTTACTGCACTTTACCTCTGCCGTGACTCTCACGCTTTCAGACTCTCGGGCTCATGCAAGAAATCTTAAGGCAAATTATATTATTCCATTATAAGCCTAAAATTAGCTACATCAAAAGCTGGGGCAGTTTGCAAACCCTACAGACTATTCATAAGGTAATACAACTCTTACATGCATGTAAATGCGTGTGTAGGCTTGTCTCGGACTGAAAATCTCACGCCAGCCAGCTGACAGCTGTGTCTGTCACTATCCGATCTGAACCCACTGCCCGACTTGTACCCCGCACGTCTGCGCATGCGCTCTATATCAGTGGGATTTAAAAAAAATGGACCGAATAACAAGTACAGATCTAGTTGTTTGTCCTACTGGCATAATCTACTGATTTATAATAGCATCTGTCTGGGACATATTCGGTCACCTGCGGTCAGAGGATGCAGGTGACTCTCATGAAAAGTAAAAAACTAATAATGATAGCCTTGAATAAAATTGTCCACTGTGCTGTAAATTTGTTTTCTGTGTGATTCTAATACTTTTTGATCATTTTTATAGTATATGAATTTGCGCATTTCCAGTTCAAATACAGGGGATGGACGCCGCGCGCGGCAGCGACAGGCCTCGCCTCGCACTGCGCCGTTGTTGCTGTCTCTCTGTATGTCGCCAATATAATGTTTGCAGACGCGGTAATTACACACCCTGACTTTCCACAGTCTTCCTAATGTCTTTAATGAATGTGTGTGACATATTTAGTCTTGCTGATCAGACTTGCTTGCGGACATCAAACCGCAGTGAAAAGGCACAAGGTGAGGCAGCCAGTACCGTGCCGCACCGAAGGGGGCGTATGTGAGTCCAACAGGTGCTTGTTGCTGCTCTTGGTCCAATTATTTTTATTTTTTGTTCCGACTGACTGTCTCTGAAGGAATCAGTGCCTCACCAACCATGAACGTCACTGCACGTCACTGGACTGGGGTACCTAACGAGAGCCAAAAACACACACTTAGACACAAGCACAGGTGCCACGAAGAACTTGTATTAAACATCGAGAGCACAAACAATTGAAATGGGAATATCTGACTGAATATCCCAATCTGGGCTGGTGGAGATCTCTCACGAACTGTCCGTAAGATGAACTTGATGTTGTGAAAAAAGTATTACCGGGATCAGGGGTACGTATACTACAGGTGTAGCTGCTGACAGTGGCTGTGTCTGAAGGACGCGGTCTACGAAGGTGTAGCGCAGGGCACTTCAAATCTGGCCCTCAATTTCAAATCCAGGCCGTGTTTTCAGTTCTCCCAGGTAGTTTAATAATTGCTGATTCCTATTGGCCAGAAGCTTCACACCTGACTCACGGGTAAAGGAAGGCTGGAAAATCAGCAGGGCTCGGCCCTTGAGGACCGTGATATGAATAGCCCTGGTGTAACCTTTAGAGGCTGTGTTCTTCGAAGTTCGAACAGAAAGCATTGTCAGATGGGTCAGTCTGGCCTACAGGTAATTTCCTATTTGAGTCACCAGCTGTTCCCGCCTTCACCCTTCAGTCATGAAGTACCACTCCGTCCGTATAGGCAGGATGCACCCACTTTATCTCTGTGGAATGAATCTCGGGATAGATCGGGCTGCGGAGAATACATAGGGTGGATCCTTTGTGGAGCCAGAAAAGAAAGATGCATTTCTAGAATGCAGGTGAATCTCAATATGCGTGCTTGACCGTACTTGCGTTTTCGTGTACCTGTTTCACGTCATCTTCCATTGTCGAAGACCGTCCCAATACTAAGAAAACAAGTACAGAGGACGGTAAAAATCCCCGGATGTTGTCCTTGCTCTGCCCCAAATATCAAGCATACATAGGGTGCAGCCCCCCGAACTCAGTGGCTGCATCTTTCCAAGGACGCGCTCCATGTAGCCTCCGTAAGCCGCGTCCTTCGAATATGTATAAAAATACATAATCTAAAAGTTAAATGGCGTGCGTTGCCCCCCACAGAATATTGTTTAAAGCACACTTTAGTGGACATGTCTAACTATTTACTTTACCCTTTGTACTTTGAATAGATACAGTGCAATTAATAACACATAAGTATTGTGAGATAAGGCAAAATTAGGCCTGTAGCCAAAATCTTATTCTTTTGGAAATGATGCAGATATCTATTGAACCTAACTAACTTTTACTACCATTTTACTTAAGCCTGCTTTTAATAGCAATTAAATACTTTTGTTAGGCCTACTTAAGTTCTGTTCATATCAGGTACTTTAAGACTTTTACCAAAATGGTATTTTGATGGGTGACTTTTTACCGTTTACCCTAGTAACTTTCCTATTAAGGTATCTCTGCTTTTACTGCAGTGCTGTACTGTACTGTAACACGTGGGAATGCCACGTGCGGTTTAATAAGGGGCACATATGCCTAATTGATAAGTGGTGTTAATGGCCGCCTGCTCAAGCACAGTAATTGAATTATTAAACACATGATTTGCATTCGGTGACGAACCATTGGTGAAAGAATGACATACAGATCCGGAAAAGGGCTCGCAAGCATCAGTATCATCGGAGTTACTGTTCCGGGCGATCCAGCTGTGATTCCGGCGCTATCTAAACGCTCGTCCCCGGGCTCTCGTCGCTAATTGCCGCTCTGAGACTGTAAGCGCAGCTGCCAATTAGCGGACTGGAGCCCCCGGGCGGCGCCGCCGCCTGCTCCCGGGTTAATGAGCGGTGTAATGAGGGAATGGGGGAGAAAAGGGCGGCTCTCGCCGGTCTGTCCTCCTCCGCCCGCCGCCTCGATGGATCACTGAAATTTTCGAATGGGCGGACCTCTTTGAAATACGATGGGGTACTGTTTTCTGCTGGCAGATTTCACTTTGAATAGTTATTACCCCCCCCCCCCCGCATGCATTTTTATTGTTTTATTCATGCACAAATACTCTATTAAAGAGCATCTATTAAAATAATTGCATGATTGAGATGATAATTCACAACAATCTATTTTTATCTTCACAAACATTTACGTAAATAATTTGTACAATTAGACTGTAATATATTGTATGATGATTTGTTTAGGGAGAGAGGGTGAGAGATTGGAGAAATCCGTAAGCTGAACTGCCTGAACTGATGACCACACTAATGGGAAATATGAGGAAATGACACCTGTATAAAAGTATGAGTTGGATTCTTATAAAAGCTCAGTAGCTGACGAGTAGAGCTTATACGTTCACATGGTGGACTAAAGTTAGCCTATTTCAGAACATTAATGTTTGTTGTTCAACAAACAGAAATAAAATAATAATAATAATTTATCCTGCCTGCATTATGTTGTCTGCACTCCAGAATTACAGCTCAAGACGTATTTTTTTTATATCTCGCTATTTACGGCACACAACACAACTCTTTTCATTGGATGGGCCAGCTGTCAATCAAGGTCAGCATTGGCCCTAGCTGAAACCGTGACGATGCCGTGACGTGTCTGTGCGCTTATACGTCCGAAGCCGGGGTTTGCGTGCTTGGTGTTTGTTCTGTACGCTGCGCTGTTCTGGAATCAGGTTCGGGTGCCAGAAATGGACGCATAAATTTCTATCTGTGGTTGCATACTGGTAGTTTATGCATAATGCTGTATGACAAATATGAAGGACAGGAGGGTGTAATGGTGTAGAGTGTCCCCTCAGATCGAAGACGAGTGAGTCTCCCTCTGTGATTGAACTGTACGGTTTATGGTCAGAGTATGCTCAGTAAGTATCAGACTTGGTACTAACTGTTACTGCGTAAAATATTAGTTTATATACAGTTTATACGGTACTATACGTGTGTGTGTGTGTGTATATATATATATATATATACACACACACACATATACTTGTATATAAATTTTTAGACGACATTAAGACATAAAGTTGGCTGTTAATTCACTCTTATGAACGGGTGTGAATTAAACACTTAGATCTATTAGTATGAATGCACTAGTGTTAATTATTTGCCTCAGTTTTTCACCATGCCACCTGCCGGTCTTTAGTGGTACTGCAAGTCCTTATGGAAGAATCCCGAATGCGTGCGCTTTTGAAGCACGGAGCTGCCGTGCCAGACGACATAGCTGTAGTATTTCATATTTCCACATTGTACTACTCAGCTCTTTCCTTATTCTGAAATGATATATTTTATTTTAAAAAAGGCTTTTTTATTGTAAAAAATCATAAAAAGGATCCGTCAATGTGGCATGCTTATGCATAAACATAACATAAAGTGATATTTTTATAGGTGAGAGGGCTGTGCCCCTAATCACAGGGCTGTTTTCCGAACAGTGTGTGCTTGCATCTGTTTGTGAGTCCCAAAGCCTTCAGCTTCAGCAGCCTGCCCGTACGTTACTTACAGACCGTGTGTGTTTTGGCCCGGGGCTGAGATTAAAGGTGCTCTGTTGCTGCAGCCAATCAGGTTGGGCAGCTTGTTACCAGGCAGTTCTGAGGATGCGGAGGTGCTCGCCATGCAGTTTGGCGGCTGGCTTCCCAGGGCGTTGTTGGACTGCGAGGCTCATTTTTGTGGGTCTCGCTGACAGACTGGTACCATACAACTAGCTGCTGGTCCTGTGAGGGGAAGGTAAGTATGTTTAGTTTGAGATGAGCCATCTGGGTATCCAGGCAGGGCCCTCCAAAGTGAACTAAGCAGCTGCTTAGAACCCAGTGGCCACCAGGGGGCGACCCCATCTGATCAGAATGGGCAGGAAAAAGACAAATGACAACTAGGTTAATCAAAATTTGCTTAGGGCCCTGGAAAGGGTTCGGCTGGCCCTGGTCTCAAGTTCGTTTTGTTCATCCGCACAGGGAATCCATGCATAAATCCATGATTCTGTAGTGTGATTCATTTTCTCATGGCTGGATGTTAAGTTGTGTACCCTGTCCAAATCGTGGACTCGATGCTGAGTTCATAAGCACCGTGTTAGAAAAGGGTGGGATGTGTTTATGTTCAGTGTCCCGGCTGTCAGGACATGAGTGAATTTCCTGGCTCACCCCTTGAGCTTCCTGAGATCCAGCATCTTCACCAGGGCAGGGCACCTTCTCCTCGGAAAGTTCAGGCAAGTTTTTAATTTATTTAAATTAATAAGACATGCTTGAGTAAGAGGAAACAGTGTCTGCCTCTCTTTGTTACATGTTCACAGCTGCTTGGACTTTGAGGTCAAAGATTGTTGCATATAGTAACGGTACAATAATGATTGGAATTCTTCTGTATGCCACATTTCTGCTTTGGTGTGGCTGTAATATCACGGATGACCAGGTGAGGGCGCTCCTCTCAAAAGACTTTATTATGCAGAAGATAGCCAGAATGGAACCTCTCTACCCACATATACCAGGCAGAAGCAGCGAATAGGGGTTCTTGGCAGTGCCGTCTTGCTCCCGCTCTTTGCATTCATTCCTTCACATAAGCGGTTTCGGCTGCTTGCTGCATTTTGGGAAGCGCTGTGGTGGACTTCCCGCCTCCTAACCATAATGGTTCAGGGCAGTTCGCTTCATACTTCCCTCCCTGCCTCCTGTTTCTCCCTGACTTGCATGATAAGGTCCCGTTAAACACCAGGGAATCAGCCGTATATCCCCAGCTGTGCGTAAAGAGGTCATGGGGAGAAGATGAATGAAAGGAAGAGAGAATCACATGGTGCCTTGCAGCTTGGGGTCTCTGGGTACTGGGCAGAGGCAGTGGGCAGGGTTTCCGGGAACGAGTGCAGCAATCGTTCTTTTAATCCGTTTAATGGAGGCAAAGACGTGATTTTGGTGTGAAGGTCTCTCGGTGTGAAGTGGCTGGCGGCACATCATCACTTGGAGGTTTGTAGAACAATCTCATCTTCTGAGAACGGTCATGTTTTGAAGGAGAGGGGGGAAAAAGTCAAATGGCGTTTTTATGTTTATGCGGGTAGGTGGAGAGTGGGGTGGGTATTGTAAAATAGGCCCCTCCCCTTGTACTTAACTCCAAGTAGTCGTGACATTGGAGAGGAAATGCGGACCCCCCCGCCCCAGCAAAGCAGTATGGTGGTGTTCAGATGGTGCCCCCCCCCACACACACATACATATTCGAGGGGCCACTGTTGACAGGTGACACGTGGAACAGCAGGTGAGGCTGTTGCAAGGCCTCACTGGGGACAAACCTAAGCGCAACCGGACTCCCCCCCCACCCCGCTCTACATGGTTGGGGGGGGGGCGTGCTGTCAGCACTCCGGGGAGCATGCAGGGCCCCCGCCATCTGGAGACCTCGTCTCGGTGGAGTTTCAGCTCGCTGGAAGGAATACTGATCTGATAGGGGTTAGTCATCATAAACGCTTGAAAGTCTGAGGTTAGAACCAAACCGCCCTGGACATTCGGGTTAAGGACGTCCTCCAGGACGTGTCTTTAATCTCCAGACAGCTCCTGCTTATCGATCTTCACCCACAGCTTTTCATATGAGCGTGAAACACTCTGTGCAGTGGCCAGCGACGGGACAGTGGTGTCAGTAAAATACCCAGATCGCAGCGTGACCCTGTGCTGGCTCCGTGGGTATGGAATATGGATGCTATTTATGTACCAGTCATTCATTAATCACTGCAACTTTAACCCACAGCATCTCGCCATAATACTTGTACTTGGTATTTGTGTTACTGTTCATAATGAATTTTCTTTTCATTATACTTGTACAAATGACCCAAATGACAATAAAGCTTTCGAGTCCTTGATAGCGCATTGGGGTGTGGGGCACCATATCACCCCCCCTCCAGCTGTTGTCCCAGTACGTGGCAGCTGCACCCACTCTGCTCCGCCTGTAGAGTGGTGGATGTTGTCATGGCGACGGAGGGGATGGACATGGCCAGGTCGATGGGCGGCACGGATGTGACGGACAGCAGCACGCAGCTGGCAGGGCGGGGGGGGGGGGGGTCTCACCATGTGTTAATCCATCATGGTATGACGACGCATCACCTGAACAGGCAACATGCTATCTTTGATTGAGGCTATATTAGCATAATTTAATAATAACTTAAGTAGATAGACTGATATTCTGCGATCTAATGCCTGATTGAGTGTGAGTTTTTGCGTGATGTCCTTGAAATGACCTAAAATATTTAGTTTCATTGATCAATGTGGATAAGAGCTTGAAGAGATTTTACATAATTAAACGATGCCATTTACTGATCTGATGCCTTAGTTTACACATATTTAATTAATCATATTTATGTTAATTAATTAATGACTTTAGCTTTTATGGGAGTTCTGCTGTCGTGGCAAGTCCCCGTAGATGGCAGCCGGGCCCCGTCATGTCTCTCCTTGTCCCATCTCTGTGCAAGTGCACGACGTTCCCGACCCACATTGACCTCTGTCGTGGAGACGTCCACATGGCCACTGTGATGGTGTGCAGGAGAAATGGATCACGGGACTTTTAATGGCCACAAACATGGTCACTTCACCGAAAGTCTTGCAGATTTCCCTTTTTATATTCAGTTAGAAATCTATTAAATTTATTAGGTAAAACAACACAGTACAGCCCCTGCACAGCGATCTGCAGTCTTACAATTATAAGGTTGCTGGTTCAAATCCCATGGCTGGCAGAGTGATATCACCATTGGGCCCCTGAGCAAGGCCCTTAACCCCCAAATTCCCCAGGGACTGTCTGACTCTGCCTTCTCAAAAATATATGGCGCTTTTAAAAATTTAAATGAAACATCCAGTTGTACGTACAGGTAATGACCACAAGGGGTGTCATCAAGCACCGGAACCGACTGAGGGGATACGGCTGCATTGCGTGACATCATCCCGGTAGGGGTCAGAGGTCACACAGCTCCAGGGCCGAGCCAAAGGCCTTGCTCACAGTTCAGTGAACAGGGTCAGCCAGTGTTTTGTAATGCATAGATACGTCCCACAGAATGCAGCATATCGCGTTTATTGGAATCCCCAGCCGTGCGATTAATTATACCACCCATTAAGGTGCTGTTGGGTGGGAGCCCTTGGAGAGGCCAGCGCCCCATCTGGAAGAGCCCTTCCTGTGCAGTTAGCTACAGGGACATCCCCTTTAAGACTCCGACAGACCCTTTAAGAGCGCTTCCTGTGCAGTTAGCTACAGGGACATCCCCATTAAGACTCCGACAGACCCTTTAAGAGTCCTTCCTGTGCAGTTAGCATCACGCATCAGTGCATGCTCCCCAACCTGGACCCTTTAAGAGCCCTTCCTGTGCAGGTATGCTGCGTTCCATTTACCTTGGAGGTTGGAACTCGGAACTAGGAATGACGTCATACACAAGTTAAATGCGTTCCAGTATAATAAGTTGGAGAGCCATTTAGCAATACCAGGGTCCTGTTTCTAAAAGCAAGATTTCCTGCTTAGCCGGATATAAGGTACCTCAGCTTAAATGGGCTTTATCTTCATTCACTTACATTTAGCCCGGACTACCTTAAATCCCACAAGTTATCCAGCTAAGTGAGAAATCCAGTTCTAGCCCGGTTAATTGTTAGCCATTGTTAAGCAAGATCAGCTGATAGCAACACATCACACAGTGTTTTGCGCATAAAACTCCGTAGCAATACGTCCGCAGATAGCGACTGGACAGTACTGTGTGTATGACTGATTTAATGAGCCACAAATAAGATGTAAGTGCTATTAAACAGTATAAAACTACAGCTTTAACTTCTTTTGATGAAGGGTGCAGCCATCTTGCATTCTGAGGTTGGGGTTGCAGAAGTTCCTCTGACTTTCTGAGTCGGAATTCTGACTTCAGGGGTGTTCCAGTTGAAATTACCAACTAGGAATTTGGAAATTCCAACTTTTAAAGGGAATGCAGAAAAATGGTTACAGGGACATCCCCTTTTAGACTCCGACAGACCCTTTAAGAGCGCTTCCTGTGCAGTTAGCTACAGGGACATCCCCTTTAAGACTCCGACAGACCCTTTAAGAGCGCTTCCTGTGCAGTTAGCTACAGGGACATCCCCATTAAGACTCCGACAGACCATTTAAGAGTGCTTCCTGTGCAGTTAGCTACAGGGACATCCCCATTAAGACTCCGACAGACCCTTTAAGAGCGCTTCCTGTGCAGTTAGCTACAGGGACATCCCCTTTAAGACTCCAACAGACCATTTAAGAGTGCTTCCTGTGCAGTTAGCTACAGGGACAACCCCTTTAAGACTCCGACAGACCCTTTAAGAGTGCTTCCTGTGCCGTTACGTACAATGAAGCGTCGCAGTGCGTGTCAGTTTTATTTTGTTGAAGCTTAATTAAACTCCATTCAGGTACAGATAATGAAGCTGGAAGAGTGAATGAAAAGTTAATGGGATTCATTGAATCTGTTGAACAAACGCCGGTATGCGGACAGCCTGTAGTCAATGGCAACCGTAAAAAGCATCACAAAACGCACAAGGTCACTGCGAAGCAGGGCGTGCAGAACTTGCAAGGTCGCCGTAACAACGGAGAAAGGCATTGGGGTGGAAACGAGAGCGGCCTCTACAGGAGGACTTGGGGAATGGCAGGCCGCTCTAGCATCATCTGGAGTCAAGATACCCAGTGTACAGCTTCACATAAATGCTGTGAGCAAACACACACCTTACTTGATGATGAATAAGCATGTTCTGTTCCCCAGTCTTTAGTTACTTCCCTGTTCCTCCTACGCACAACTGACTTCACGAGTCCGCGCCGGGGTGTTGTGGGTGGGTGGGTGTGTCCCTAATGCCTGCCAGTCATGTGTCCTCCACCAATCAGGTGCTCCTGGAGGCAGGCTCAGTTGCCTGAATGAGCTGATTGGCTGTCAGCCATTTTGATCCTGTCTGTCACAGCGGCCTCAGTCCAATAGGAAGTGCGTTCACTTTTATACTGTAGCTACTGTTCATTGACATCTCATTCCTTTTTGGACTAAAAACGCAGGAACTTGCTCTGATATTAACATTCATTAGCAAGCATTTAAACACACGTTTGGGTCCAATTTTCATCTACAAAGTCTGCCAGCTCCACTGAAGCAGAACAAATAGCGTAGGGAAAAGGAATTCAGCGCCCCCTGGGGTTACATGTTGGGGGCGGACAACAAACTGGGGCAGTAGGACAGCAAATAACTTGATATGTAGGAAGCTGGAGTAGCTCTGAACTCCAGCTTCAGCGTCAGGCTGAACCGTGTGGGCTTATGGGTAAAAGGTAGGGACAGACAGCTGACAGCACCAGAGGCTCTCACAGCCCCCTGGTGGTGAAAAGACAGGCGGGTACCTTCCCGAGCACAAGTCCGTCTAGGGTTGTTTCATTTTACCTGCCTTATTACTGTATTTATTAACGTTACTCCAATGTGACTGCGTTTCTGCAGTAAATGTAATCGGCCACCTGACTTAAAAATAGGACGTTTCTGTTGAAAAAAACATTAACGACCTACATTGTTGAATATTTCACGATTCTGCATCGGCAACATGCGAAACATTCTGCAGTTAAGGAACTCATTTAAAAAATGTTTATTTTCAGTGTAGGAATTAATGCGCACTGGCACGGCTGCATTTAAAAGAGGGCGTGTCACCAGAGATGGCTAACAGCAGGCTATCGGCATTGACGTTATGTGAGCACAAATGTGGATTAAACACTTTCACATTTCAAAGTAATGCTGGACGAGTGTTTAGTTATCCCTATAAAATGAGGTTTGTACTAAGTGTATGGTTTGGGAGTAAATTATTCTCTATTTAAAAACCATTGTGACGGGAGCGAGCATAAAATATTATTTGTCGTTTAATTTTGTTCAGTTTTGAGGTGCTTGTCAGTTTCTGTTTTGAAGAGTTTTCCTGTTTCATGAGTAAACGTTCTTTAAGGAATATTTCCCACGATGCTGAAGCGGCCTTAAAAAGTTAAAGACGCCTTATTGGGGCAGGATGAGTTTAAAACGTGCGCAGTTTTTTCCTCGTTTAAAACGAGCTGGCGACAGGCCTTAAACTAACATTTTGCATCACTGTTATATTTAGGGCTGTTTGTCACAACGTATTAAATTTTAAGGGTTCTGCGATCCCCGCGGCTATGCGTGGGGTTGTGCGATAATTTATTATATATTCCGTTTTTTTGGTCCACGTTAAGGACTAGTTGGAAATTAAAATGTTTATTTTCCTATAAGTAGTGTATGTTTATTTTGAAATATAAAATAGCTAAATAATTCAGATCCTCCGTCGGTCAGATCGGTGTCCCTCACCTCGCGTAAACTGGGCGGGGACGTCGGCACTGTATCCGCAGAGCCACCCGCCGTCCCCGGCAGAGACAGGCTGATGTTCCCTCTTCCCGGTTAGGTGCTTTAGGGTTAGGTGCGCGCTTTGCTCTTTGCTATAACAGCCGCCCCACCCGCCCACCCATTCGAGTATCACGGTCTTTCTCGGGCGGTATCAAAATGAAAAATAACGAAAAAAAAACCTTTCTGCGCCGAAATTACACAGTGCAGCTCCGCCAAATAATGTCGTACACGATTTTTCTGTTGTTAGTTACTAATAATTTGTTTTGCATTTTATTTTCTTGTGATGAAGAATTAACGCATTAGTTAATATTATGTACGGGTATTATAGAAACATTACATACGTGTATTATAGGTAATAATATTATTCTGTTATTATTGCATTGAAAACCTGAAATTTGTTGCAAGCTATTGAAGTGTTTCTAATTATTATGGGCTTAGTCTATCGGCTCTTGCTTTACACACAATACTCGGAATAAAATTACTCAGCCCCACAGAGTACATGAATACAAGGGCTTTTCTGTGATAAGAGCAGGGAGACATTTTCAAAGAAACGGTCATACTTCGGACACAACCCTTTATTTATTGGATTTTGCTGTTTTGATTATTGTATGATTATTTTGTGAGAAAAAAATCTCTATCTATCTATCTATCCAATTTATTAATTCCCGGAAGATCGGCCTCTGGCGGTGACAGGTCCTATATCGAGGGGCACCGGCAGGTCGCATGTAGACAAAGCTTCATGAGGGTGGGGGGGGGGGCTGGGGGGGGCGCAGTCCAT
>JAAGVU020000062.1:3295405-3310131 GCA_011763525.2 Mormyrus iriodes | reverse complement strand
GGGTGGTGTGTTGGTCCTGGGGGTGGTGTGGGGGTGGGGGGGGGGGGGTGGGGGTGTGTGGGGGTGTGGGGGGGGGGGGGGGGGGCGCAGTGCAGATGTAATGTAGCTGAAGCTGGGTCTGAAGCCGCCAAGGGATGCAGGAGCTCTGGAAGTCTGGAGCCCAACAAGCCGCTCGTCCTCCTTCCCAGGGGCAGATGGGGCTCATTGGAAATGTGGGATTGATCCGTCGGTCGAACCGAACGTGCGTCTACATAAATGCCGGGATTGGAATTCCGAAGGCTGCACCCGCCCCGGCCCCCCCATGGGTGCACGGGACATTTGTAGACGCCTCGCACTGGACCTGGACGGGTCCAGGCGTGGCCTCGGGATTCGTGGCGTCATTTTTCAGGCGGGATTTTAATTTTTGATAAAGAAAGTTTGGGCTAGTCTGCCTGACGGAGGTGGGGGAGTTCCCATGGGGGCGGAAGCCCAGCTGCACCCGTTACGGACCTGTGGTTAAATTACGTTTTATTCCTATGAATTACATTTCAGACCGTCGCCATTCCTTATGCTGTCATTCTTCACAGCATGTCTTCTTCGTCAACATTAAAAAAAAAACATTTTGCCCCTGGACTGTCTTAAAATGCATTATTTGTACATGGAGCCCCCTCCCCTGCCGACCCCCGCCTGCCCGTTGCCATGGCGGCGGCGCAGGGCCCCATGTGATGTTCTGGTGCCGTCCTTGGGTTAATCGCTGGGCTGCGCCAGCCCTGAATATCGCCCCGTGTATTTATATTCTGACTAAAAAATGACAGCATATTGCCTTTATTTGGATTTGCTTTTTCATAGTGAAGCTGCAGGCTTCAGGTCTCTGAACGAGCTGGTCGTTTCACCAGTATTTTGCCGTATCCCATCCATCAGTCCCTTCGAAAGAATGCAATGACGAGACCATCGCATCGCAGGATGGAGAAGAGAAAGAAAACAGCCAGCAAGTCACTGGCAGGAGTGCCCTGAGAAACATCCCCAGCCACTGCATTTTATGCACGGTGTGTTTTAATCTACGGCTCCCATCATTAAATGCTGGCTATAAACGGGCTTGCAAATAAAATATGATGAGATTCAGAGTGAAGGAGAGAGTGATGCTAAGGCAAATATATAGAAGTAATAAAACCTATAGATGAATATTTCAAAGTCTGTAGCTCATGATTACAAGCGCCAGTAGCTCAGGGTTACAGCTGGGGTCTTTGTTAAAGGCTGTTAGCTCGGGGTTACGGCTCATGTCTTGGTTAAAGGCCGGCAGCTCGGGGTTACAGCTGGGGTCTTTGTTAAAGACCGTTAGCTCAGGGTTACGGCTCACGTCTCGTTTAAAGGCCGGTAGCTCCAGGTTATAGCTGGGGTCTCGGTTAAAGGCTGGTACCTTCAGGTTATAGCTGGGGTCTCGGTTAAAGGCCAGCAATTCGGGGGTTATGGCTGGGGTCTTGATTAAAGGCCAGTAGCTCGGGGTTAGGGCTGGGGTCTTTGTTAAAGGCTGTTAGCTCAGGGTTACGGCTCACGTCTCGTTTAAAGGACGGTAGCTCCAGGTTATGGCTGGGGTCTCGGTTAAAGGCCGGTAACTCCAGGTTATAGCTGGGGTCTCGGTTAAAGGCTGGTACCTTCAGGTTATAGCTGGGGTCTCGGTTAAAGGCCAGCAATTCGGGGGTTATGGCTGGGGTCTCGATTAAAGACCAGTAGCTCGGGGTTACTGCTGGGGTCTCGGTTAAAGGCTGGCAGCTCGGGGTTACAGCTGGGGTCTCGGTTAAAGGCCGGTAGCTCCAGGTTATGGCTGGGGTCTCGATTAAAGGCCAGTAGCTTGGGGATACTACTGGGGTCTTGGTTAAAGGCCGGCAGCTCGGGGTTACAGCTGGGGTCTCGGTTAAAGGCCGGTAGCTCCAGGTTATGGCTGGGGTCTCAGTTAAAGGCCGGTAGCTCCAGGTTATAACTGGGGTCTCAGATAAAGGCAGGTAGCTCAGGGTTACGGCTGGGGTCTCGATTAAAGGCCGGTAGCTCCAGGTTATGGCTGGGGTCTCAGTTAAAGGCCGGTAGCTCCAGGTTATAGCTGGGGTCTCGGATAAAGGCAGGTATCTCGGGGTTACAGCTGGGGTCTGGGTTAAAGGCCGGTAGCTCCAGGTTATGGCTGGGGTCTCGGTTAAAGGCCGGCAGTTTGGGGGTTATGGCTGGGGTCTCGGTTAAAGGCCAGTAGCTCGGGGTTACAGCTGGGGTCTCGATTAAAAGCAGGTAGCTCAGGGTTAGGGCTGGGGTCTCGGTTAAAGGCCGGCAGCTCAGGGTTACGGCTGGGGTCTCGATTAAAGGCAGGTAGCTCGGGATTACAGCAGGGGTCTTGGTTAAAGGCTGGCAGCTCAGGGTTACGGCTGGGGTCTCGATTAAAGGCCGGTAGCTCAGGGTTACGGCTGGGGTCTCGATTAAAGGCCGGTAGTTCAGGGTTACGGCTGGGGTCTCGGTTAAAGGCAGGTAGCTCGGGGTTATGGCTGGGGTCTCGGTTAAAGGCAGGTAGCTCAGGAGTACAGTTGGGGTCTTGGTTGCACAGGGTTAGGTTTCAGGTTAGTGTGATATGTCTTGCCCCACTGTGCTATCAGCTCGTCCCCAGCAGTGTTTATGCAAATTGATGTTTGATCAGATGATTACATTATAATCTGATTAATCCAGAGCACTAAACGTCCTGAATATATTTGAGTTTGTCGTGCTGCCCAACTGACAAAAAGAGACAGGGATGGCCCCCCCGCCCCCACCCCCTGGGGTGCCACGATTGAGAAACATAAAGCGGGCCGCCGTCCCCTTAAGTGGAAAATAAACGGAGTGTAACGAGCCCATTTAAATACGAGCACCGCGCAGGAAGCAGATGCTGCCGATGTAAGTGCGGAAGATTAGCGATGGAGGCTAATAAGACCGACGGAGCTGACTGGCAAATTCTCAAGGCGGGAGGGGAGCCTAGTCAGCAGTCCGGGAACGTTGGACCTGGATCGAGATCTATAGGGAAAATCCAATATCATTGCTTCATTCATGTCAGCTCTGTCAGGCTCGAAAGCCTTTCCCTTTAGTTGCATCCGATAAAAATGGCAGATAAAAAACATGACATAGACAGAGAAATAAGACATTTGGTTTATACGGTGCAGAATATTCTGTCCTGAAATACATGCCTGCTGTTACATGAAGTGAGATACAGCTGCAGAAACACAGAGACATGCAGAGACATGCAGAGACACACAGAGACACACAGAGACACGTAGAGACACGTAGTGACACAAATGGATATGCAGAGTCACGCAGAAACACACGTGGGCACACATAGACACACATGGACACACAGACATGCAGAGACATAAGTAGAAACACAGAGACACACAGAAACATGCAGAGACACACACGGACACACAGAGACACACATGGACACACAGTAACAGCACAGACACACATGGACACACAATGCAGATACATACAACGACACGCACAGACATACAAAGACATGCACAGACACACTTAGACACGCACAGACATACAAAGACATGCAGAAACATTCAGAGGCATGCATGGACATGCAGAGAGATGCACAGACATACAACGACACGCACAGACATACAAAGACATGCACAGACACACTTAGACACGCACAGACATACAAAGACATGCAGAAACATTCAGAGGCATGCATGGACATGCAGAGAGATGCAGAGGCAGACATGAACATGGAGAGACATACACAGACATGGTGGCCCAACCCCCCAGGAGCCATACGCATGTAACGCAAATAAGGAGTCAGCAGAGTAATTCTGTGCAGGTCAGCAGAGTCTGCTGTGCGGAATGAGGCGGGGGTTGGGGCAGTTGAGGTCCACAAGCTAAAGACACCAGCACACCCAAGAATAGCAGCAATACACATAACCAGCAGGGGGAGCAATAGAACCTACTCTGACTGAGGGTACTGAAGTTCATCAATATTACAATCCAGGGATGTAGTGAATTTTTTGACCTCTCATGTCACTTTGGCTGAATGAATAAGACAGTCATTCTCCAGGATATCTGACACCACCTTCTTTTCCTGTCTCTGGTCCTCCAGTCCTCTCTATTGTCATACTTCTGTCACGTTGGGAAGGTCGCTGTGAAGTTCACCGAATCTCAGACATTCAAACTTGGCACGGGAGCTTAGGGTAACCTTCCCAGCTCTGACGGTCCTTAATTAACCGGTCAGTGTGTGTCGAGTGATCTCTCTTTGATAACCAAGGCTGGTACACGGCCTGGGGGAAAATCGTAATGTGTACATTTTTTTTTTGATCTGATGAATGGCCACGTTCCTGCACGTCAACTTTGGACTCCAGTGACGCCATTACTCCTCTGCCCGCGTACACGCCCCGCTCACGTATTTGCAGATTTAACGCTGGGTCCTTTATTTGAGGATTGATCTTTGAAGTCATGCTGAGGAAAGCCGGCGTGCTTTGCCAAGGCCGTCGGCTGACGCCGGTTTCATATTGTCCTTCATTTAGCTCTGTACTTCTTGGCAGAGGTGATTTTAGGATGTTTTTGAAGGTGTGGGGCATGAGAGGGGGCATAATTCATACAGAGGGATGGACCTTATCATTAGCCAATGACATGTTTTGAATCTGTAAGTAACAAGAGAGGGGGAACTCCAGGGGCCAATCAGCTTTCTTCTGGGGCTAGTATTCCTGTGGCCATGCCCCCATACACACCCCTCCCCCGTGTTTATTCTGACGTCATTTTCAAAGGCCCTATATCCAAGCTCACTCTGAGAGTGTTGGATGATGCTGCCCTGGGGGCTGGCGCCCTGGAGGCTGGCACCCTGGGCCGGGGAAGTCGCGTCCGCTGATTGCCACGCTATGCATATAGGCTTCCTGCGTGTGATCTTGAAGCCTGTTGCTCTGTCTGGGGTCCCATCCCTTCAGTTGTGGGTTTGGATCATACGCAATCCTGGAGATGGGCCGAATGGGCCAGGATCATATTGTCTGTATGGGAGAGGGGGTAATATGCAGCACCCACAGCCCATCCTGCTGTGTATGGCCTGCAAGGTGCGCCAGCATCTTCTGGGGTCATGGGGGACCCCGGTTAGGCTCCTTCTGAAATCTGAATACACGCCCCCCCCACACAAACACACATACACACACACTCCTTGTCCTCCTTGTCCAATCTGAGACATCCTCCCCATATAGCCAGTGGAGTGATCAGAATGATCCAGCATCAGTCCACCAGTGGGGCGGCACCATTACCCCCCCCCACCCCCACCAGTCCCTGTGCGCCGTCATGGCAAATATTCATGAGAGCAAATTGGAGAGCAGCTGTAGGACAAGTGCCGTTGCCGTGGCTGCGGGGCAGGAGCAGGGAAGCTCAATTTCCCCCAGGGGCAATGTGTAGTCCTTCCTTAATTACCCCCTGCGGCTGTGGCAGGGCATGTAGAAGAGCTGTGGTAAGAATCAAGGGCTTCTACTCGCCATGCACAGATACAGCAGGGGTAGAAACGGGAGGGGCAGATACGGCAGGGGTAGATACGGGAGGGGCAGATACGGCGGGGTAGATATGGGAGGGACAGATACGGCAGGTGTAGATATGGGAGGGGCAGATACTGCAGGGGTAGATACGGGAGGGGCAGATACGGCAGGGGTAGATATGGGAGGGGCAGATACTGCAGGGGTAGATACGGGAGGGGCAGATACAGCAGGGGTAGAAACAGGAAGGGCAGAAACAGCAGGGGTAGATATGGGAGGGGCAGATATACATTGAAATATTTTTCTCCAACAAATACAGAGATTAGGCGTTCCTTTTCCCCCCATTCTTTTTCTCTGATGTGAAAGGCGCTATAAAAGGTTAATTGAATAAGAATTAATCTGCCCATGTTCATTCAGAGAACGACTCCATCCTCTGCAGCGACAGGACATCGCGAGAGCCGAGCTGACCAGCAGACCACGACAGTAACATCTTGTGATTATTATGTTTTGGGCTCTGAGCGAGAATCTGCAGGCTACTGCAATGCCCGAGTGCAATGTCCAGGAAGGCAGTTTATTTACACGGCAGAGCTGGATCGACAGAATGCGTAAAAGATCAGCCCGAAAGCCAAAACTACTCCGGGGCATTAAATGTATGTGCAGTTCCCTCAGTCACAGCGTTAATTGACAAATGCGTGTGCTACTGTTGTCCGTATCTGTACGGCCACCGCCGATCAATCGCCGTAAATGTCACCTCTGACGGCCGCTCCTGAGCTATCTGCATTTGACTGAGCTTGTCTTAATCCCCGTGGGGGTGTGGACTGTGCTTTCTAGCCTGGTCTGTCATTAGTCGCCCATTGTCACAGATGATTTTTATCTTGGCTTTTCAATAGCACAGTACATTTAACTTTAAAAATAAGTGGGTTATGGTTTTACATACGATTTTAAAGCAATGACAATGTTATTTTTTAGTGCTGCAGTAAAGTGTAGCTTGAGCTATTATAAACTGGATATGAGTCCATCAGCTGAGGGTGGCGAATGCGTAACATTTAATGTAATTCCTGGTGATCATTATAAACCAGCATGGCTGCACATTAAATGTCCCATTTACAGGTATGTTTTAAGCTCTGCCTGATTCAGGGACTCAGCAGACATGCAATAGACAGGTGTAGAAAATAAAACATTGTAAGACACAGAGAAGAAATACCGGCCCCACGCATATCAGATGGAGCTAGAATTTGAACCCTTAACTCCATGGGTGTGGGGTAGTGGTGCGGCCCACCAAACCACCAAGCTGCCCCTGAATTGGCCTTCGAATAGTAGAAATGACTATATTTTCCTTTATACCTAATTTAGCTTGTGTTATTTTTAATGGTCCACAAAAACATCAGGTTAGATTACAGTCAGCCTGCTATTGAACGCCTAATGACGTGTCATTAATCAGATGGCTGGTTGGGGACGGAGATGAACTCGTGCGTGTAGCTTCATTAAAGGTAAGATTTTATGTAAGGTGACATTTGAGAAAAGGTCCCAGGACACAAACCTGCTTATGTGTCAAAAACAGTCCTGGGAAGAGAGCTGACTGAGAGGGAGGGGCTTTTGCCAGAGGGGAGGGGCTATTGCCAGAGGGGAGGGGCTATTGCCAGGGGGGGGGGGCATTTTGACAGAGGGGAGGGCCTGTTTGATGGATGGGAAGGGTTGTTTGACAGAGGGGGGGGCTGTTTGATGGACGGGAAGGGGTGTTTGGTGGGAGGGGCCTGTTTGATAGACGGGAAGGGGTGTTTGACAGAGGGGAGGGCCTGTTTGATGGACGGGAAGGGGTGTTTGTCGGGGGGGCTGTTTGATGGACGGGAAGGGGTGTTTGACAGAGGGGAGGGCCTGTTTGATGGATGGGAAGGGGTGTTTGACGGGGGGGCTGTCTGATGGACGGGAGGGGGTGTTTGGTGGGAGGGGCCTGTCTGATGTATGGGAAGGGGTGTTTGGCAGGGGGGGCCTGTTTGATGGACGGGAAGGGGTGTTTGGCAAGGGGGGGCCTGTTTGACGCGGATAAACTGGTTTCTGCTGTTTTAAACTTTTCATAATTAATCTGACTGGAAATTGAATGTCCGACCTTTTTGATCTTTCATCATTTTTGATGTCTGCAGTGAGCTTTTTGATAAGAGTTAGTTAACAGACGGGGCAGCTAAGAGGCTGATTGCCACGGGTTACAGTAACCGGGTTATCTGTCTGACTGGTGCTGATGCTGACTGTGGTGATGGATACGGCAGCCGGACCTTCCCTCCCTGATTCCCCTGGGAATCCCCAGCCGGCTGTCCCCCCCCGCCGAGTCGGACACTCCTGTCTAAGCAGGGGACGTGGTGAAATGGCAGCCGTCCGAGGGGCGGTTACAAAACCAGCCGATGTGGTCTCTTGGCATCTGGGCTTTGAGCCGCCTCTCTGGTGGGAGAGGTCTGTGGTAGCCCCTCCCCCAGGGGGGGTTATGTCAGGGAGCCTCTGGCTCAGGCCTGCATCTTTGTGATAAAGATGCCCCTCATTGTGCTGTAATGTGCCGATTCCGGCGGCTCATTAAACCATTGCGCCATCAACGGCTCCATTTGCCATGCAGCTGTCCTTAATTCCTCCTGAACAGCGTCTAACCAGCAGTACGGAGCCCCCCCTCTTTGCGTGGGATGCCAGGCCTAATCTGTACTTGATGGATGTTTTTTTCCTTTCTTTGAAGAAAATCAAATCCGCAGTTCTGGCAGCCTGTTTGGGGACGCCCCCAGCACACACACGGGTGTGCAGATACGCACGCACACATGGGGAGGGGGCTTCGGAGTGTAGCTGTTTAAAACGGGGGTGTTCACGGGGTGACACGAGGGGACAGCGTCTCGGTGGCACAGAGTCACTCGGCCTCCTGTCAGCTGAGAGCGAAGAGCCTACTTAATAATGGATGCTGAGAGTACATTATTCATCAGTAGCGTTTATGTTCCCGTTTACGACACGGGATGGGAAAAAATTACCTCAATTAGGATCCTCGGGCAGGCAGGCAGCGCAGGGGGCATGCCTCAGGGAGACAGGGGCGCTAGAGAGCCCACATGAACCCCACGCCTTCTCAGGGCAGCTGCAGAGCAGGGGGGGCAGTTTTATTCACAGGCTACAGTCCTACAGTAAGCTGGAAGGAAGTGGCCCCATCAGCAGATCTTTCCGGAAGCCCTTTCTGATATCATACTCAGCTAGGTGTATCCCATCGTATAACTCGCCGTAAATCACCACACCTGGCCACGCCCACAATTTACAGCTCCGCCCCCTCCGGGAGACAGAGACAGCGCTACGTTGACGGTTCCGCCCGGGGGGGTGGAAGAGCGGAGTGCATGTGGGATGGCAAAAGAGAGACAGAGAAACCCCCACGAGGAGATTCGTGGAAAAGATGGCCACCTCCACCCCTCCACTCTGTCCATTTGTAAAACCCTCAAAAACGAATTTTCTGGTGCAGATGATGCAGCTTTATTGTCTCAGGGCATCAGAGGCCCCTAAAAGCATCTTTAAATATTGAAGGACTCAAGAAGCATGTGGAGATGTGAGGTTTCTTCACCCGTTTGCCTGTTTCTAGGCAATTCATTTTCTGAAGTTTGGTTTGAGGTTTGAGAGCCCTGTGTCTCTGCGTGGAGGCACCTGCCTGGCATCTGGTCCAGCAGCAGCTTCCTAAACCGCAGGTCTCCGGTGGAGTTGAGTAATGTTGTGTGAAATGCTGCTGTTGACACTGTGTCGTTACAGGGAGACACACGAGTCTTCTTTTGTTTAATTATATCTGGGGTGTAATTAACACTTAGTCCCTGTCCGGGCTCGTTCTCCTGGTCCAATTATTCAAGTCAGTAGTTAATGATCTGTGATATTTGTAGTAGCAGTGTTCCCGGTGTGTGTCCGCATGTTATCATCATGAAAAGATGGGAAATGTGCAGAGCATGCAGGCATGCTTCGGGTACACTGCGTTCCCTAATTTCTCGCTGTGACACAGCAGCCGCACGACGGCGGTCCTGTGAGCATCGGAGGGACTGTGGGGGGAAACTTTCAGGGACGGCCTTATGGGGAGGAGCCAATGGCCTCTGTGGGAGGAGTCAATGTCATTGCTGGGAGGAGCTAATGGCCTCTTTGGGAGGAGTCAATGTCATTGCTGGGCGGAGCCAATTGCCTTTCTGGGAGGAGTCAATGTCATTGCTGGGAGGAGCCAGCGGCCTTGCCAGGGGGAGGCAATTGTCTTGCGGGGTTGCCAAGGGCCTTGGTGGGAGGAGTCAGTGGGCTTGTGGGAGAGCATAGTGTCCTCACTGAGAGGAGGGAACGGCATTGCAGGGAGGAGCCAGTGCCCTAATTGGTTGGTTGAAAATGCACGACAGCTGAAGTTTCATTTAATCACATGACTGCCCTTCTGTGGCTGCGCAGACATGAGAGCAGGCCAGAGGGGGGGTGTGAAGCTCCTCAATCGTCGTCAATAAGTAACGAGGATTCTGGTCACCACAAATGCCAGCCTCTTCTCACTGCATTGGCTGTGACACGCGCTCTCACACATGGGATGGGGTGTGTGCGCACACAGTTCCAGGGGGAATGCCGCATTATTATTGGTGGCAACCCTGTGGTCATGTGACTTAAATTACACGGTTTGTTTCATTGGTGAAAATGTTTATATTTTTATGCAAAGTGACGTACATTTTGAGAAAGCAGGGTAGCTAATCCCTGGAGCTATTGGGAATTTGGGCCTCCCTAGCAGTAAAATCACTCTGGCAAATTGGAATGTGAGCTGTCGACCTTCTGATCATGGACACGGTATCCTAACCCACCCGCCACCCCCAGATGAATGTTGTGTCATTTAACACAAAACAAGAAGGAGCTTCACCATGATCTAGAAGGTCAATCAGATGACAGGAGGCCTTGTTGATCTTTGGGAGGACACACTTGTCATCGGTCACTGTCAGGGCCTCAGTGCCAAGGGCAGGTGGACCTTCATGCATCTTGGGCTTCGGTGTGGTGAACCACGGCAGAGTGTGACCAATTCCACCCCCCGAGTTACCGGGGAAAACAGCCCCTTGTAAGCAGTTCTTTTATGAAAGACATTATGACTTTTCGATTTTTTTCTGTACTCATAAAACGACAACAGAGAACGGGAGACAATTAAAGATCAGGAAAGGAAAGAGGGCAGGTAAATCGGGGTGAGTGAGATGGTGAAAAGATGTGAACAGCCGGCCGTCTGAACAGATCGTTTTACGGGGAACCTTCCACCGATTTATAGATGTAATTTTTGCCGACTTAATTTATTCCTGACGTTTTAACTGCACAGACATTAAAACAGAGAAACCGGAGGGGAGGAATACCTCATGATGCCACTCATCTCCGGGTGAATCATAATGGACACTTGTCTCTAAATGCACATTTTAAGAAATCATTCTCCTCTGTTCTCATTCTAGTGTACTCCTGACAGACGCTTCCAATTATGGCAGTCCAGTGTGACTCAAACAACTTCAGCTGTATCCATAATGCATTGCATGCTGACCTTTGACCTCTGTCCTCCTCCCCCCAGTCCTCAGTGAAGACCTGAGCTCCAGCCTGTACTTCGTCAATGCATCTCTGCAAGAGGTGGTGTTCGCCAGCACCGCGGGGACGCTGGTGTTGTGCCCCGCTGCTGGCGTGCCGCCCACCGCACTGCGCTGGCACCTGGCCTCCACGGGCGAGGAGATCTACGACGTGCCGGGCATCCGCATCGTGCACCCCAACGGCTCCCTGCAGATCTTCCCCTTCCCCCCCTCCAGTTTCAGCACGCTGATCCACGACAACACCTACTACTGCACGGCCGAGAACCCTTCTGGAAAGATTCGGAGCCAGGATGTGCACATCAAGGCGGGTGCGTGGAGTGCATGATTAGCAGGGGGGGGGCGGGCATGGACAGGACAAACATATGTGTGCTGATTGTTTTTGGGGTCAAAACCCACAAGTTTAGAGTTGCCTGCTTCAGTCCCTGCTCAAACTCTGCCCACATGGATGTAACCACGGTCCCGCTGTGTTCAGAAAGTGCTTCAGTGTCCCTCCTCCTCCCCATCTCTCACCCCAGTTCTTCGGGAGCCCTACACAGTGCGTGTGGAGGATCAGAGAACCATGAGAGGCAACATCGCTGTCTTCAAGTGCATTATCCCTGCCTCCGTTGAGGCCTACGTCGCCGTGGTCTCATGGGAGAAGGATACCGTCTCTCTCAGCTCAGGTAGGACCTTGCCCCGCCCCCCCAAAAGCAAGTTGAGGTGCCTGGTAACGGTACATCATTCCGAGCGTGTCCGGAGCTCCGAGCTGGAGATGTTTCCCAGAGACTTGAACGGACTGTGAATATCCCCGGGCGCCTCCCACGGCAGACTGCCTTCAGCTGGCTGTCACTCTTAGCCACGCTGGGGGGGGGAGGTGGGTGGGGGGGGGCACTCATGCTATCCGAGACTTCCTCCAGTGCTGCATCAAACAAAGCGCTTTGGGTTTTGACGCGTCTCCGACCTGCGCATGGCTGTCAGGGTTGCTAATGCACCATCGCTTTTATCCTTTGCTGCCAGGAGTCCCACTCCGTCTCGCTGTGTCGGCATGGTGCCCTTGTCCTGTGAGTCACCTGCCCCCCCGCAGGGCATCTCCAGAAGACCCCCCCCCCACTCCTCTGCCCTCCATCTGTGCTCAGACACATGGGGAAGGTCACCCCCTGCCGCGACCAGTCAGACGGCTCCGAGTGCCAGCCAGAGGTCCATCTGGCTTTGCCCCCTGGTTTTGCCCCTGGTGAGGGCAATCTGCCTCACGCTCCAGCCCCGGGGCAGGTTTCTGACCTCCTCTTCCTTTCTGACTGACCGATCTCCTGCCTGCATCACGCTCTCACCAGACAATCCGCCTCTCCGTTTCTGCTGTAGTTATACGAATCGACCCCTGTTTTTCATTTTTGAGCATCTTTTGTGCAAAAAAGGAAATCCATAGATCACAGAAATGCGCGCGTTTTGGTAGGATCACTCAGCACAGCGATGCACTGTAGCAAACGTTTAAAAATGTCCTTCTCCTCCAGAAATCTGCATGATTTCCCGGCAACAAGGCGCAAAACCATGAGGCAGTATACAGCTGCTTTGGAAAAGGAGGTTTTGCACATGTGTTCTTATCCATTCTTGTGGTTTAACCTGGTGTTATTTCAGTAAATATATCCATCTATGTGGTGACCGATTCACTTGGCCATGTTGACATCTAACAGCTGTGGACCTGGTGTTTGGACCTACAGCGGTGTTCAGCACATCATCCTTGATAAAGCACATTACTTTGCTAACTGGGTTCACAGGAATTGGACCCTCCACCCCCCTCGCTGGCTGTATCAGGGCCAGGCTGGGACTGGAAACGTCCCTCCTGTATGCAGTAAATCATAGATGGCGGGGGGGCAGTGCTTACTGTCGCAACGCTCCACGCATTATTGATTATTAGCAGAGTGTGTTTTTAAGCCTCACTTCTCGATCCTGGGCCCCCTGTGTGGTCTGGACCGGGGCACGGCCCACCTAATGCTAATGGCCATCTTGTGAGAGGTATAGACCCTCGGGGGGGGAACGCTGGCAGTCAGGCTCAGAAGGCTGACAGGGGGGTCCTCCTGGGAATGAGCGCCGAGGTCAGGTGCATCGTTTAGATGGGAGGTGGGGGTCAGCCAGTGTGAAATCAGGGTCTGTCAGCCCAGCCCATCGCTCAGGTCAGAGAGTGAAATCAAAGCGGTCGTATCCATGACAACAACGTGGCCAATGGAAGCGTGAGGCTCTAAATCAAGGATTTAGGGAGTTTTTTAGCAGGAATTAAGATAAAGGAAACATCCACATTGTGATTTTTAATTTAAGGTGCGGAGGGCCGTGTTCGGTTATCTTTGGTAAGCCACTGCTTGGTAAGTCAGTGTCTCCAGCAGAGGGCGCTTCTCAGTGTTTGATCTCCGTTATGAAAGCCAAGGGGCTCGATCACATCTCTTAGAATCCCAACCCCATGAAGACAGCGACAGAACCACTAAATCCATCTCAATTTATCCACACCGAAGCAAAGCTCTGTATAATTACGCAATGGCACCTGTCATAATTAAGCAACGCGGATCACAAGCGAGGTTAATTACCGTATGAATTACTCCTTCGATGAGGCCGTGGAGCAGATATTTGAAGCCGGGTTCTTGAAAGGCTGAATTCGCAGTGCTAGTGCCAGGCGTTAGCGTTCCAGCTAGCATGCTATTAACCTGTCACGCAGCGTTAAATTTATCCGCGCTTTCGAACAAGCACAGCTAGGCACACCCTCCGCTTATTTCCTTGCTCAGCTCCATCTTCCTGTTTTTGCCCTTCTGTGATTGTTTTTCCTTATTTTCCAAAGTTACTTGTGTTCCTGCTGTCAGCTGCTATGTTTACTGCTGGAATTGGCCGCTCGCGAGCAATTCAATCTTACGGGATATTAAATATTCTTTGCTTTTCCTCTTTGCCTGCCCTGCTTTCCGTCACGGGTGTCCCCCCCTGACTCACGGTCTGCGTGGGCCCGATTCTGGCACCACGTCTGCCTTTGGTGAAATATGACCACCTTGGAGAGAGGGCGCTGTGGTATGGATGTATGCTGTTAAAGGATTTGCCTGCAGACCCCCTCCCCAGTTTGGGTAGGAAGGGCTTCTGCAGTCCTGAGCCCCCAGGCTAAGCGCTGTCGTATTGCGATGGGGGGGGGGGGTGGTAGTGCAGGGGCTGAGTGAAGCCGTCACATTCAAGGCACGATGCTCAAGCAGCCCCCCTGGCTGTCAGTACACCACCCCCACCGCAGAGGCCCCCAGCCTCACGTGCCTCCACACTGACTCTGGATGCATTTCAATTTGGGGGGGGGGGCTGGGGTTTGGCACGTTTCCCTCAGTAATCCTCAAATGAAACGTCAACGTAGAAAAACCGGTTTAAGCTGCCCATCCCGGACACATTATTACCCAGAGAGGACAGCGTCATCCGTCTCGCAGGTGTCACCAGACTGGGCCGTGTGCCTTTGTGGGAAACGGAGAAGAGAGGTCGGCCTCCAGGCTGATATCAGGGATAAAATCCATGGGGAACCTGCACTGATATCAGGGATAAAATCCATGGGGAACCTGCACTGATATCAGGGATAAAATCCATGGGGAACCTGCTCTGATATCAGGGATAAAATCCATGGGGAACCTGCACTGATGTCAGGGATAAAATCCATGGGGAACCTGCTCTGATATCAGGGATAAAATCCATGGGGAACCTGCACTGATGTCAGGGA
>JAAGVU020000062.1:3264827-3279943 GCA_011763525.2 Mormyrus iriodes | reverse complement strand
TGAGCAGACTTCCCCATTAGCATCGTTAGCAGGGCCACTGTCTTGGTGAGCAGACCTCCCCGTTAGCATTGTTAGCAGGGCCGCTGCATTGGTGAGCAGACTTACCTGTTAGCATTGTTAGCAGGCCTGCTGCATTGGGGAGCAGATTTACCTGTTAGCATTGTTAGCAGGGCCGCTGCGTTGGTGAGCAGATTTACCTGTTAGCATTGTTAGCAGGGCCGCTGCGTTGGTGAGCAGACTTACCTGTTAGCATTGTTAGCAGGGCCGCTGCGTTGGTAAGCAGACTTACCTATTAGCATTGTTAGCAGGGCTGCTGCGTTGGTGAGCAGACTTACCTGTTAGTGTCATTTGCAGAGCTGCCGTATTGGTGAGCAGACTTCCGTTAGCATCATTAGCAGGGCCAAGCTGAGCTCGCAGGAAGTTCAGTGTCAGCGATCACTGCGTGCAGTTGCTCTCCGCGCTCTTTTGGGAGAAATGCTTGCGCAAAATCAGATGTGATCACATGACTGGGCCGAATCCTCCGTAGCAGCTATTCTGCGGTAAATACGGGTGTGTAGCACGATCTCCACGGCAACGCCCATTCATATTCTTCAGGCGAAGTCGGGTCAGTGGTTTGTGACCCCCCCCCCCCCCCCATGGAAATACAAGGAGAAGCGATAAAAAGTCACGAATGAGAGATGCGGGGGCCGTTTGGGGTTTGCGGTCCGGCGAATCTGCAGCTTTCCGCCGCCGAGAAAACGCTTTTATAGCTCAAAGACGGAGACCATGAGGTTATAAGACAGGCATGGCGCTACTCTGCAGTGTTCCTCGGGGGGTTCTCAGCCCCACCCCCATGCTGCGGTCAATGTCCAGTCCTGTTTGAGAGCCTGTGTGCCAGTGAGCTCAACGCTGATCTAAAGTTGCCATTTCACCTCTTCTGTGTACAGTTTATATGCATCTTAATATTTATTATTCATTTAAAATGAATAATAGCAGCAACAATGTACTATTACTGAAATCATATAATGTAATATCCGATAATCTATACCACTTAACGCCAGGAGACGGCAAAGTGGTTAAGGAATCCAGAATCTTCCAGGAGGGAATTTTTAGCGAGGGGGTCAATGTGCCTAAGCAGGGTCCCTTACCCAAACACCCAGTGTAGATCTGCATGCAAACGCAAGCTCAGTGTTAGTCTAGCAGAGAATAATAAAGTAAGAGCAATAATCAGCAACGGCACCATCCCCCCTAGCCTAGCCCCTCTGTTCCTTTCTGTCTCTCTGGCCCCCCTCACTCACTTCTTATGGAAGATGAAAGGCTGCTAATTTGTCCGACAGCCCTGCCTTGTGGGGGGTGGGGCACCAAGATGGAGGTAGAGAAATAGAGAAAAAATGTGCAGAGAGAGAGGGAGTTGCACACCCAGGTCCCAGGCAGTCGCCTGATGTGGCCCAGCCCTTAATTACTGGCCTGCTTCAGCTATCATGGAAAGATGGGGGAGGGGCACTCCTGTAGGTTGGCCTGCTGCCTACCCTCCTGGTGCCTTTAATTCATGCCCGCTTACAATCCTATGGGGTCGCTTTGACTCATGGGACAGCTTTGACTCATGGGGCAGCTTTGACTCACGGGACAGCTTTGACTCATGCCGTTGTTCCCGATATCTGCGCCGTGTCTGCTGGGCTTTGAGGCCCCGTGCATCCTAGCCTCCAGCCGCTTCAAGGTTCCTGCCCCACCCTCTCCCCTCGGCACATCCTTGGAGGTTCCTGGGGATAAATGCAGGGGGAGGAGCTGTAGCTGTGTCCACTCTGTTAGCCTTGGAGGCTGCTGATGACAACGCTGATGCATGTTCCATCATGCTTGGTTAGAAGGGGAACCCTGTGTAGGATGTGAATGAGCCGGCAGCCCCCCCTCCCAGCCAGGCTGCCGCCCCCCCATTCCACACTGCTCCCCAGGCCGTCCGGCCAGCAGCTGTATTTAAATTGGCGCCGTCTGATTATCAGCGTGACTGGCTTTAAGGCTGTGGGCTGCTCTGTCATCCTGGTGGACACCATCGTAATCTTTATCTGAGTAATCTTCCCGGACTGTTCATGCAGCGTGAGACATTAATCTTCAGAGTTGGCCGTAATGGACACGCACATGTCTTCGTTTGTACACGCGCAATTGAGTGTGCGCCTTTGTGCGTCTGGTACTTTGTAAATATAAGCCAAATAAGTTATCTCATTTTAAATAATGCAGTCGTAGTGTAATGAAGTTGGCTGCATTGTTATGTTGGTGCCCATTTGATCAGGAATGATGTGTATTTTTGATGATTTTTTTTCAGTAATTACGGAGTAGGTGTGGCCCAGAATGCAGCCTTGCTGATAAGCCAGGCGTTAAATCTGCGGCCTCGAGTGCCACAGGAAGGGCTGGGCCTTAATTATAACCTGACCAATTAAAACCTACACCAAAATGCTGAACAACACTAGCAGCATCTTACCTCCCTTTGGATTGAGACAGTGGGAGGTAGTCATGCTGATTTTGCCCTCCGGTGGTTGAGATGTAGAAGTGCAAGCTGTAATTTAAGAGTTAATGACAAGGATGTTTGAGGATCTGTGTCCCAGTCTCTGGTGAAAGAAGCTTGTCAACAATGTCAGTAAGACTAGAACGATATAACCAACCTATTTAAACTGATGACTGATTTGACAGCAGCGTGCTGGTCAGACTGAACTGTTAGATCAAGTGGGCTCTGCTGTTTGAGCTCGAAGGTCAGCAATGGATGAAAGGAAATTGAACATGGAGTTAAATGTGCAATTAAGCAGGTGTGTCAGTGCAAACATGTGAATGCATTATGGGTTTGGGGGGCATGTTGCTGTGGCAACAACAGGAACCATCAACAGCTCTGGCTAATGGTGACGAATGGGTCGTATGAGGGATGGTCCGTTCCACTTCAGACGGAGATGCAGAACCAGCACTGAACATATCTTGTCTGAGTGGTTCCTGAGAGTGGCTGAGAGCGAGCTGCATCTGGGTGGAGCCACACAACCGCTGGACCCTTTAACAAAATCTGAACAAATGTAAAACAGATGTATAAATCGAAAGCCCTTGCAACAATATAGCTTTTTGTGAATGATATCTGCTACAGAAATAAAGTTTGATTTATTCGCAGAGGTACAGTGTATAGCGTGCATTCCTCCATGTGCGCCGGGTAATGTTCTCCCTCGAGCTCCTTCCAACTATGATCAGAGAGCTCAAGGAGCCGGCTGGTCTGCTTGCATCACTGGTCTTGTCTGTTTTACCTCGCATTTGTTTGCTCCTTCGTCGGTTTCCCGGAGCTCTCACTGACGGCCTCTTGTTAAATCCACACCTAACAAACCCTGCGATGCGGCTTAACGAGACGACGGGAGGGGAACATGGCCCCTGGGCACCCCTGCAGCCGGTGCTCCTGTGCTCATAACGACAGTAATAAGGTGTTTGAGGAAGCGTGTCATCGAGCGGCCCCCGCTGAATCATCGCTTTGGACGACCGGCCAGGAACACCGGCCACTTACAGTGACTTACAGGGTTTAGCTAAACTCAAAAGGGGGTCAGTGAAGCCACATTAACAAGCTGATCAGTGCAGTGCGGACACCTGCCGGACTCCCAGCTCCCTCACCATATTGTCACGGTTACAGCAGCACCGTGTGTGCGGAATCCCATCTGACCTCTGCAGCGCCCCTGTGTGGACAGTATGTGAGCTGTGGCAATGCGACAGCAAAGCCCCTAGGGGTCCATCCAAACAATGTGGCACAGCGTTCTCACTACAGGAATCAAGAGTAGGTCACTGCAGTGAATTGTGGGAAGGCCTCCCCAAGGTCACACTGAGGTCGATGTGTGATATGACTACATCGTGATGACTACTGTTAAGCTTTTGAGGCAGTGCTAAGGTTGATCATACAGCTGAACATTTAAGTGGAGCAGCTCAGGAGACATGGATAGTTTAGTGGTTCAACAGCGACTTTCCACCACAGATGTGGCCCTGAATCTTCAGGGAACAGGCCTTACCCACAATGCATATAGCTCTCCCTTTAGGAGGTGCAGTGATAAGAAATGGAAATGTGTACAGAAGTTTCTGGTTGTTCTGGCCCTGCTGTTGTACCTTTGAGGGGATAGTTAGATACCTTCAAATCACACATGGTCTACGGCGTTTAGGTGTCTGTATTTCATTAGCTTTATTTATCATCACACACCTGCAGGAGATGCTCAGTGCTCTGATCTGCATTGTGGGGCTCTCTGTAAATGCCTGGTGCCGAGCCTCCTTGATCCAATTCTCTGTCCCACGTCGGTGTTAATTAGGAGAGAGGGTCAGATCAGTGATGGTTACTGCATGGGTCGGGTCACGGGGGCGGACCGCAGGAGGGAGGAATCCACTAATAAATGAATGTGTTGGGAAGAGCATGCAGTACCATGGAGAATAGCCTGAGTGTTTTGATGAAATTTGGCTTTTTTATTTGAGGTGGGGTGTATACAGGGGCGGGGCCACAGGGACACTGAAAGCTGATTGGCCCCCGGAGTGCCCCTTCCCCTGTCACTCAACGAGTCAAAACATATTAATGGCTAATGATATGGTTAGCCCATCTATATAAATTATAGACCCTATTTTGCCGCTTAAAAAATCCTAGAATCACCCCATTTTGTGGGTTAGTGGGGACGTTGGAGCTGTGCAAAGGGTTCTGTACACCCCTGTTGCGTCTTTTGTGCCTTCAGTCTTTTTTCCAGAAATTGCCAGAAATGACTTGACATTTTCAAAGCCAGTGGTGATGACACAGATGGACGACGGCAGGGGGACGGACGTCCATCTCTGTCAATTAGAGGCTTGTTGGCTCAAGAGTCACAGGAAAGGACCTGTCACCTGGAGCCAGCAGGAGGTCGTGAGCAATAGCTGGTGGTTTGGTGACAGAACCTTAGTTGAAAATAGCTTCTTCGTTTCAGACTTGCAATTAGGGGCGATTCTAGGATTATTTAAGGTGGGGGCATAAGAGGGGCCATCATTGGTAAAGAGGGGTCAACTTTATCATTAGCCAGTGATATTTTTTGAACGACAGGGAGGGGTTACTTCGGAGGCCAATCAGCTTTCAGCTGGGGCCAGTAACCCTGTGACCTGTATACGCTGCTACTTGTAATTTTCAAATTTCCCAGAATGCACTGGAACTTGGGTCTTCTCTCTGTTACACACGCGCACACAGATCACCCTCCTCTTCTGCCCGTGCTTACCTATCACAGACTGCTCCATTTGCACCACAGGCTATAAGCCTTTCAGGGAATCAGACACTGCCCCGTACCTTTAACTAGGTCATTGTTCACAGAAATACACTCCCCTCTCACCTCCATCCCTCTGTTTTCCTTTTCCTCTCTTCACTCACTCAGGGCACCTCTTGGAGGAGGGGCGTGCTATATTCTATTTTTGCAGGGTGGACCACAAGCTGTCCCCCCCACTCTCCCAACCCACAGAAAATTCTGGGACATAATCCGAAAGCATTTCAGTGATGTATTATCAGTTTTAGTTCTGTCAGTTTATTTTTGTGGTTTCATACAATACATAAATGTAATTATTCAATAGATACTTTAAACTATGGGCTCATGTTATATTTAAGTATCCTTTGGGGCATAGAAATGAAAGAAATTGAGATCATATTACTTGTATATGATATATAGAGAGCAGAAAGTTTGCGTAATGTGGTGAAAGCAGAGCTTACTAAATTATGAAGAGTATCTATGTGTTACCTTTATTCAGAAAGCTTCGGGTGCGTTCTAAATGGCCGCACTGAATGTCTTTGCTGGCTTTGACTGTACTGCTGACCACTGGGTCAGTCCACTGTCTTGTCTGTAGTTGTTCCAGTGATAGATGCTTCTCAAAGAAAAGCAGGTCAGGTGATTTAGAAATATCTTGATTCCTACTCTCCTCTTCCTTCTCGTAGCACTGTGGAACCCCTGTTCTATTATATTTGCAGCCAAACCTTAAAAATGACCAATTATTCAACTCTAGGAATGAAAAACCACACCAGGGTTTGCCGAACTCTTTCTGGAGCGTCACGCCGACCAAATGATATCACACTGGAGCGGAAAATGCCATCCCTGCCAGGGCCATGACTATAAACAGAGCTCGTAGGGGATGGTAATTCTTTCTGTTATGGGAAAGCAAGGTGTCATCAGATTCCAGCCTTGCTCTACAAGTTCACCTACAAGCTTTTTTGGGTAGAACCATGTATATTAAGACATAATTCCTGATAGAGGCAGCTAGTCTGAGGATTTACTGCATTTAGGTAGATGGGTGTTTGTGTTAAATATTCTCACATTCAACTTGAGGTGAGCATACATTGGGGTTTCTGGTAAACAGAGTCGACATACTGTGAGGCTGTGGAAGAGCATCTGCTCAGTCTTCTATGCTCTTCATACCTGTGCAGTTTTGGATGTGTTTGAATTTCCCTCTGAGACAAGAATCACCCAGTTCTCTGTCGGTCCTCTTCAAAGAGGAGCACTATAAATAATGCATTTCAGCTGATTCAAAAATTATTTGTATTGATTCAGCGCCACCACCACCCCCCGTCTTTGTGGGTGATCACAGAAGTGCTCTGAAAAAAATTGCCGTAATCCAGAAATTGATTTTCAGACGTTGAATTATTTAGAGGTATATGATAACAAGTCTGGTTGAGGCGCGTGACCTACATAGGGAAGAACAAAATCCTGGATTTATTTACATTGACAGACAAATGGAGCACCCTGCCTGAACTTGCTGTCCATATGAGAAACTCAGAGTATGTGCCAACGCCCATCAGGTCTCATTTACCTTCACTCCTGAACACTTCCTAGTCTTTGCTTCATTCTGGTGTTGCCTTTGGCTTGACTCTTAGATCCTGAAGACCCGATAAGTTCTGAAGATCTGTTATGGCTTTGCATTGTGCTTTTTATTTGAAACGGTCAAGTCCATTCAGATGATTACATTGATCCTTGTTCTCCTTTGTTTTCTTAATTTCAGGATCTAGATTTCTCATCACCTCCACCGGGGCCTTGTACATTTTAGACGTGCAGAATGAGGACGGCTTGTATAACTACCGCTGCGTCACACGCCATCGCTACACGGGAGAGACGCGGCAGAGCAACAGCGCCCGTCTTTTTGTGTCAGGTGAGGTTTTGCCCTCCCTCGAGTGTTGATTTGCTCACCTGTTTCGTCATGACGATCCTTTTCTACTGTTTCTGCCCCCAAAGATCCAACTAACTCTGAACCGATGATCCTGGACGGCTTTGAGCAGCGTGAGGTGATGGCCTCCTATCGGGTGGAGCTTCCCTGCAAGGCGCTAGGTCACCCAGCACCCAAGTACCGCTGGCTAAAAGACGGCAGGCCCCTGGAACCGGATAGCCGCTTCCGGCAGGGCGTGACAGGCCTCCTGATCGAGAGTGCTCAGTCGGATGATGGCGGTAGCTACGTGTGCGAGGTCTGGAACAGCTATGGCAATGCTGAGGTCGCTGGCCGGTTGCTAGTCACACGTGAGTTAATCAGCTGACTCCCCATTCCACCACATGCATATTAGAATATCTACAGTTTGTTTCCGGGTCAACCATTTACACAGAGCCCCCGGAACATAAAACATCTCTAGGTGTTTTTGGAGAGCACCACCTTGTGGAGCGGCTGATCAGTTGTGTCCTCCACAGAGCCCTTGAAGGCAGTCGTGAGTCCGCGCAAAGTGAAGGGCAGCGTGGGCAGCCAGGTGTCGCTGTCCTGCACAGTGAGCGGCTCTGACGACTATGAGATCTCCTGGTACCGTAACGGCGAGGTGGTCCACCCAGGCAGCGGCGTGCGCATCACCGGCGACAACCGCGAGACCCTGGTGGTGGAGGCCATGAGCAAGAGCGACGGGGGCGCTTACCAGTGCTTTGCCAGGAAAGCCAAGATGTCTGCCCAGGACTTTGTGCAGGTGGTTCTAGAAGGTGGGGGGCCTTGCTTCCAGGATCTACTGGGTGTGACTCAGGTCGGGGAATGCTCTAGAGCGAGGTCTTACCAGGGTGCCTGTGGATCAGACTGAGATATCTGCCAGGAGCTCCAACCTCACTACCCTGTCTCTCATGCCTCCCCCCCCTACAGATGGCACCCCGAAGATCCTGTCCTCCTTCAGCGAGAAGGTAGTGAGCCCCAGCGAGTCTGTGTCCCTGGTGTGCCTCGTGAAGGGAACTCCACTGCCCACTGTCACCTGGACCCTCGACGACGAGCCGGTGGCGCGAGACAGCGGGCGCCGTGTGGGCCAGACTGTCACCACCGAGGGTCACGTGCTGAGCTATCTGAACATCTCGCAGGCGCAGGTGCGCGACGGCGGCGTCTACCGCTGTACCTGCAACAACTCGGCGAGAGTGGTCAGCTACCAGGCGCGAATAAACGTAAGAGGTGCTTGTCAGATCAGCTCCTCCAAGACGCATGCTGCATCATCCCTGCTGGCCTGCACTCAGAGGACCCCCCCAACCACTGCTTACCCCCCCTCTTTCTGCATTTGTCCCGTTCGGTGGCTCCCGTGGACATGTCTCCCGCCCCTAGCTAGCCATCCCACTCTTGTGGTGTCACCTCACATCCCATCATTCCCCAGATAGCGGATGTCTAGGATGATGAACTCCACAAGTAAATACACATTGTACTGCATTTTATAGTCTGCATTTTCTGGAGTGTGCAACCTCAGAACTCCATCTGGGACTTGAACCCATGATGTCTGTCTCCTTAATGACCGCACCACTTACTCTTAGTACTAGGTAGTACTGTTTAGCGCTAATGCTGATCATGGCAGACCAGCTGTTTTGCGGATGCTCCTATGTGGAATATATCAGTCTGCTGTCCCCCCTTATACAGTCTGCAGTCTAATTTTGTGGGTAGGAGCCAAATCATTCAGCTGGTTCTACTTTCTCACAGCTATACCTCGTTCTGTATCATTATTCGTTAGAAGATGCTATGTTGCGCTCCATATCCATACTGCAGTCAGTATACAGATATGTGTCTCGGTGTGTCTGTGGGTGTGTCTGTGTGTATGTCTATTTCCTAGCGTGTTTTCCCGATTCAAACCCGAGCCGCCCCCGCTTCTCTATGTCCTTGTCCTCCTGTCGTCTTCTCCCTGACACCTGTCTCCTTCCAAGTGGCTTGACCTTGCTGTAGATACCATAGTCGAGGTTAGCGTGAGGGAGGCGTTATCTCCCAGTGGACAGGTTATCACTCATGTAAGCAGCAATTTCCGTCACGCGCGTGATTTTTATCACACTCCGTTTATGCTTCTTTTTTTACTGCTGGGCTGCTAGGTAATTTATCACGCAGCTAAGCTGGGGAATCTCCTTTAGCTTGTGAGCATCTGAACGCGACCAGGCTCCTGTTTTGCTGTCTGGATCGTTTTAATATAGCAACACTGAGGAAGTCTTCTCTACTCTTGCACATGTTTTTTATTTAAGCTTCTGTTCCCTGTTTTCAGAATCAGGGTCCGTCGGAAAGTCTTTCAGTAAATGCGACCACACCCTCAGCATGCCCCGAATTTCTGGTGCTTCTTCCTCGTTGTCCTCCAAAGTCTCTTAAAAAAGAGCGTCTGTTCTCCTGTGCCCCTTCTGAAGGCCCAGCCAGCATCCGTCCAATGAAGAACCTCACAGCCATAGCTGGGCGGGATACCTACATCCACTGCCGTGTCATTGGCTACCCGTACTACTCCATCAAATGGTACAAGAATTCCAACCTGCTGCCCTTCAACCACCGGCAGCGAGCCTTCGAGAACAACGGCACACTGAAGCTGTCTGACGTGCAGAAGGATACCGATGAGGGGGAGTACACCTGCAATGTGCTGGTCCAGCCCCAACTGTCCACCAGCCAGAGCGTGCATGTCAAGGTCAAAGGTGAGGCTCCGCCCCCTTGGCATGCCAAGGTCAGAGGTAAAGCTCTACCACTGAGAATGTCAAGGTCAAAGGTAACATTCTACCAATGAGAATGTCAAGGTCAAAGGTCATACCTCGATCTCACGAATGTCAAGGTCAAAATTTAGGCCCTGTCCCTCCTCTACTTTAATGTCAAATATCCCTGTTCCTGGGTGTGTTAAGCTGAAAGAACTTAAACCTGAGCGTATTAGTGTCAAAGGTAAGACCCCACCCCCATGGTACATTAAATGAAAAATAAGGTCCCAATCCTATGAATGTCAAGGTCATACAGTAAGACCTCTCACTCTGGGCCCTATTTGGATAACAGCAAAGGCACCGTTAGATGGTGGAAAGGCAGCATCAGGAGCGTGCGTGTTTGAGTCTCAAAGGGGCGTGGTCTTCTCCACATTTCTCTTGTCATTGACCTACTTTTTTACTGTCATTGGAGGAAAATCTTCAGGAAAGGGATGAGGAGACATCTGTGCATCCTTTATGCGCTCATTCCACCGACATTCCTGCAGCTCTGCCTAGTAACACTGACATAGTTTAGTAGTAACATTTATATTATTATTTTGTCCCAGCATAGGAAACGTCATTAAGGACCTTATCGGGTTTTGAAAGGGTAATTATTCAAGGTGAACTATTTCTTGAAAAGCTTTTTTAACAATATTGTTATGTTCTTGTTTCTCTTTGCCATTGGTTGTATAAATGTTTCAAACGCCAGCTCAGCCTGAAGAAAGGTCAGGCCAGACGCTTACATCTTTGTATTCTTATTTCCTCCAAGTGCCGCCCTTCATCCAGCCCTTTGAGTTCCCACGCTTCTCCATTGGCCAGCGGGTCTTCATCCCTTGCGTGGTGGTGTCCGGCGATCTGCCCATCTTCATCACCTGGCAGAAGGACGGCCGCCCCATCCCAGCCAGCCTGGGCGTCACCATCGACAACATCGATTTCACCAGCTCGCTGCGTATCTCCAACCTGTCCCTTGTGCACAACGGCAACTACACCTGCATCGCCCGCAACGAGGCAGCGGCGGTGGAGCACCAGAGTCAGCTCATTGTCAGGGGTGAGAGGGGGGTGCCAGCTGCAGGGTTGCCCATTTGGGGTGGAGCTGGTGGGTCATGGTCATCGCTTGTGGTACCCGGCATTGCTGACTGCCATTGTTTCCTGCGCAGTTCCCCCCAGGTTCGTTGTGCAGCCCCGCGACCAGGATGGCATTTACGGCAAGGCCGTGACGCTGAACTGCTCGGCGGAGGGCTACCCCGTGCCCACCATTGTGTGGAAGCACTCCAAAGGTGAGCAGTGTGAACCGCCCTCAGGACCGCTGGCTCCCCAGGGCTGTTCGCTGACTAAGAGCCCATGGGTATAACAGCACCATGTACACCTCCTCAGATGTTTCTGTAATACCTAAACGGAGTCGGACGCCCTCCCATGGCAGATGGCAGCTTACTTGCAGGAAGCAGAACATTTTGAGTGTAGCAAGGGGTCGCTAATTTGTTCAAGACAACGGTCTGCCTCCCACCGCTTTGATGAGTCTGTATTTGACTTTGAGGGAAAATGAATTTCTTTCTCCCATCATGTTTCCTGCGTACGTAGAATTAGCCTCAGGGAGCTAGCCAGAAGCAGACGAGTTACCGCAAGGCAAAGTAGGGCATTCAAAGTAAAGTAAAAAAAAATGAAATTACCGTAGTTTTAATTTTTTCCATACGTTGTCATGTATAAAAAGACCTAAAACGAACACTGTAAGTGGACTGCTTGATTACTATAAGCGAATTGTTGAAACAGTGTTTGTACAGGAATGATTGTGTCCCAAGCTTTTTGATCCATGTAAGCGGTTGATAACTGTATTACTATTCTGACTCTGATAACATAATGTGTTTATTTTTTATTTACCTGCCAGTGTAAGTTACAGTCCAGTTAGTTAGTACCCTCTTCACTTGATTAGCTTGTACCTCCCTCCCCAACTAGGTGCGGGCGTGCCCCAGTTCCTACCCATCGCCATGAACTCAGGCTTCCGGATTCAGCTACTGGCCAATGGCTCGTTGCTCATCAAGCATGTCTTGGAAGAGGACAGCGGCTATTACCTGTGCAAGGTCAGCAACGACGTGGGAGCCGACGTCAGCAAGTCCATGTACCTCAACGTGAAAAGTAAGCAGTGGCCGGCGGGGGTGGGGCGCGCAAATGACTCATCACTCACATCCAGGTGCAATGCATTGATTGGTTCAGTATAGGAAGGGGCAGGGCTCAGGGACAGGTGGCTGGTTCAGCTGTCCAATCAGTCATGTAGTGCTGTCTTCTGAGTCAATCTAGAGACAGACAGGTAGTTACAAGCCGGGGTCTGACACAGGCTCACCCTGTATGTGTGTTCATATCTTTCATGCCCCATGTTCCCATACCTCCGTAACTCAGCATGTGTATTTGAATGCTCAAGGTGTTCTCAGGCACATGTGTATCTACTTCATTCTGATTGCATGGGACTGTGAAGCATGAATTTAACCATTTTCTTCTTTTTCACACACTGCAGTACTACTTAGATTTGGACAGTCTATATCTGAGGGGCACTTTCTGTGTGTACAGTCCCTGGAACTTCCTGTATTACATTTCTTATGTAGACAGTTTGTTCTTGCCTGTCTGTATGGACAGTCTGTTTTTGCCTGGCATTTCCTGCATTCCTTCCTGCATTCCTTCCTGCACATCTTGAATTCCTTTGTGACACTTCCGGTGACCACTTCCTTGTTTCTGCTGGGCACTTCCTGTGTGGACAGTTTGTTTTTGTCAAGCACTTCCTGTGTGGACAGTTTGTTTTTGTCAAGCACTTCCTGTGTGGACAGTTTGTTCCGGCTGAGCACTTCCTGTAGGAACAGTTTGTTTCTCCCTGGCACTGCGTCTTACCATATTAACCATCCCCTCCCCCTGCAGTCCCAGCCATGATCACATCGTATCCCAACACAACGCTGGCGACGCAGGGCCAGAAGAAGGAGATGAGCTGCACGGCTCACGGTGAGAAACCCATCATGGTCCGCTGGGAGAAGGAGGACCGCATCATCAACCCCGAGACCAGCCGCTATGTGATCTCTGTCAAGGAGACGGCCGACGAAGTCATCTCCACCCTGCAGGTACTGCTGTCTGCCACAGTAGGGAGCCCTCCATGCCGCAGGTCCCACTGTTGGATGCCACGTTGTCTATTTGTCTTCCTGTCTTGATGGATCTATCAAAAATGATTAAATGTGCGTTAATGCATGTAAATTACCTGAACCGGAGGCAACACCCTGCTGGAGGGCTGCCCAAACTGGGCTCTGGAGATTCCCAGTCTTCTGGTCTTCAGTTGGACAGGTCAGACATCAATTGTACCGGAAAGTGCATGTTGAGTAGTACTTGCTGAAAGCTGGGTCTGCTTCTGCTTGTTGGCCTGACCATCTGGTGTTGGCTTCCCCTGGTGGTGAAATGAGCTTCAATTATCCTTATTTTCCTCAGTATGATGTGAACAGTCGTGATAAAGACTCTTCTCATGTGTCTCATCTCTCCAGATTTTACCGACAGTCAGGGAAGACTCCGGGTTTTTTTCCTGCCATGCAATCAATACATACGGCGAGGACAGGGGCATCATCCAGCTGACGGTCCAAGGTGACGTGATGGTCCGAGACGCACTTCTGATGACTGCAGGATCAAAAGACCTGGCCTTGCAGTTTACAGGGTCATTGTGTTATGGTCAAAGAGTCCCAGAGGGGATAACAATCATGGATCCATGTTTAATGTCGAACAAACTGGAGACTATCTGAGATGGTCAGTGAGCTTTCTCCTGTTCTCCCAACCTCTTCCATTCCAGAACCCCCTGACCCCCCCGAGGTGGAGATCCGGGAGGTGCGGGATCGTATCATCGCCCTCCGTTGGACTATGGGCTTTGACGGCAACAGCCCAATCACCGGCTATGACATTGAGTGCAAGAACAAATCAGGTATCATTGCTAGGGAGACTGGGACGTTTTTTCAGTGAGTGAGGGTTGTTGCCTTTCAGCTCCACCTCCTCCACTGAGCGTTACTTTTGTATGGTCCTTAACCATACTCTACCTGCAGCCACCTGGGAAACTGCCCAGAAGACCAAGGATGTCTCCCCACAGCTGAACCAGGCCACCATCATCGATCTCCACCCCTCGTCCACCTACAACATCCGCATGTTTGCCAAGAACCATATTGGCAAAAGTGAGGCCAGCAACGAGCTCACAGTCACCACCGACGAAGCAGGTAACGTCCTGTGTGGCCATGACTGTGTGCTTTAAGGCTGAACTAATCTGCTGCTTCCTTGACTGACTGATGTTGGGACCTCCTCCTTAGCCCCCGATGGCTCTCCACAGGATGTCCAGCTTGAGGCCGTCACATCCCAGAGCATCAGAGTCACCTGGAAGGTACGGTGAGGCCTCTTGACCCACGTGCTTGGCTCATGAATTGTTTCAGGTGTAGTAGGTCTCATGCCAGGTCAGGTTGTGGTGGTCTCATGCCAGGTAAGTATGGAGACAACCCCATGCCATGCTGGCCTGTTGACACATCTGCCAAGCATTTTCTTTGTCCTGTTGTCCTCATCTCCTCCTTCTCACGGGCTGTATTTTGCAGAGGTGGAAAGTTCAGATCCAGAAAGTACAAATCCAGACCAAGATTTAGTTTCGACCAACCAGTTGAGTATTCTGTGAATGTGACTCTTTATACGCAACTGGTTGGTTGAAACAAAATCTTGGTCTGGATTTGTACTTTTTGGACCTGAACTTTCCACCTCTGGTATTTTGTCAGTAAGGGGTGATTCCTATGACGTCTGTTGACTTTCTTTAACTGGGGAGGGGCTGTGGGCCTGATACCATAGTGTCTGAATTCCTCCAGGCACCCAAGAAGCACTTACAGAACGGCGTGATCCGCGGCTACCAGGTTGGCTATCGCGAGCACAGCGTAGCCGGCAGCCACCAGTTTAACGTGGTCACCACAGAGACGACGGGAGACAGCGAGACACTTCTACTGGATGGTCTGAGGAAGTTCACCCGCTATGGAGTGGTGGTGCAGGCCGGCAATAGTGCAGGCATGGGACCATCATCCCAAGAAGTGGTGGTCACCACACTGGAGGATGGTGAGTAACAGCGCCCTCTGGTGACAATAGGGCAGAACTGCAGAGAATCCTGAATCATCTGTGGTTGAACTGGACTGAGACTGACAGTCCTAATCTTAACCAGTATACCCACCTTAAACATTTTTAATTTCTTGCTGTTTTCAGCTTTGAGAT
>JAAGVU020000062.1:3223063-3245020 GCA_011763525.2 Mormyrus iriodes | reverse complement strand
GACCCCTGGTCCTAGAGGTGTGAGGCAACAGTGCTAACCAGTGCATCACCCTGCCACCACCACAAAAAACAAAACTCATTATTTAATATTTACTAGTTAGTACATGTAGGGTAGTAAACCTATAATGTGCTGGTGAGCAGGCTCTGAATCTGAAAAGGTTCCGTGTATTTTGAATAGGTGTGTTACTGTCTCTGCTTCTAACCGTCATAGTCCAGGGTGTGAGTGAGAATCTAACCCTTTAGAAATCAGCCAGCCATTAGGTCACCAGTCACATCCCAGTGCTGATTCTCCGCCCCCCCCCGCGGTAAAACTAGACTGAATGTGTGCGGCCTGAGGGAAACCCCCACCTTTTGAGGCTTTTCGGTTCAATACCGCTGGAACCCAAGCTGCAGTGTGCCTGATTACCTGTAGGGGGCCTCGTATTCCCCATCTTCACTGTAACTTTGCCCAGAAGAATCTAGTGACGTTTCTAACTTGTCATGTCAATGTAAAGGACAGGCTTGATTTTAATATTTTTTGCTTGTTAATAAGCCCGCATTTGCAAAACTGCAATCATGTCTGATGGCATACAGTAACGTGGGCTGGCTTTCGTGTGACAAATCAATCAGCTTTTGTATGACAATCCTTTGTTAAACCAATCAGCTTTCACGTGAGAAAAGCCGACCTCATCAGTCACCTTTAATGAGACATCATTCGTTCATCTTCTGACTAAGAGAATTTAGCGAAGGCCACAGTGTACTGAATGTGAAATCATCTCCTCTGTGTTCGCAGGCTTTCCGCTGCCTGTGAGTGGATTAGCATGGCTGTAAATCAGGAGATTACTGAACTGCTTAAGCTCGTCATCACGCGTGATCCCCCCCCCATGTGTGAGAAGAGACCTTGATGCTCAGTGTATGAATCCGTTCATCGCTGCTTATGTCAGATCGGAATCCAGTGGAAATCCGCCAGACCGCTAGTTGACCACTAATCGTAAAAGACCCCACCTGCTCCAAACAAGACGAATGTGTTTTTCGTGTCCTACAGCGGTTTTGGCGACCTTGTGTTCTGACTCTAACGGGCCGCGGATCTCCTGGGCACAGCACCACCTTTCCCGAGGTTCACTAACTTAACCTTTTCACATGGCGGGTTTGGCCCGCTCCGTGTTTCCATGGTGCCGGTGGGCGGGGCTTTATGCTGTCATTACGGGCCACACAGTTACCCTAACCCACATTCAGCCATTGCTCTGTTTTACTAACCCACTTCTATTATATTTTCTCTTTGTTACTTTTTTCCCCTCAAACGGAGAACAATTAAATGCTGCCGGTGAGACTGGGAGATCAGAGATACTCATTAAAACGGCAGCGTGATGAAACGACCGAAAAAATAATCAACAGAGTCATCTATAATTATCTTATTAGACTAATGATGAGCAATAATTCAACCTTTTCCCATGAAAAGACTTGATCTACTTCTATAATTAGCGGTGCAATGACACCCCTAGCTGGTGCCCTGTGACCTCCTCCATGTTTTCATGTGTAGTGTCTTCCAGACACTGACAGACAGTGTTTTTATTACTGTCCTTGCATGGCTTCGTCCCTGAAGGAATAAGAATTTATGCACAGGAACACCGGGTCCTTCACAGTGGTCTGAGGAACACCAGGTCCTTCACACTGATCTGAGGGACACCGGGTCCTTCACACTGATCTGAGGAACACCACTTCCTTCACACTGATCTGAGGGACACCACTTCCTTCACACTGATCTGAGGAACTCTGGGTCCTTCACACTAATCTGAGGAACACCGGGTCCTTCACACTAATTTGAGGAACACCGGGTCCTTCACACTGATCTGAGGAACTCTGGGTCTTTCACACTGATCTGAGGAACTCAGGGTCCTTCACACTGATTTGACGAACTCCGGGTTCTTCACACTGATCTGACGAACTCCAGGTTCTTCACACTGATCTGACGAACTCCGGGTTTTTCACACTGATCTGAGGAACTCAGGGTCCTTCACATTGATCTGAGGAACACCACTTCCTTCACACTGATCTGAGGAACACCACTTCCTTCACACTGATCTGAGGAACACCACTTCCTTCACACTGATCTGACGAACTCCTGGTCCTTCACACTGATCGGAGGAACTCCGGGTGCTTCACACTGTGTAGCTGCTGTCTAAATGATGGTCCCCTGTTCTTTTCCCAGCTGCAGTAACGGGCTGAGTGATGTTGTTCAAAGCGTCTACGAGAAGCACCTCAGTGAGAACCAGTCAGAGATCGGAGAGCTGCCGGCTGTCGGCTAAAATTATTGCAATGGACATGGCCAAATTAAGCGACTGGTGATTGATAGCATCTCCATGCGAAATGAGGCTAGAAAAATATGGGCCAGAACCAGAGTGAGAGGGGTGGGGTGGGATTTCTGCAGTTCCTCTGGCCATCACGCCTGTGCTGCTCCCCCATTTTTCTCACTATCCTTCAACACGGTGGGTCTCCATGCTCAGCATAATGAGCAGATTTGCCTCCAGGCCTGTTGGCCATGTGCCCCCAAGGACCCCAAGCTGCCCCACAGATGCCTGACTTAACTTTATTTTTATTTTTTGAGTAGCGTCCCAGCTTTTTTTTTGCTGCAGACCCCTGTGACAAAGTGAAAGTGCCTTTGAAAGAGGCCACTGCCTTCTCCTCTCGAGTGAAGTTCTTAACGTTCACATGTTACACGTCTTTGATGGAGTTCTCCAGTCGGGTTGCCATCGTCCTCAGCCCCCTCATGGCCGCCATTAACTCTAATTAAACCCTGGGCAAGAACATTTCATCCCACGGGGCAGCTGTGATCTGTCTTTACAGAGCCGTCTCTAATTTCAGGACGTCTTGGTTACCTCGATGCTGCTGAATTTCACAAAGTGCACGCTGTATTATGTTAATACCTTTCTGTTCACACCACTGCCATCAAATTTAACAGCCCAGCTCACCAAAAATAGGAGAAAACGTATGAATCACTGTGTTTATTTCAAAGTAGCAGTGACGAGCGAGCGATTTACAGCCTGAGGAGTGAGAATGAGGGATTAGGCCCGACCGCTTAAACCCCGTAGATTACCAGGCGATCAGGCCAATGACAAGCACAGATCGGAGAGCCTCAGATCGAACGCTAGAATCCAAATGCCAGAAAAGATGCCAAGCTCAGCTTTTCACACCCAGCCTCCCTAGATGAGACGCATTCTTAGCGAATTTCTCCTGCTAATTAAACCGTTTGAATGAAATGGCTGGATTGCACCAGCTAGTCCAAACAAGGCCTGCACACACCTAAAAAGAAATATCAGTACATGTCCAGCAGCAGGGCAGCAGAGTGGGGTCTTTGTTTCAGTTGAGTGTTTTTAAAGAGGGTTGTTAAGGGCAGGAAGCCAGATCGTTCTGGCAGTAAATAACAGCAATGGGGGCAGGCTTGTCATAGGAAGTCTGGGTGGTCCAGCTACGCTCAGCAGTCATCTCGCTCACACTTCTAGTGACGCCCCTTGTATCGGCCTTGTCCCGCCCCCCCCCCACCCGCTGTGAGACCACTCTATATTTTTAAAAAATCTGCATTCTTAAATCGTGGTTTAATCCTGGTTCTGCTGGCAGAGGCTATACTGAGCAGCAGGCTGCTTCCAGGCTCACAGTTATTAAGACAGCAGTACACAAGAACAAGGTGAAGCAGGAGACACTGGGAACGACCAGAAACCAGCCAGGTAGAGGGCAGAAGCAACTTCCTAAAGTACGATATGCCCGTCAACTTATCCGGCAGTGCCTCATAAATCGGAGAATGACCTCAAGTGACCTTCAAAAGGAATGGGAGACATTAAGTGCTGGTGTGAAGTGCACTGCTAGGACAGTTCGTATCAGGCTCCTATTCACAGACACACACCCATAAACTGAGAAATGAGTGAAACAAAAAATTGTGCAGTGGTCTCTAAATTGTGTTTCTATCTTGAATCTCGTTCACGTCTTTGAAACATATATTACTTAGATGCGAAGTTTGCAGTTTGTCACTGGATGGTATCTAGACTTGATAAAAAAGCATCACACAGATTTTACATGGAAGATCAAACAGGAAGAACATTTATTTAACAATGAGGGTGTTTTAACAGTTAATGGGAAGTCAATTTCAACCCAATCTGTCATAAATAGTTTAAATATTTGCTATAAGAAATGTTTACATGATAATGTGGGGAACACAACGCCATCATGTATATCCAAAATGCCGTACTCCCAGTGGCCTGCAAACAGCTACAATCCACAAAACCACACACATTCTGCTTATGAAGGATTAATAGCCTCATTTTGTGACTTATTTTTTATTACTGTAGCTGTTCCACTCATTCATCCCCTGTAAAACACGCTGTACACTTACTGGCACATTTTCATCTAAAAAAGCAATATCCTTTCTCTCTGTTCTTCCCCCCTGGATTGAAATCATTTTAAGATGTCCAAAATTAAAAATACCCCCCCCCCCTGTACAGGAGGCCGCAGTGCCACAGTACTTTGCACTGAATGTTGAACGTGTTAGCAAACCGCTAAAGAAGAAGACTCCTTCAGAGCCTCACAAAATACCCATACAGCAGTCAAACAATACATTATATGCATTTAACATCACAAACATCGGTGATACACAGGGTATTGCTCAATTTTCTAACCCCAACCCTCCCACCCCTTAAGTTCGTATAGTGTGGTTTCTTCAACATGCAAAATGGAGCCCCCACAGCGCCATCTAGCTGTGGGAGGTCAATCCTCCTGGCCACCTTCTAGGATTTGCTTTCCTGTTTCTTCTTCTGGAACTTTCTGAACTGCGACTGGATGGCGACGGCAGCCTTCTCGGTCTCCGGGGCATCCATGTCGATGTCAAAGTCCTCTGGGACATCAGATTTCTTGGAAGCATCTAATCAAACAAAGCATTTAATAATCAGTGAAGTTCATTTGTGTCTGGAAATGGTTACGACGGGGAGTCTTTTAGACACAGGTTAAGAGTGTTTAAGTTAGCGCAGACAAAATTAGTATGTTTTTCTATTTTTTGTGGAAATTCAGAGACGAACGCTGTCATTACACAGATCAAGTTCTGCGTGAATCTATGCTCTTCGACGGTTATGTTTTATTTAAATTTCATCAAAACTAGTGGAAGTTATTCAAAAAAGGATACAAAATTAAAAGATTATGGGTAATGCTAATTTAAGTATCTTAAAAAAAACACACTAACTGCTCTGCTGTAAATTTTAGGTACACAGTTGCTAAGTGAGTATTGATACTATATTTAAAAAGCCACAATGATTCAGCTCCCATCCAAAAAAGCACCATAAATGACTATCACATCCCCCCTGCTGCCACTGGCCCCCAGATGGCCGTCCGTTTATGTCCCGGGTCTCTGTTCCCGGCCTGGTGTTCGTTCTCTGAAGCCCATAAATGGCCGCCTTTAACGTTTCATAGGCGCGAGGCTTCCGCCCTCTGGACCCGGTCCAGGATCCCGCTGCCTCTGCCTCAGGCTGTGACACGGCCCCGCTCAGCAAACAACACGTTAACAAGAACACCAGTCTGGGGACTGTTCAGAATGCAGGTGTTTGCGTGGGAATTAAGTGATTAACCGTGATTGTTACTGTTCCCAGCCATGTTCCCCTTGACTGCTGTATTGTTGGGCCTGAATTAAATGCACCGGCTTGCTCCCCTGAAGAGCGCCCCCTGGTGCTCATTGGCGCTCGTCGCCTTGGGCCCCTCGAGGTTCAGTTTGGGAATCTTGGAGGCATTTCGCAGATGGAAAGTGTAATTTGTTCCTGAATCCCAAACGGTTCTGTTCATGTTTTGCTCGTCTGATCAGACCTTTCTCTCACCTCTTTGGGTCTTTCCCCCTTTCTTTGATCAACTTCATGTGACCAGTATCATGTGACCAGTGTCATGTGACCCACAATCACACACGTGCAACCCGTCTCTCATCCACGCATCCCTGAGCTACATGACATCATCGAATGCAAACGGTCATTGCACACAGACCTTCAGTCCATCGATTTATCGTTGTGCAGAAAACCGTCCTGTTGATTAAAGCCTGCTGAAACTCGTGTTACTGTCCCCTGTTTTACGATGCATAGCTTCTCTAAGCACTGGCAATGGTACAGCTCCCTTGCTATCTTTTATTTATGTGGTGCATCAATATTTCAGCTTGTTTCCGCTTTCTAGAAAAGAGCTGCTTCTTCATGCATGGGGGTTTTTTGGCTGCCCCTGGCCGGGGGGTGCCCCCGTCCCCCATCGCTGTCAAGCCGCAGCATTACTATGCATAGGTGGCGTCCCCTGGTGAAGCTGGTGCCACAAGCTCAGCGCTGTTTGGCACGGGCTGTCCTGGAGAAGGGAGGCAGAAGCTGGGCTGGGAGAAATGCTGAAAAGAGAAGGTCAAAGCCCCCCGCCCCACCCATCTCTGAAAGGAGTAAGTGAGAGCCGACCTCCCGACAGGCAACATGAAACCCGTTCCATGACGCCCTCCATTACGCGCCGTGGCTAATGAGTGTGTCGGCATCACCAAGAGCAGCCTTTGGGATTTCAGATTGAATCACTGGGGGGTGGATTTCCGGTGTGTGCTTGCTGGTCCCCTTCCCCCACCCCCCACACTGCAGCAGTCCTGTGACGATGCTGCGAATCCATGCCGGAGAATAAATGGATTTCTCACTCGATACCAGAACAACTCCCTCGACCCAAGTGCTAATGAAGACTTAAAAGACGTAGATCTGGTGTGGTGATGTCATCATTACGCGCCACCAGATTGCCCGCCCTGTTCCTCGTAACTGAGGGGAGGCAGATTAAGGGGCCGTGGAAGCAGCTCAGGTTTATCTGGCCTGTCATTCGTTTACCCGAATCAAACCCCAATGGGCAGGAAGACTGTCCTGCTCACGATAAAACAAGCGAGCCTGTCACATCTGACCTTCATCCTTAATGCTCTTCTGGGCACGCAGTGGCACACACTGGTATTCTTCTAGAACATTCTGTGCCGTTATTTATGGACCATACAGCTACTTTTTGTCCCATTTGTGAGGAATATATTATTGAGGCTATTTAAAAAGTGGTTCGTCTTGTCACAGCGTCTCCAGGAGACACTGTGACCATCTGACCCGAGACAGGCCTTCATCCCAGCAAGACCCTCTCTGTAGGCCCAACATTCTGTGAGCTCCCGTGGTGACCTTACCTTGTCCTCCAGATGATTTGATGTTTCCAGTTGAGGCTCCAGATCCTTGTCTCTGCAAAACAAACAAAACCTTTTAAACCACTAAAACAAATTTAAGCCAAAAACAGAGCCTGTGAAGATGAAGACATCAAGCCAGCGAGGTCAGAGCTGTCCTCAGTGTGTGCCTGTCCCTGCGGCTAACCCTGGATGGCAGCTAGGGGGCGCCGGTTGGGCGACAAGCCCAGCCTGGGTGACCAAGCACCTGCCTCTTCGTTAGTTTCACCTGGCTGTGTTTCCTGCCCCACGTCTTGCTTAATGAAGTGTGCCTCTGATGACCGTCCAGAGGGTGCGCTTTGATGCTAACCCTGAATGGCTCGTTACGGGCCTAGAGTGTGGAAAACTGACACGTTTAACGATGCAACTGCTCCAAGGACTGGCTCACCCTGCTTTCCCAAAAACGGTATGTGTGACCGCGCTGTCGCAAAAACACGTGTCTACTAATTGGAATGAAATGGCTAGATACGTACCCTTTGCCTGTTAAGTGTTACGTTTACAGAGTCCCTGCCTAGTCGCACACTTCCTTTGTTTGGCCAGCAGGTGGAGCAGTGGTTAAAACATCTGTTTCTGCTTAACTGAGCAGGTCCCCTTCCCATTCTGAGCTACGTGGGTGTCACTAGAATGTAGAGCGCCTTTGCGGCCAACCGCGAGACATAACAGGGCTCCCTAAATGGTGACATTAAGGCGTGATGTGTTTATCCATGAGTCACGCGGCCAGAGATAAACAGTCTGCCAGGTATAACAAGTCTATCTCTGAGCGATGGATTCTGCCAGGGCGGAGCCTTCCCTGTGGGGGAGGCCTACTGGCTTTTAGCTCCGCCTTCTCCAAATGTGGCCCGGCATGCTACACGTGTGAGACCCAGCGAGGGATGCAGGGTGCTTGTTATGTGACGACTCCGGTAGCCATGTTCTTGGGCGTGTCCTGCACTCGTTGGAGCAGAAACCCAACCCTGCGCCACATTCCGGCTGGACTGAGGGGGCCGGGGGGGGGCCTTTTTTTTGTCTTTTTATCTCTTCTCCCACATTCTGCTGTTTCGATGACCACCCCCCCGCTGCCATATTTACCCCAGGGAAGACCCAGGGCCGACGCTATTCCTACTGATGCAGTCTGCCCCCTAGGGGAGACTGCAAGGATGGCGACCCATCGGCCCTGGGTGGCCATGCCCCCCCCCGTATACGCTGCATATATAAGCTGCATACGGGGTAAAGAGGCCCCTCCCAGATGACCAAAATCCAAGAACGACGAATCAAGCCGAAAGGGCAGAAAAAATAGAGGCACATTTGGTGCCTCTTCAGCCACAAGCACAGACAGGCGGGGGGGGGGGCAGAGCAACTGAGCAGCTCCACTAAATAAATAAGTCATTTGGGAGCTATTTCAGGACCCCCCAAGGCCCCCCGCTCTCCCCTCGTTTGTCTATTAAGAATTTAAAGGAGGAGACGTCGATATAGGACAGACGGCGAGGCAAAGAACGTCTCTCACCCTGCCTCTGGGGGCTGGGCAACGCTTTGATCACACCAGTGAGGGCCTGGTCCATCGCACCCCCCACCGCGAGTCACCTAACCATGTTAAGGCCATCAGTAGCCCTGGCACTGTATTGTACAGCACTGACTTATATATGAACAGTTATATATGACCTCTGACACTTATAATTCTGCTTTACTGAGGGTTATTCTGCGTTTACAGTCCGTACCGCATACAATTAAAATGCATTCTGGGTAAGTCACGTAAATCATGAGCCTGGCCCTCACCGTGTTCAGATTTGAACGGCTCTCCTCTTAGCTCTGCCGTTCAGCTCTCACTCCCATGCTAATCGACGCGTTTCTGGACCCTCAATGGACGGTCGGCCTAGCTGCGCTTGTGTATAAGCGGGCTCCTTTACAGAATTATCTGCCTCAGTTGTATGCAACTCTGGACGAAAGTGTGTGCAAAATATCTCACGTCGCATATTTTGACGCACACCGCCGTGGACCTCAACGCCCTTTTCTCTGTGTGATTATGACTCAGTTAGTTGTCTTTTGAAGGGTAGCTATACTGGTCTGAACCACCTTTAACTAGCAGATAACTTGCCACTAATGATATAGTGACTGTCTGCAATATTAAACAGAGAAATAATCAGATGATTAATTATCAATCTCAGAGTTTGTTCCACATCTTACACCTACCCTGTTCTGGTACTACACCAAATCATACCAGGGCAAACAGTTTAATACCATTCTCTGCTTAATCCACCCTGTATGAGATAGCAGGTAATTCTGCATTAACATTCGTAAGAAATTCTCCTGTTAAATTTTAAGCACCTCTGCAGTCTCAGAGCCTTCAGAATCATCCAGAAGTGTCTTGGTGTGCCTCTTCTTATACTGCATGACTGGACTTGACTGATGCTTGAATTACTGTGCTGCAGGGTTAATTTAAAAAATAAGATAGCGTTCACGTTTCTTCTTTTCAGTAGGCGAGCATCCTGGGGTCCACGGGGGGGGTCCATGGGGGGTCCATGGGGGGTCTTGATGTGCGAATCTGGCGGTATGGTGTCCGCGTGCGTAGCCTCCCGCGTCACCATCACGCGCTGACAGCGGCTTTAGCGGCCGCACTCCCACCACATGCTGCAAAAATTCACCCGGTTGTCAAAATTTCACTTCAAACGAGGAACGGGAGTATGTTGTTTTCACGCCCAGCTTAACAGTTCAGGAGGGCAGACGTTTCTGCGTTTAAGTCGGCTCAGACTGCTAAACTGCTCCCTGGGCAGAGCTGACGGTTCTTTCAGACCCTGTCCTCACTGTAATTCTGTTAATACCAATTCACTCCCCCACCCTCTCGTCCGTTCAGCATTAATGTTATAATCACCTTTACCATAGTAAAACTGGTGGTTCGATGGAGAGACTTAAACTGGATCTCTCAGACCCAGTCGAACTCTGATTTACCATATGGGTGCGGGCAACCGTGTGGCTCAAAACGCCAGCCTTCGATCCTACTCGTGTGAAAAGTGCAATTAGTTATTCCAGGCTTCTGTGGAATGAAGAACGTGGGATTGAAGAATACAGAACTGCAAGTACGGAACATTTTAGAATGTAAAGTGCCATATTGTGACATCCTAGAATGATGAGTTATATATCAGAATTTAAAATTCTAAAAAGGTTTTACATTTCTTTATATCTGAAGGTCACAGATGGTTTAATATGGAAGAATCAGTCTTCGTAGTTTTCTAACGTTGCAAGTGCAAATGCATAATTAATGAGAGCACCGAAGAAACCAACAGCCCAGTTTGGAGATTCAGATAACTTTGCGTTACCAGGGCAGTTGGGCTTTGTGGAAAGGTCTCAGTATCCGACGCCCTGATCTTTACAGCAGCAGGGTCCCAGGGATGATATGAACCAGTGATAGAAGATGCCTTCATCAGACACCACCACAGCTTCCGCCATCCTCTTCACTCACATTGGCAAGTCCATCTTCACCACCCTCGCCCGAGTGTAAATTCTTATTTACTTTATTTCACCTCTTTGTAAAGGAGCCTTTTTCCTGCACAACTGACACATACCAGCCAGCCAAGGACAGACACGCTCCCAGGAACCCGCCATCTACCGCCCCCTATCTGTGCAGCTGGGAACAATTTCTTCTGTCGTGTCCAGTTCCTTTCCCTAAAATTACACCGGCCTTTACGATCGCAGCCCGCGGTCGAGGGGTTTCTGGCCATTGGTGAGCAGTTAGATTAAACACTAAGCGGGAAAGGTTTTCAATTATTGCAAGTATTAACTGAACAGGATTCCCTGGTCTAGAGTAACAGACATTATAAAACATAAATTCCAGCTGATAAAGGAATTAAAACATCAGGGAAACTTAATCTACATTAAAATTCATGCATTTTTTCTTGGTGCAGTAACACTGTACCCACAGACAGTGGTCTTGAGTTATTCTCCCTACCTTAGTACACTTTTAAATGACTACATAACAGTTTAGGAGTGTTAGAGCCGGCTGACCAATCACATCACAGTTCTAAAGCAGCCAATGACTGCTCTTGTTCCATAAGCCCATAGTTTATGCGTGAAGTTTATATCTGTAGTACAGTCTGGATCGCTGGGGGGAAATTTTCTGTTAATGCAATCCATTGTGGGGGTGTTTGAGAGGGAAAATGGGAAATTCATTGTGTGTGTGTGTGTGTGCGTGCGTGTGTGTGATTGTGTGAGTGTGTGTGTGTGTGTTTTTCATGCCCCCCACAATATAAATGCCAATTTTATAAATAATCTGTCAATACAATCAAAAAACTAAAATAGCTAAAAGTCATGTGTTGTGTTTGGTTACTTATGGTTAAGGTTAGGGCTGGGTAAGGGGGTTAGGTATCATAGTTAGGATTAGGGTTATGTCAATAGAAATGAATGGAGAGTCCCCACAGTGATGCGAATTTATGAACTGTGTGTGTGTGGGTATAAAGTAAGTATGTTACAGCCCGACGAGTTTAAAAACGTCAGACTTATCTAGTATCAGGATGTACTGGCAGAATATGTTGCGTTTATCGAACCTTTTAAAGTGTATTGTTAATATTTTTATCCTAAAATATCAACAGAGCCATTTCTTCCTCAACCCTGCTCTTCATCTCAGCAGCACGCCTTAGCAGGAAAACCTTTGAATAATGTGTTTTGTGCTACAGCCATATCAGGCAGTTAATGGCGTGTGTCAGTGTGATGATGTGTGGGGTCTACATCCGCTGCTGGCCTTTTTAGTGGCGTGACAGGCCCGGGGCCCCTTTAGGGACCCGATTACTCTATCGGGACCCCCTGCGGACCCGCAAGGCTCCGCTCAGGCCGGCTAATGTTGCAGAAGACCTTTCAGCTGCCAAATGATGTCTGTCCGTTGCCATGGAAGCGAAGGTTGTTATGGGATGGGAAGCGGGGGGGATTAAAGTGGATTACGGTCCCCTGAATGTGATAATGGTTGGAGGCAGTGAGAAATACTACAGATTGCTGGCAAATAAGGGAAAAGATTCATCAGACAGTGAATAACACACATCAGGCTGTCAGCCAATACGCTGTAATATACTGTACAGCGAATGCAGCGTTGCAGATAGGCGTATGTGTGAAGGGTCTGCCTCAGGATCCCGTGTTCACATTCATGTCATTTCTACAACACAGTCACGGTGGGGAATTTTGAATTTCAAATTCCGCACGTCCGTCATTTCATTCTTTATTGGTATATCCAGAAAACAACGACAGTGCAACTGAAAACACACGTATGCACCATGCTGAATACTGTGCTGTAATCTCAGCAGCCCCCAAATGCTTACGAAACAAATATGTCGAATCACTGCAGGATTCTTAAAATCCACGGGGTCAAAAATCACAGTATTACACGATGATTGCTTGTGTGGTCCAGGCCGAGATACACATCTGACCTGCTGTTTGCACCATACTTAAGGTTTCACCCAGGTAAAGGTCACTGTATTTCTGAATCATCACTGGCTAGTTTAGCGAAGCCATGCATAAATGTTTGGGCAGAACATCCTGATTGGACTACGCCATGTCTGTCTGACTCTGTGCACCAATAAAAATTAATTAAAAAACAGGACAGGGGGGCGGGCACAGTTCAGTTATGCAGACTGGGTTCACCATTCAGCGCCGGAAGGGTGTCTGTTCATGCCCCATTGGGGGAGTGTCTGTTGTTCCTTTGAGAGCGTTTCTGAGTTGCATCTAGACCACTCAACAGCAAAATACTGTCTATTTAATACACACAGGCACGGATTCTACCAGGAAACGTGATTAAATAAATTTCACTTGCCATTTAATTGGAAAACCGTCGGGACGCATTTTGAAATACCCCTCCTCCAGTCAGCCGGATAGCTCTGTGAGCCACGGAAGACGTGTTCCCAGCAAAGCATCTCTCTGATCCCTCCCAGTTCAGCAGCCATGACACTTAACAATGATGCATCCAATCAAGGGCACTGCTATAGATTCTTGACCCTATGAAAGCATGTCATATTGGGCCCGCAACCCAGACCAATCCAATTATGTTCCAAATTACTGAGGGCCCCAGTCACTCAGAAGTCCTTGGAATCATTCTAACTTTCTCCCCCTTTACGGGGGCCCTGTGTCAAACTGCATGCGATATAAGCATCACATTTAGGGCCATAGTGGAGTTTTGACCCTTTGAACAGCTTTCTCCAGATGATCTGGAGGGACTTTGGAATCTCACACAGACTCTGAGCTCCACACACTGTACAGGGCGTACAGTGAGTAACAAAATCAAACACCGATCTGCCAAGACTCTGGAGGATGATAGAGCACGTACCTACATGTCCGCCAATCACATGCATCCAGTCACATGACACAAGTCTGTTTTCACAAAAAATTCCCTGCTACTTTCTGAGGGGTGAGTATCTGTGTGATCATAAATCCAGCTCCTCTGGGGGGGGGGGACGCCGCTGCTTGCACAGTGCTTAAAGTTTCCCCCGGGTAAATTTTATTGTATTTCGGAATATTTGATGTCCAGTCCGGTTTCGGAATCGTTCATGTCCAGTTCGGCAAAGCTGCGCATAAATGTATCGGCGGAACTTCCTGATTGGACTAGGCCATGTCTGTCTGACTCTGCGCACCAATAAAAATGAATAAAAACTATAAAAAAAGCACAGGGGGGCGGGCACAGTTCAGCTATTGGTTATGCAAGCAGAACTGGTAGCCCATTGCTGTAGAAAATCACTTTCTAAACCCTAACCCTCCACCTCACAGGGGACCGGCTGCCTATATGGGCCCTAAATTTTACTCCCCTGCTGTAATTCCTGTTGTGACAGCTGACAGCTTCGTAATGGCACAGAAGCCTGGGCTGATATGTGGGCAACAGAGGAGCCATCGGTCACCAGCCAGATCCACAAAGTCGCCCTTCCTCACGGCCAATCAGATCTCTCCTACTGAGCGTCACGTAACTCGCAGCAAACACTTTTCAAATCCTAACCACCTGCAAGCCTAATAGCGCAGCCAGAGCCTGGTTATGTGGCAAGGGACCCGGTAAAGTGTCCCGCTGTACAGCCTCACATGATGTTTGTATATATTTGGTGAGTGTTTACATAAAGCAGCGGGGTGAATGTACTCAAGTCCCAAGCACATCTGTATATGGTTCACATCTGTACACAGCTGGGCTCTTTGCCTCTACACATATCGAGAACAGCCCAGAAAACTGAAGAAAGTTCCCGATATAATAACAAAACTAGAACAAGGGCTTCTAAATTTGGACCCTATGTTTCCATTTTAATATGAAAATTGCACACAGATCGGCTCAATTAATAACATTTTTCACTTGGTTGAGGTTTTTTTTCCCAACAACCTGTTATTTCCATCTGATAGGACATCTGTTGTCATAACGACGCCACAGCATCACGGTGACATGTGGTGGGAGGGGCGTGCCAAGGGCGCGTGCCAGGGGCGGGCGCCAGCACCAGCGGCGCGTGCAAGCCAAGCGGAGCCAAAGGCGGGCGCCACCCGCCACGCGCTCCACCCGCTGCGCCCGCGAACCCATGGCGACGGTCATGGCGGCCGGGACACCTGAAGAACACGTTTAATGGGACGGAGGCTGTATTAGCGACGTGCTGCATCGGAGGATAGCAGCTAGAAAACCAGCCCTGCCCCCACTCGCATTAAATCCACAGTCGCTGCCCTCTGCACCCTTAAACTGTACCCGGATCAGCATAACTCGGGTTAAGTGGTTGCTGGAGACAGACGGATGATCAGTATTTTATTAACAGATCAACTGCTAAACAGCAGGGCAGCAGAGTGAAAAAGATCAGCCCATATCTCCTTATTGCAGGAGCAGCAGATGGAGTAACGGTCAGCAGCCGAACCAAATGCAGGATCCTTCTCAGTTAAAACTGATCGGTCACCCAGACAATCATGTTTAAGCTCCTGGAAGGCTGTCTGTTTCGCTGAAGCTGTCTTCAATCAGGGATCTCTGTTTGTCTTCCGCAAATCCCATATAATTACTGTTAAAAAATGATGCCGACAGGCCGGGTGCTTTGGACCGTGCCCACGCTGCCCGGGGCGCATCCGAACCGCGGCATGGCTCGCAGGCTTTTCCCTACAGCGACATCCAGCTCTTTACTTTTCACCTTCTGCGACGCACATTCATTTTCCATGAGTTGTTCATTTCTCTGCCCTTTGCAGACACTTCGCTGTTCACAATAGTCTATTTCCTGTGCTTCCTGCATCACCACTGAGCCAAATGCACAGATTTACTCCAGGTGAGGATTTCTGAACTTGTGCATCTGTTGTTTCGGATGCGGGTGCAGAAGCCGAGCCCCGCTATGGCGCCGGTGCGTCACGGTCCAGATACCTTTCAGTAATATTATTTATACCCCATGTCCCCTCTCTTCGGCCGGGTATGCGGTGTGGACGGACACTGTGCAAATGGTCCCGCACCTTTCCGTGAGCAACACCTCTCAGAGCAGACAAAGCCAGGATACCCCGGGAAAGCACCGCAAAGCGCCTAGTGACACACAGGGGAACGATTGCGGGGACCGCGCTTCACACCCCGCTCATCATTAATGCTCCAAAGCCTTTCGGCTTCTAAAAGATGGCGTTTTTCAATCGTCTAAGTTAGTATAAGCTGTGTTCTAAAAGTATAAACCATCCCATAAATTGCACAGCCTATTATCCACAATGCGCTAATCTCACTTCTGCACAAGGATATCATTTAAAGTGATCTTTCCCATTGCACAATGGCGAACAACCCACCCTGACCAAATTATTCTCAAAAACATTTTAATTTGTCACAACGCTCAGTATGTGAAATATTAATAAACATTATACACACAGTAGTGGGAATTGTTGGACGCGTGACCCGTCTTTGAACCTAATTTAATAAAGTTATGGGACTGCTCCAGAAAATCTAGTTTTTTTTTCTGCACAGAATGAACATCTATTAATATCTAACCGGAGTCATTTCAGATTAACAGGGTCGGATCATCTGAGCCCAGAGATCAAGCGGCAAGTTCACCGCGGGAGCTGCACTGCGGCCGGGCATTTCAATTATTCTGCTCCACTATGGAATCAAACAGGACAAACCCAGGCGGGTGTTGGGCTGTTTAAGAAACACTGGTATGAATGCTCAAACTCATATTCTGTTTTCCAAAAGGTAAACCATTTCCCATAAATGCGCCAGCCCCCCGTCTCCCCTCTCTGTGGAGGGTGCCCCGCGGTAATACACCTTTCATGCATGTTTTTTTTGCCTGATTTGCAGATCGCGAGGACAGGAGCGCGCGCATTCACCAACTTGCACCACGGTAAATTACAAATGCATAAGACGTACTGAAAATCCCAAAGCTCAGACTCATAAACGCATCGCTGACATTTCTCTGTTTATGGTTTACCATCACTAATACTTAACTAGTACTGGTGCTCCCCGGCGCTCTTTAAGGTATAAAGCAGACTGCTTACCTCGCTCATGCTTTTAAAGGGGGGGGGGAGGTTTGCACGGTGCGGCACAACACGACAAGGTATGGTGTGAGGAGTTCGCAGCTCGTTGCTCGCCCACCGCCGGTTTGCAGTCCACACTTTGCGATCTGGCCAAGCAAACGGCTTTATAGAGTTCGGGGAGCAACTCCTCAATGTCATCACATTCCCAGTAAACCAATGGGAATGGCAATCGGCGAGGCTCCCCCGCAAGTTACCACCCAAAGCCTGTGCGAGAGTTGCTCTCAGTTCAAGTCGTGTGAAAAGCACCGTATAGCAGCTCAAATGTATTGTTAACAATGCAGTATGAAAGTAATCGTGGGGATCTGTAATCTGATTCAAGTGCAGTATTTACTTTCCACATTTTTGCACTTTGTTTTTTATTTCTTCCGATGGGCTTCCCTGTCCCGAGCGAGGAGAGAGTGTGTGTGTGTGTGTGTGTGTGCAGACTCTGCGGCACACGGAGGCTGGGGTCCCGCGTCGCGTATTGCCTTTTACGCGGCTCTAATGTTACGTAAGGACATTTTGGTTTGATGCGGAGAAATCGTGAGCGCTCTGAAGGTGTGACACTAATGCAGTCTAATTAATAGCAATGATAAAGCGCGCAGATCCATCCTCTATCTGCAAAAAGCACATGCCAAATTTCAAGTTTTTAACATATTCTGGTGTTTTTTTTGTTTGTTTTCTAACCCAGTTTAGAATAAGACATTCCCAATTTTTTGGCATCAGGTATCAGAGACACCGGACCGCCTCGGAATCGGCGGAACCGGTCCGCATGGGCTGCCGGGGACCTTACGGGATTGATTTCAGCTTGGATTGATAGTTCCGTCCTCGGTAACCCACTGTATTCCTCAGTCAACGTCACCAGGCAAGAGGACAACACGTGGAGTTTGATCGAATAAAGTGATCAATAAGCATTACTTGATTACTTAAGGCAGCTCACCACGTTAGACTTTACAGAAATACGTTTTTGCTAGAGTGATGCCCGCCTAATATTAACTATCGATCTAACCTCGCCATGCAGAAACCAGGCTGATTTGCTCATAAACACCATAAGAAGACGGTTTCTGCTACTTTTCTGTTTCACGCCTTACGATGGGACGTGTGTGCAGCGTTTCATTTCGTTGTACAGTGTACATGTACAGTGACAATACAGATACTCTATTGTACCTGACTGCCATATAAATGTCCTGAGGATGTGAACGTTATTACAGATCTGGAAGGAGACGTCAATGTCTTCCACTCACTTCCACACCAGTGACGAGTGATGTCCAAGATGAAAGTGGGGGGGGGGGACAATCACTGTTCACAAGCTTAGCAGGTTGTATTTGGACTGTGCTACACAGTCAGACATGTAATATCTCACGAGAATCAGACACAATCAAACCAAGGTGTCTCTTCCCCAACCATAGACTGTACACGTGGGCGAGTGTGTTGTTTCTGGGGCCCCAATAAAAAACCGCCGGGCCCCCCCCCCTAGTGTCGTAACTGTTTATAGCCGACAGGGGGCCTCCTAATCGCAGTTACTGCATGTAAATGCGTGGTTTGAGAGGCGGTAAACACTGCCACAGACTGTTGATGGTGATTAAAGTTCACACCACTGGCATCAGTAGTACAAGCATCTAGTGCTCTCATATTAGAGGCAAATTTACGGACTTTCCCCGGGGTCCAAAATTCATACGGCATGTCCTGTTGCCATGCAACCATCCCTGTCCCTTGCAGGGTCTTATGCTTGATGACGTGAGTCTGGTCAGTGGGGAAGGAGGTGTTTCCCGGTGATCTGAGGAGCGTGAAGCAAACGGCTGTACCAGAGAGGAGTGCAGAAGAATGTCTAGCATTTGTGGAGTGGAGGTGGTTACCCCTCCGCCATGCCGTGCAAGTTCACAGGTCTCTCTGTGAAACAACCAAACAACAAAGTTTACTTTTAGACAGAAGTAATTAGTACCAGGGGAATTCTGGGTGATTTCTTGGTCAAGAGTAGAACGGGGACCCCGGGTGGGAATAGAAATGTTTTCGGGGTATGAATCTGTGTCCTTAAGCAGCTCACGACCTCATCTGCAGGTCCGGATGGCTTCCTGCCGCGGGATTGGTCATGAGAGCCGCGCGCACGTCTGCGTGATTCTGCTCCGCCCGCCGTTTACTTGTGACGGGTCGGCCCGCGTTTCCAGGCACCCAGAACGAGCCCGTGAGGAATGCGGGGTGAGACCGAGTGGATAAACAATGGAGACCTCTGCAGAGGTCCTCTGTTTTTGCTCAAAGTGGGGGGGTTGAGCAATCCAGCATGACCCATTTTATTTGATTAATATAGATTATATGAGGCCCCAGAGGACTTTGATTGTGGAATTTCAATGTAAACTTGATTGTAATTTCAGCAAAGTGAAAATAGCCACATGTGGTTGCCAGATATGTGTTCTGTATCGCGCGCATCATGGTCTGCTCACAGCTGGCGTACAGCACCTAATGTGGGTATCTTCTCGGCGTCTACCATGCCGGAGCAAATGGACCCATTTCACCATCAGTGTCGTATGATCTTAGCTACCTCCTGCTTTGCGTGTGACAAACAGCTTGCACTAAGCATAGGTTTTGAAATGTTCCCTTTCATACTTACATCACGGTATATACACCAGTCTGTCTGATTGACAAATCAGTTTCTGAAACGTGCCGATTCGCTCTCATTTAGTGCACAGATTTACAGCAAAATGAATCCAGTTTTACAGCAGAATTCTGTCAGTGCATCCCTTTCCCAATCCCACTCCTCACCTATCGACCACTACTCCTGGTGAAAGTCAGTCTGGTCTTGCTGTTCCGCGATAACTTTTGAGGAATGTTTCCTGAACGGTACCTAACAGCATTTTTCGAGAGCAGTTTGGCCTACAGTGTAAACGTCAAGGTGCTGAAGCTGTGAGACCACTGCAGATTGCATGGAGCGTGACCTGCAGCCCCAACAAGATCAGCCCGGGCTTTACGTTTCCCAGCACTAATTAAACACCACACACACATCTCCAGCTCCTTGGAGTCTCCGTGTTTCTGTCTACTTCTGCCAAGTGCTTTCAGAACCTCGGCTGCTTTCTCCAAACCGCTGCCCTCCTAACCCAAAGCAGGCCCCCATGCCCCCTCCCCGGGTCACATGACTCATGCTAAGTCAGTCTAGCCTGGATACTTCTTCATGCGATGCTCTGGTCTTTTTATAGATATTTGCACCATTATTGCTATCGTTAATACCCGTTAAAAATCGTTAATTTATCAATATTGGTAACTTTGATCTTTATTACTCACTCTGCTGCTTCCGTGATTGCTTAAATTATAAACATTCCAACGTAGTTTGTTTTAGTTTCCCCCTACACTCGTCCTGTCCGTCTTTGCACTTTATGTATATATTTAACATCACGGTCCTGGGGAACATTATTCCACGCCACTGTGTGCAGTTACTGTATGTGGTTGGTAGGACAGCAAAGCCCCACTTGACTTGAGTCTTATACTTTTGCGCTGTGTGAGAAATCCGCGCTGTGGTTATAAGTGAGCCCATCTAGGAAGAGCTCCAGAGTCCTTCTGGATTGACGAAATGCTCCACCCTCAAACTTGTGTCGTTCGATGGGATATTTACTCCCCAAACCCCGGATCTGCTTTGCCATAATAAATGTGTTCTGGTTCTGCTCTAAGCCGGCCCGTTGGACCCGAGGCCTCGCTCTGATGAATTAACGCTAACGCTAAAGTAATCATTGGGGTCAGGCCATCCATCTTCTTTAGGGGCCTCTGTGCTTGGATCACGCCAGCCTCCACTCACCGCTGTTTGAGTGTGAGGAGATTTAGTGCCACTAAGCCGCCCTCGCACGGCAGCGCCGAGACCCCGGGACGCAGTAGCTGTCTCCCCATGCAAATGGACCACTAGTACCGCTCCCACAGGTTTTCTGCAACGGGCTCTGCCGCATGGCGGGCGAGGAGGCGGTAATTAAATCGAGGTCCTGCTCGCCCAAAGTGCCGTTTTCATTTCGCTGCTTCCGGTTAGTTCCATCACACTCGTATGTTGGTGATCGACGCCCACTGTGCTAGGAGAGACCCGCTTGGCATGCACGATGCCGACCCACCTCTGCACTATCCCCACCTCACTCTGGGCACCATGACGGGGATCAGGGCAGGTCCTTAACTGATCTGATGACAGCTTCATTCTTACCCTCTTCCTATAGCTGAACTCCTCCAAATCCTGGACACCAGCTTCCCATGGTAATGCTGTGTTTTGGGGTGTAAATAATGACTAGCAGCACCCCACAGTTCTCAGAGAGCATTACCCCATCACCATCACCATAGCAACGAATGGCAAATTCATGGGTAATTAAGAACCGCTCTTTAACATAAATTTTACAGTTATCAGAATCACAAAGGCATTGATACATCAATAACTGTATTGACAGACTCTTCTCTTTGTGGACGTCATGCCCAAATCATAACATAAATATCTCCTGGTGAGGACAGAAACTCGAGGTGCGTGCAAGACTGTGGTTCGGTTTCTTGCGGTATGCAGATATAGTACAGCTACGAGCAACATGGACATAAATAAGCAGCCCGTTTTTGGATGGAATTCCTCTAGCTGTTAGCAGATTGGACATAAATTCGCTGCACAGGCAATATTGTAAACAGAGAGTGATAGAGTGGTGATTAATCTAAATCAAGCCCTGCATTCACTTCACAGGATGCAGTCACAGTGAAACCACAAACATTACTGCACACTTTGACAACGGCACCAGCCAAGACTGCATCAGTGGCTCAATCCAGAGAAAGATTTTGGTTCTTGATCAGAGAAAAATCCTACCAACTGATCGAGGCGCTATCCATATTTATAACCAACGCCTCTATACCAACTCCTGTGTGACCGAGCGATTGGGATATTGAGCCGTCAGCCATATTTGTTCGGGGGTGCGTAATTGCTGACTGAGTCGTCAGCGATTCCCAATACTACACCCGCCTGAATTTTTTTGTGCTTTCGCTAAACTCACAAATCAATTCCGTAACCCTTCAGGGGCTCGACGGCGAGCCCGTTCGAGGACCGGATTCTGCGCTTTGTCGCCCCAGCCGGACCCGGCCATTGGATGCCTCCGCGTCCGCCCTGTTGCAATCTGGCCGCTCCCAGAACCTTCCTACGATGCCCTCTGATTCGCTCAGCAGCCCTGAGGGACCAGAGCCAAAGCTACGTCCAGGCTGGGAAAAACACTTATCGAGCAAAATAAGAATTATAAAAAAAAAAAAAACAGCCCAGTAATCAAAGCCAGCCATGCGAATAATTACAAGAAGTAATTGCAGAGAAACATAGAGGAAATGAAAAGCTTTTAAAGAAAC
>JAAGVU020000062.1:3188051-3208233 GCA_011763525.2 Mormyrus iriodes | reverse complement strand
AAAAGGCGGTTCATGCTCGTAAACCCTCCAATGTGGCTGAATTACAACAATTCTGCAAAGATGAGTGGGCCAAAATTGCTCCACAGCCCTGTAAAAGACTCATTGCCAGTTATCACAAACGCTTGATTGCAGTTGTTGCTGCTAAGGGTGCCAACCAGTTATTACGTTTAGGGGGAAATCACTTTTTCACACAGGGCCGTGTAGGTTTGGATTTTTCCCCCCCTTAATAATAAACACCTTCATTTAAAAACTGCATTTTGTATTTACTTGTGTCAATTTTTTCTAATATTTAAATTTGTTTGATGATCTGAAACACTTATGTGTGACAAACATACAAAAAAAACAAGAAATCGGGAAGGGGGCAAACACTTTTTCACACCACTGTATTTTGAATCAGTGAGTGACAAGAGAGGGGTCCAATCAGCTTTCAGCTGAGGGCAGTGCCCCAGTAGCCCCGCCCCTGTGGCCCCACCAGGGTCCCCCCTTTAACCGCTGCTCTGTGGCCCACCCAGGCGGAGTCTCTCACCGACAGTGAGGAAGGCGCTGCTCGTCAGGGGCATAGTCAGTGCGGGCACTACAGCCAGGCACGTCACGACGATGCTGTCGCTGGCGTCGATGCCCAGCGTGCTCATGGAATTGAAAACGTCCTGCTCTGCCGGCAGGGTACTGATGTTGTAGCTGTCCGCATTGGCTATACTGCCCCCTAGAGTCCAGGACATATTGGGCGCAGGATACCATCCCAGGGCTCTGCACTGGAAGTAGACCAGGCCTCCTTGTGTAGCGGTCTTGTTCATGTCAACGATGGCCACTGTCCCGCTTACTGGGGGGGGGGTTAAGAAAAGTTATTAAATAAGCCCCTGTGCTACTTAGGCTAATAAAGATACAGAATAAATCACACATTAAACGTGACACACTGATCATGCACGCACTGTCATTCCTAAAAATCGTCAGGTACCGTCTTCCGGAACAGGGATGGAAATCGGATTCCCGGGCCTGTCCTGCTCGCTGACGATCCCAAATCCTGATCTTACCATGACGGCCACAATGATGCATCACAGCCACTGCGCCTGACATATTTGATATTATGGGATGCTCAATAATAGTCTTTTTATGGTCAGCAGGGGTGCCGCTAGAGATTCGGGGCTCCATGAATCGTAAATCTACTGCATTATCGCTCACTGTAAGAACGGCCGCCTCTGTGGAGCGCAGACAATACTGGGGGGTAATGCGGGGGGGAGGAGGAGGTGCGGACGGTACTCCTAGTGCCAGTCCAGACCGCAGTGTGCGCGGGGGGGTGAAATATCACAGCAAGTCCTAGAGCACTGCGTCAGCGCCGCCCCCGCCCCCCCCCCCGCCACGCTACGCTACAGTAAGTCACAGTGTGTGGATGGAGCATCAGGCAGGTCAGCAGATCCCCAAAGAAAATGTAAGGGGAAGCCTTGTTATCACTGCCCCGGGGGAGGAGGGCTCTCTCTCTCTCTCCCTCCCTCTCTTCCTCTCTCTCTCTGTCTTCCCCTCTCTCTATCCCTCTTCCCATTTCACTCTCCCCCCTCTCTTCCTCGGTCTTCCCCTCTCTCTCCCCATAACCCTCTCTCTCCTCTTTCTCCCCATCCTCTCTTTCTCTCTCCCTCTCCATCTCCCCATCACCCTCTCACTCTTCCTCCCTCTCTTCCTCTCTCTCTCCCCTCCCTCCCTCTCTCTCTCCTCCTCCCCTCTCCCTCTCTCATGCAGGTCAGCTAAGCCAACACTGTCACCACCATATAAAGCTCCTCCCACTGCCCTCGGGTGTGGGGTAACTGGTGACAGTGCTGTGGGCTCAGAGCCTGACCTAAGGCCCCAGTGGGGTGGCAGACACACAAACAAGGTTTCCGGTTGTGTATCTCAGCCAGACTGCTTTGTTATACTTGGGTTTTTACCCATTTTCCTCTTTTTGCCTCCTTTTTACCTGCATGTGTCCATGTCCAGACTACAAACAGACGCAGCAGCAAAGTCAGCCAAAATCTACACCCCCACGCTTGGAGAGAATCTCCACGAGATTCCCTGCTCAAACACCCGTTCATGCATTTCTGTTTGTCATGAAATGGCATGGAGGGAACACAGCTGGATCTGATCCCCTTGTCGTGTCATGAATTGTAGGTGAGGATGAGGAGGAGGGTGAAACGTGTAGCACCAGCTGGTCACAGGCACCTGAAGAGCAAAACATTACTTTTGCACCATAGCCTCCTGACCACTAGAGGGCGCTGAAGAGGTACCACTATGTAGCTGAATACAAACCCTCACAGTCAACTCAAGCCAACCTGACATGCCTCTGTTCATCCCGGTGTTTAGCACAGATCATTTTGTTACTTATGTGAAACACATTTTATATACAGCTCTGGAAAATGTAAGACACCATTCCATATTTCCCCTATTTAAATCAGCCAGGTGGAGAGTATAAGCAATTCTCTAATGACAGATGACTGCCAGCTTATCTGACAGACTCTCATGACTTGTAGGATGACATCAAGTCACCTTCAAAAGGAATGGGAAACATTAAGTGGTGTGAAGGGTATTGCTAGGACAGTTCGTATCAGGCTCCTAGAAGCAGGACTGAAGACCCATAAAGCAAGGAAGAAGCCCTTCATTAAGATGAAGCAGGGAAGAGCCAGGCTGTAGCTTGTTTTATACACACACACACACACACACACACATATATATATATATAATCACAGATGTAAACCCGTAAATTGAGAAATGTATGCTCCCTTAATCTTTCATATAACTGGATATTTTACACGAGCACTGGCATAGATAATGCACTTATTCGTTTGTGTGTGCGTATGTCTGCATTTATGGTCATGCTACATTATTTCCATGAAGAAAAATAGAGACGACGTCCTGTTTAAGTCTCCCGGGGGCTGCAGACTCAGCTCAGATATGACGGTAGGTGATGTCATTTCCACTATCAGTGTCATACGGTAAACAATCTGCATTGTTTGAAAAGTGCCTCAGACGCGCACAGCTGCTGTTCCCCGGGGTGCACCCAGCCCAAACTTGCCATGCTTTGTATCAGCGCATTTCAAAGTGACAGTTTTGCTCAAAGGGATCTTTTTAGCTGCATTTTAAACAACATATTCATATATTTCACCAGTTGCACTTAAATGCCCAAGAGTAACAGCCGGTATTTTCCCTCTCTTTGAAACCCAAAACAACAATGTCCCCCTTCCCCCACGGAAAACACCCACAGCAAACACACCCCTCCCTTGTTCTGATCGATCGAGGTTCACGCCACTGTTTGCCAAAGTAATAGAAACCATGTCGTGAACGTCAGACACTTTGGCCCCACCCCCTGAACTTTAACCTTTAACCTTTTGCAATCACTTCCTGTTCACCTTCCTCACACACAGGAAACTGTCAGGATTAAAAGGTTTTTTATGGAAAAGATCCAAGAATAAGAACCACACCACCTTTCTCATGGAATGCCCTGTGTATGCTCCCTGATGTTCCGGACTAGCACTTAGTTAATTAGCCACAACTGAATTATAAGTTAATATATTTTACTTTATCAAAAGCACCATACATTTTCAGAGAGCAGGGTTAGCCAGTCCCTTAGGTGATTGGGAGTTAAGAACCTAAAAGTGGATTCATTCTGCCGGCGCTGGGATTTGAACCAGTAACCTTCTAACCACAGGAGCAGCAACCTAACCTGCCAAGAGCCACACACCACCCCAACAAGCATCACAGTAAAAAAAATGCTACATTCCTGGTGCTCTGTGGGGTCACCGGGTTTGCTGGCATAGGGTCGCGACCCACCTTGCACGGATAGCTGGGCATTTACTTTCTGGATATTCTGCACGTCACAGGTGATCTGTCCCATGTCGGTGCGCCTCACGCCCAGGATAATGAACTCCAGGATCGAGAGCGCACCAGTGCTGTAGTTGCGTGCGGTGAAGTGCGGGTCATTGGACAGAATTCCATGGTCCTTGCTCACGGTCAGCACCACGCTGCCACTCAGCAGCCAGCTCATCACCATCCACGGCTGGTCCACGCTGCAGTTAAAGGCAGCGTCAGCCCCTCTGAGGACCGTGGCAAGCTGGGGCTCCAGCTGCACGTCGGCCAGCACGCCTGGGAACAGAAACATGGCTCAGGGCGGCCTGTCTGACCATCTCATCCATCCATCTTCTAAGTTCTTATCCCAGACAGCCTGCAGTCCCCTGTATGGGACGGCAGTCGTAAAAATAATAAGTTTCTTTAAAAAAATCAGTCGGAGCAGTTCATTTATCGCTGAGTACATTTACATATGCGCACGGCGGCACTCATTAAGCTGAGACACATACCTGCTGCACACAGTAACGGAAGGATGCGGAGGGCGGGCCCCATCTCGTCTTCACGGAAACCCCAGCAGTTGCATCTGAAGCTAGGCGTCAGGCTCCTGTACAGGGTGAGGGCTCGTTTGGGAGAGAGCACAAACCTGCCCACTGTAGCACACTGTAATGTGGATGGCTCCCCGCTCAGGTTGACTCCTATGTGAGAAAATCTTGGAGCACTTCTTCAATCCGTCTGTATGTGAGGGCCTCCTTCACTGAGATTTAACACCCATGTTTATCAGCCTCCCCTGAACACCTGAGTTCTGCACGTGATGTCCGCCTGGCGAGGTTCGAGGGCAGGCAGTTCCACTCACCTGAGCGATCAGCAGGCGTACGAGCAACACTGAGCAGCTCCTCCTTGTTATGAGACCTTCTCAGAGCGAATGAGGCTGACCAGAACTCGGGGTGAGGTTATATCACGCACACGGTCGCCCCTGCTTCCGGAACGGACGCCTGTCAGAGGGTGTGAATCCTTATATTACTCTCAAAGGCTCAACTTCCCAGAAACTCAAAGCACATCAATGATTAAAAAGTATTTTTACAGCCCATTTTCCTGTATCTGCGATACAATGGGATGTGTGTTTCTTCAGCAAACACGGAAGGCACCGGAATATTCCTTGTGTTAGTTTTGTTTTCATGTGAGAACGTTTGAAGGTCTTTTCCTTCCTCTCATCGGTCTGGTGGTCAGATGAATACCTCGCTTTTACAGTACTGTTATCTGACCAGATAACGAAGTTTCGAGGTTGGTCAGGTCTGAGTCGTTACCCTTCAGAACCTGCCATCTGCACAGAAATTCACACGTTCAGACCAAAATCGTGAACCTTCCCGGTTAAGCTCCAGCACATACCTCAGGATGATCTCTGGTGTGGAACAAACTCTTGATGGCTGCCCTCTGACAGCCCCGTCCCACCTACTGTCCATGTCAATCTGGGACCAAAGTCCAGCCTTTCCTGGCTTGATGAAGCGCATGCTCCATATTGTAAACGCTGCCGAGATATGCCCCACCCACCACACATTTCCATATCTGCTGGCCAGAAGAGCCAGTTACCAAGTCATTGTGGGGTGGGGTCTCCGATACGCCATTCTCCACGCCCATCTGTCCGCTACAGGTTCCTCAGCGTGCATTCCGAGAGTGCCTGGCTGCCTGCTTAGGAGGGCCACGTCGTGTTTCCCAGGCACGGATCCTATCGGCCATGCTGCATTCCTCTCCCAGGGGAAGAACTCCAGGGCATCCAGGGCCATCCTGTTACTTGGAACATGCCAACCTCCAAACTGCCACTGTTTCCTGAAATACACGCGCACAATGCACCACAAAAAAGCACAACGGCAGTCCACAAGGACGCATTCCGGTCTCGTGCTAAAATGCGATGAAGCTTTGATGGGACGGGATGACTCACTGGGGCGAGAGTCTGCTGACTTACTTTATTTAAGTCTGGTTTTACTATAGGGGAAAGAAAGATTTGGGACAAAGTATGACGTGATTTCCAAAATTTCTTGATTGTTCATCTGTTAACAAGTACAGGCTAAATGTAAAATCTGCTTACATACATCAGAATTATTCAATAATTAATAGTACAGGGGCTAAAAGTACATGTAGAAATTGCACGTTTATAAACAGAATTGATATCATCATCCATCCATCTTCAAACCTGGTTGTTTTGTGCAGTTTCTCCCAGGGCAGGACACGCACACACACACAGACACGGTTATACACTACAGGTGGTTTAGAGACACCAGTTAGCCTAACTGTGTTGTTGACAGGGGATGGAATCAGTGCCCATAGGAGATTCATGTTACATGGGGAGAACATGCAAACTCCACACACCAGCACCGGATGGTCCATGTAGTCCCTCCTCTATTAAAGAGATTATGAAACAACTTTGAAATAACTCATTACTAAAATGACTAAAAACAGTTTCTCTCCTTTGGAAGAATACACCATTGTAATGTGTTATCTTCTTCGCTCCACAACTTTTTGCCACTAACCGCTACTGACACACGCAGTGGAGGACACATAGCCCCAGAGGTGTTAGGCTATTGGCCCATCCGCACAAATACACGTGTCACGTAATAGTAAATTAGCAGCCTGATTAAATGAACGACTTGCCAGTATCGGCATGATGACTGCAGAAGTAGGAAATGCAGTGAAAAACGCTCATGAGGGCAGATTACTGATTTCAGTCAGGAGTTACCACCAAACCATTCAAAAGGAAGAAACTGGTTGTCTCCAGCCATATAACGAAACTCCACTGCTATGCATATAGTTCATTTGTAACCCTCCATACACATATAAAACTTTATCTCAATCAGGCACCGGACCGATTAAATTGTTAAATATTAACTGGGTACGTAGCACCAGCTGTACTAGTGTGTGCATAAAAGGTTATAGCCTCATCTGGTGGCCAGAAGGAGACGCTGCTACACATCTCTTTCCGATAATGGAAAGGTAGAAAGTCACAGTATTCAGTTGTGAAACAAAACAAGAGTGAGACTTGGTATCACCTGGCACCACACCCAGATAGTTGGTCTATAATTATCTTGGCTACCATTACAGCAGGTAACTGTTAACCCCTTCCTGAGATGATAGTAGGAGATGAAACAGAAGGACAAAATAAAGGTATTTCCTCAAAACCTTTATTAACTTTTTATACTATCACAAATTAGCCATTCTTTGGATTGTGACATCAGAATGACAGATTACGATATCGCAAAAAAAAAGTGACCATAATCAGCTCTGGGCTCCAGCAATGAGTATTTTTTTTTTATTCTGGGTTGGGCTGGGATCTCTCTGCAAATTTCATAAGAAATTAATATGAATAGTCCAGCATAATTGAAACGACCCAATCACAGGCATCCCATGTGACAAGGCAACGGGCACCAATGAAATGTATACCTAAACCCCGCCTACAAACCTTTTCAAAGGCAGGCCTCTGTGTAGCCTGGGTCTCGCGACAGGCAATCCTCACCAGTCACTCAACAGAACACATTTTTAACAATAACTTATGTCTAATGACGGAGGCCCCGTGTTGCAGAGGTGAGGAATGATAGCAGAGAATCCTGTAACTCCCAATGTGTTCAGACTGAACTGCACGACGCAGACCTTGATAAGTCTACCCACCCCCCCCCCCCAGGCGGGCAGTTCTCAACAGGAAACACACGCCCAGGTCGTTTTCACATAGTATCCATTTATATTTCACAGGGCAAGAAAGAAAATGCTAAAAATAACAGACACACTCCTGGGAATGTCCCACAAGAACAATATAAAAACAGAATGAATGCCACACAGATGCGTCCCGGACAACAGCATGAGAGCCCACACCGCATCAGTCCTCTGCCAAACGCAACCGGGACAGTTAACAAGGAACGGAAACTCCTTCAAGGGCGAATGACTCTTTGTCGAGCTTATTTAGAAATCAATACTTTCCAGGATATCTAATAATTTAACAAGCATATGATGTGACTACATGAGAGGGCGCTCAGGACCTATGTGAGAGAGAAACGGGAAGAGCAGTGACCTTGAAAGCAACCACAGTCCACACACACAAACACAGGTCCTGCAGGTTGAAAGGGCAAGCTGGGAAGTAGTCTCGGACATGTGGGGATGGTCTGCTGGGAGCTGCAGCTTCGGTGGACGTGGAAGGGTCCCCCCCAGCTCAGCCCACGGCCTGGTGAAGCAGCGCCACCACCTTGTTGCACACCACCAGCCAGCACGTGATCCCAACTCCACCTGGAACAGATGCACGGTCCAGACCCGATAACCATCAGAGCAGCAGGAAGCACGTGAGCGAGTTTAGGGTGCGCCCCTGTATCCGCAAGATGGCCCGTTTAACTCGCAGAGGGCCGCAATGTACAATCCTAACAAACTGGGTCTAAATTTCTAGCTGCACTACTAGGCAAGTATAGATAAATAAAGGGAACTTAAAAATCCCAGCTGCTGGTATTAACTTTTACAGAATCAAAAATATTTTCATACTTAAATGTGACTCAAACCTACAACCTTCCGTTTAAAGCACAGTGCTAACAAGCTAAAACAAGCTTTAACACCCACACACTGACCCGTCACCCCAGAGGGGAATGCAACCAGACGCTCAAGCGGGACGATCCACTGGCTGGGGAGGACTGTCACTGGGCTGGAGTAGTACTTCCATATCAAAGAGATCATCAGCGCAGCCTGCAGAGAGAGGGCCAATCATCAAGAAGAAAGAGCACATTGAAATTATACATGCAGAAACTCCACCACCGCACAGAGCCCCCTACAGGACATCCATGGTAAAAACGCTGCTCACCTGGAGTACATGGTACACTATGTTCACGACCCACTTCACCTTGGCCTGGTAGGCAGCTCTCGACTTCACTGAAACACAAAGCGAAGGTTTTGAATAAACAACGGCAGATATGTCGCACGAATAACTACGTTTCAGCGTCAATAAGCAGGAAATTCCTACATCTAAACTTCTACATATCAGTGCACAGCATGAACTTTCAAGCTGTAAAATACAACATTTAGCTGAACAAACAGGCAAGGGTCTCTTACGTGCTGAGGGAACATGAGACCAACCACTGGGCTGTCGAAAGCAACCAAACGGGTCGTTAAACGCCAGCTGTGAGCTTGTGCTTAAGTGTGACAGTAACACAGATCTAACCCCCACCTCAAAGGAGCTTTACTCAGGCGACAGGAAATTCCCCATTCCAAGGTCACCTTCCCTCTCATCCAGCTCCTGGTCCTTAAAGGGCTTACATGGTCTTTGCATTCAAATATCTACTACTAACCTGTCCTGCCTGAGAGTAATCTGTGTGGGACATCCATAATCATGGTCAGAAGGAGGGGTCTCCAGACGAAGCGCAGCACAGCCTTCAGCCTGTGCTCTACAAGGTCATGCCATTGTACAGATAGAAGCCGGTCCTCTGCTGAATGCACTGATTTTCTTTTGTTGTCGATGGATCCATTAGTTTCTCACTTCCCAACCCTACTTCTAGATGCGAAGGGTGTGTGTGTGTTTATCGACTTTGGCAGCGCCTGTGTGTTTTTAGAATGTTTTTCGCATGTGCTAATCCTTACCGTGCGACTTGAGCTTGTCGGTCATCTTGTTAATCTTGCGTTCCAGCCTCGCATACCTGGCAAACTCATCCATCATGCTGATGGAGGACAGCTCCTTCTTCATGTCCTGGATCTCCTTCCGCATCTCCAGCTCGTGTTCCGCATCCTTGTGGAAGACCTTAGACAACTTCAAAGGAGAAGCATTAAATGGGAATTAGCCCTCAGGATGAACCTTTAGGTACATTCAAACACAGACACGTTCCTTCAAGCAACTTCTAATGACAGTTTTAGAGAGTCTAATGTATGGTTGCAAAATTCTGGGAATTTTCAAAGTTGGAAACTTTCCATGGGAATTAATGGAAATACACTGGAAATTTACTGAGTTGCAGGTTAGCCTATAACGGGGAACTTAAATGCAGTTAATGGCATCTTGACGGAAATAGTGATATCACTGTGTAACCCAGTGCTTGTGAGTAATTGCGTGTGTGTGTAAAAACACCCCAAAATAAGCCACGGAGGCTAGTTCATTCAATATTTCCAAAATTCCCCAGCTTAACTTCCAATGGAAAGTTTCTAGCAACTTTCCACCCCTTTGCAACTAGTCTAATGGAATATTTGCAATATTTAAGAGTGCTCTGAACGCCAGCATCACAGTGAAGCACGTTGACTGCGTTCCTGTATCCGTGTAAAGGTCTGGGAAGTTTGTATGGAATGATGAAGGAGAAAATGAAATTTACATATGGTCACATGATGATGAGGACATAGTTTTGACAAACTGGTGTATTTAATTCAGGGACACTGATTGATGTTAGAAGAATGGAACACTTGATCAGGTGGAGGGCATGGCAACAGAGAGCAGGGACAGGCAGACAGAGACCGCCTGCATGGTTTCCAGTAAGACACCAAATGAGTGAATCTACTAGGTTTTAGTAGACTTTGGGGTTTCAATGCACAGCAAATTTTAGTAGAATTACGATTTTAATTAGGTTGTATGCAATTTGAGCCCCACAGAAGTACTACAGTAATTTCTCTCTCTTTTTAAAGGAGTCAGACACCAATTGGGTGGCATGGAGTGGAGGCCGCAGGGAAGGTCTGGTACATATACCCCGGGAGAGGCAGGGTTGGTGTAGCCACTGAGGTAGGGGTTTCAACTCCCATCTTTGTCTGCATTTTGTGTGCAGACAGGACCTGATACTGTATCCATGGCCGAGCATTTTTTTTAACGTCCTTTAAACTGTGGGTTACAGAATGATCACGAAAATCACATTCATCTATGGATTGGGATGAATGTCGCAATTTGTAATATGATAACATGTAGAATACCATGAACATGTAATGATAATAAACATATGGTTAAACCAAGGCCATGATTACCATATACACTGGGGGGACATGTCCACCCCCAATATACAAAATTGCTCACTATACTCCCCCCCCCCAATATATACAGTGGAAATCTCTTAGTGATCATGGTTATAGTGATCAACCACTTATATGGATGTAAAAGCTTGGGACAGAATCATTCCTATACAAATACTGTTTAAATAATTTGTTTGGAGTAATCAGGCAGTCTGCTTACAGTGTTCATTTTGGGTCTTTTTATACATATGGACAACATATAGAAAAAATTTAAACTACGGTCATTCTTTTTTTTTCTTGTCTACTTTGCCTTGCGCTAAACTGTCTGCTTCTGGCTACCTGAGGCTAATGCTGCACAGAAAACATGAAGGGAAAAAGTCAGTGACAAAAACAGACTCATCAAAGCTTATCATAAACTAACAAAACAAGCACCGGAACTACACTAAGCTATATTTTCTGAACAGTACTGTATTATAGCGTATTTTAATTATACAGTCCAGTAATTTAATTTGTACAGTACTGTAATCTGAAAAGTGTTTGAGGCAACTGTACTAAGGCGATAAAATTCAGTAAATAGTGACGCAGTCCATTTTATTACCTAATATGCATGTAATAAATATACAAAATGTCAGTTAGACGGTAATCTACCTGAGATATAAAGAAAAGAGAAATTAAATCGGTTATAATGATCATCCATTTATAGTGATCAATTCCACCCAAACAGACTTGATCACTGTCAGCTGTAACATAATTACGGCCTTGGTCCCCCCCAACGTTGACTCCATGGCTTCGGCCTGGGGTTAAACATCAAGCTGCCCAAAGGAACAACATTCCCGGGGTTGGTGCATTGGGATTATAGCTTTGAAATTGGGTTTATTAATCCTGATAAGATAATTCCTACGCTGGGGTGCCACACTTCTTTCTGATAGCTCATCCAAAATGAAGGACCTGCTTACAAATGATATCTTTGAATGAAACCCTTTCTGGCCCCTTTATCACTGTTGTGGTTGAAGCTTCGCACGTCCCCCGATTTCGTCCCTAACTAGGAAAATTCGGGAAGGGAAACGGCCAACCTGCATGTACAGTCTGTGGGGGGACCTGCACTCGGTGTGAGGGACGTATTTTTGTATATTATACGGACTGCGGCCAGAAACGTGTGTATCGACACCGGGCAGCGCAGGAAAGGCGCCCATTAATGACAGCGAGAAATCCGAGCGTGTGTCACATTCAAAACAATTGCTGCGTCTCCAAAACGAAAAGACTAAATTGAATGAAACGGTAAAATGCAAATATTTTAACCTGGTAACGCGATTACTTAAGTGTGTCCGGGATCTGCTAAGGGAATAAATCCATGAACAAAACATGACTGTTCCGGCGCTCTCTTAAGGTGAGAAGGTCGCTCCCGGGCCGCAATACTTACGGAAGAGGAGATGCTAGGCAGCAGCGTCTTCACCAGGTTACACAAAAGCACGGAGCCCAGCACCAGGAACCAGGCGCAGCCCTCCGCCATCTTCGCTCCGCTTTCCCGCCGGCGCCCCCTGGCGGCGCGTGCGGAGCGCGCGTGCGGCGGCACGTTCCCCTTCCGCCAGGCGTTCGGCGCGCGAGGACCTCGCGGCGCTGCTGCCTGGGATCTACCGCCGCGCGCCTTTCGCGGAACACGCGCGTGCTGACCCTCTGCTATATGCGGATAAATCGGGCGTGAGGGATTCGCCCGATGTGCGCGTCATGGATCTGGGGAAAGGGAACAGAGAATCAAAGGTCACTGTAAAAAGAAAAACCATGAACGTATGTGCGATCAAAGCCACTATTCTGACCACGACTGTGCATGTAAAATAACAGTGGCGTGCGAAATACACGTGCTGCATTACCTAGCATAACCACACAGGTATGTTGCTATGATTTAAAAATGTTTCGGCGAATCCCAAGTCCAATGAGAAGAGGAGCAAGGGGCGGAGTGTAGGTTCCCCGTCAGGTTGCTGCTATAATGAATAGAATAGGGAAGGGGGAGAGAGAGAATCCAATCCGGTTTGAGCTAGTTTTTGTTTCGGTGAAACATTATAGTCTGGTTAGACTCTGGTAGAAGGTACAGCTTTACACTTTAAGTTAACGTTGTACTGTATTTCCCCCCCACCATATCCGTAGAGGGAATATTTCCCGCAGTATTTTACTTGTAAAAAATAGAAGAGCGAGAGAGTGAAACATGCCGAAAAGAAACAAAGTAAGTGAAATGCCGTTAATTAATGGTTACATTTTATGTAATTAACATTGCAACAAGTATTTCAAATGCATTTCGTACGTAATCACCGAAAATGCACCCATTGCATTGCCGATGAATCGAGATGCAGCTGTGTTGCACTTTCTGTTTGGGCAGAGGGTTAGATGTGTCTCGTCTGTTTTGATTTGGGAAGTGGCGCGTTCTCTCCGTCTCATCTCCCTGCCTTCGTTTTTAGGGGATCGCTTTCTACTTTCTTTGCAATAATTCATGCTGCTGCGCATACTAACAGAATAAAACTTTCTTTGTTTGCATGTTTGCGGTCGTTGTTTTGTCGACGACGAATATCGGCACCTTGTTTGTTTGGGTGACGGTCTATGGATTTTGCAAGAAAAAAATTGAAACTTTGTACGGAAACGCAAAAATAAAAAAACATTCGTCGCTGGCGTGTGGATATTATTTTGTAAGCCTGTGGTAAATGTTGGCGCGTGTAAAAAATGTTTGAGGAGAGGTGTGCGCTTGCATGCTGGGGCAGCGAACATGTACTGCACGATTCCCTTGGTGTCTTGGAAAAGGGCATAAAGTCTTGGTGTGTCATGGCTACCCTTACATGAGAAGAACATTCGCTCGCTTCCTACTGTCGCCACCCCTCCCTCCCCTTCCCGCACGTTCAGCTCTCATTACACTCAAAATCGTGTTGTATGATGTTACAAAAACAAAGGGATTGTCTCGAGGGTACGCTTCTGTGACAGAAAAATGGAGGGGCGCTCCGCTGCAGGTCGCTTTTATCTCCCTGCTTCCAGCCGAGCCGCCGCGTTATGCAATGGCGCGTCCCCGACGCCCGACATCACAGCGCCGCGCAGGATTCCAGCACGTTCTGCGGCGGCTCGGGCGACCGCGGACGATCGCGCGGTTCCACATTCGAACGAATGGCGGGAAGGCGCGCGCCGCTCTCCACGCAGTTGGCCATACCCCCCCCCCCTTATTAATCGCGAGCTTACGCTGTGGGTGGGGCAGGCTGAAGGGGCGGGGCTTGCACTCCCCTCCCCCTGCGCGCGCTTCGGCGCCGCGTGAGCTGGAACCGCTGCACAGCGTTAATTGCACGTGACGTGTGAGCGAATGGGGTATGAGTGCATACAGCCAGGCGGCCTTCCTCTGTCCCTGTCAACTTTTATTCAGTTTCATAATCATAAATCGTCGATTTTTGCCTCCTTGTTTTTAAAGATTTTTTTCCCTTATTTTGTGAAATGTATTAATTTTCCAACATCATCTCTCTGCAGGCTAACAATGACACTGAAGCAAAAGAGGTAAGTGCATTCCTGTCAGACGGCTTTCTGCAGATGTCAGAGGTTCAGCCATTATTCAGCTTTACCACGACAGCTTTGGTCTCAGCCCTGCAGTAGGTAGAGGGAACTCTGACATCCAGCCTTAAGTGGAAAAACTCAGCCCTGTTTTCTTGTTTTTTTTTCCCAGCCTAAAAGGAGATCTGAGAGGTTGATAAATGTAAGTTCATGTCAGGTTAAACCTACCAGTGTTTACTAATATCTGTACTTACAATTATCATGCGTCACATTTGATTTTATTATTATTATTTCAGAAACCTGCAACGCCAAAGTCAGAGCCAAAGCCAAAGGTAAATTAAATTGATTGCATTAGTTGTTAATTAACAGCTTTTGAATCTGGAATGACAGTAAACTTGGGAATCAAACATAGATGTCTTTGGGGGAACCGTCACAGTCTGTGGGGGGGTATTCAGTCCAAATTGAATAATGGGGCTGCGGCGTCTATTTCTGAAGTTTATTCCTGTGGCTTATTCGCTGAGCTGTGAGGTGTCTGGCTCTCCGCAGAAGGCACCTGCAAAACCGAAGACAGCGAAGGATGCTGAGAAAGCCAGACCAGATGAGAAGAAGGAGGAGGCTCCTGCAGAGAATGGAGAGGCCAAAACGGAGGAGGGGGTGAGGGGGGCGCAGCAGCGCAGGCTGGGCTGGCGGCTACTCTGCTCTAAGCTGCAGAAATTTAGATATTTGGCTTTGCATGTTTTAAGTATTCGCCGTCAGCGGGTGGCATATTAGTTAAAGAGAAATAATAGAGATGTATTGCAAGGCCCAAGGAGCTTTCCTGTTGTGCAAAAATGAGCACGTTTCTTTGCACTGCAATAGTTTTCAGTTATGCAAATAGATTGCAAAAGTGGTTAAAAAACACTATATGCAAGTCACTAGCTATATGGATGTCCCCTACAGGCATGAACAATAGGGTGGTGGATTTTGAGTTAATGCTGATTTTTTTTAAATGCACATTTAAGAGTGTAATTGTATTTTTTCAAATTCCTAGGCACCAGCCACAGAGGAAGCTGAAAAGAAGAAAGAGGAAGACAAATAATTGATCACGCTGGTCACCAGAGATCCCTGTACCTCTTCTCTTGTACAATTCAGGGGAATATTTTTACTTACTATTTTATAAAATGCAGGTTTTTTAGTAGTTTGATTGTAGAAACACATTTTTTAAGAAACAAAGCAAATTACATTTTGGTCGGGATATCCGCAACATCATACGTTTTTAAACCTTCAGAGAAAAAAAATATTAGCCATTGTAAATGTCAGTGAGTTTTATTTCTTGGATGAAAGGGAGACCGGGGTGGGTTAAGGGTGCTAAAAGGGGTCGGTGTTGAGCGAGCAGACCTTCTGTTTATAAGGCATCTATTGTACAGCAGAAGGCCTGCTTTCAAATACTTACATTCCATAGGCTTTTTGTGTCAGGGTGGGGTGGACCAGCTCGGTTAATGCGTAGCTTAATTGTTTAAAACTGTTCAATTCTAGAATGTTTGTTTGTAAGCAGTGTTCTATAAATGTTAACGCTCGTATGGTTTTCTTATGCCACTCCTGCTTAATAAATGAGGCCCACTAGTTCTTGAGTTGACCCCCCCCCCCTTTCTGGTCAGTACGTTGCGTGCATTCGTTTCATTTTACGTTTTTGTGATAGCGTTGCAATAAATCGAAAAGCTGCTGTGGGGAAGAGAGGAAAAACGATGCGTCTTGTCGACATTTCTAAATACCTTGTGCGATGGTGCTTTGTGAGGATGGTTAAAGGAATGTCTGTGTTCTTAGCAAAGCTAATAACATGCATATCAGTGTTAAACATACTGGTGATAAATGTTCATTTTATAAGGACACTGGGATGTAACAACTATGTTCAGTGAGCAGACCAGCAGTAACAATATCCACATGTGGGTTTTAGGTTAAAGAAAAATAAAAATGTACAGATTTTTTTTCTGTTTATAGCTGTATCTGTAATGATTGGTATAAATAAACCGATTAAATGACTGGTGGTATTTTTGCGTTTTACTTTAATACTGAAAAAACTTAGTACTGGATAATCCGCCAAAAGATGGATGGATTGGTGTCATCCAAATTTGGTTACATTATGCTGAGGAACTGGCAGCTCCGCCTTGACCACTGGGGGACTGGTTGCAATATACTCTATATTCAGTATTGCTAGGAAGTACTTGTTTTAACGAAGGGTATCGATATCGGCACATAGGTAGCAAGATCAGTATGAAAGGCTGAAATTATGCAGTATTCCAGGACATACGCAGGTTAGGTGTCTGCACACAACTCAGAAGTACATTAGTGTTGCCTATTCGTTAATGTATTTCTATCCAATGTCCAGACAAATTAGTATATAATTTACTTTATTTGACTATTTCATAATTTCGCCATATAGTGTTTTTGTGGAAATGGTTTCATATGTATTAATGCTGTGAAATTTGGGTCATCAAGAGTTTTCTCCGCGTTAGACCTGGATGCCGACCGAACTACAGCTTTCATTTTTAACTTGGGAAAGGATGAAGGATTTTTCATCATTTTTTTTCACCCCTCTATTTGCCTGTAGACCAGGCGGTACCTTTCTTAAAGCTTCTAGTATACTTTGCAATAAAAGATCAAAAATGAAGACGAAAAGTCACAGTGAACTTAATTACACCCACTGAGAAGGAAATAAAATTAATATCAATAATACGATTGTATCACATTCATTAAACGTGGACGAATGTGCAATGTGTTGTAAAATGCATGGATGTCTTGCTCCAAGACTGTGAAACGGGGCATAACAAACAAGACATTAAACAATAAAGATTTCGGAATTATCATATTATCCAAGTAAAGGTAGTGCAAAGAGTCTAAGAATTAATAAGGATTTGCTTACGTAAAATTAATGTTATATGTAGGTTGATTGTCAGTCAATTCAATCTATACAGTCAAAGGGGAATATTTCTTATATATATATATATACACACACATGCATACACCATATACCTAACCTTCCTATCGCCCACATCAGCGCCAGTTTAGCCCGTGTAAATGCGATCGCGAATGCGGACCCCGTGTCTGGCCACTTCGCTTGTGACACGACATCTGAACAATTCGCCTCAAATAACATTTTAGCCCTTTAAATATTTACTGTATATCCTCATATTTATTTCATAAAACCCCAAGCGTCTCCCCTTCGGCCGGAGTTAGTCACTGAATAAACCTCAATAGCTGAATAATAATAATAATAATAATAATAATAATAATAATTGATGAAACCGAAGGCAACGGGGGGAAATGGCAGGACAATGTGAACGGTGTCAAATGGAACCAGCAATTTAGCTGATCGATTTAATAAAAACGAAAGAACCCAAATATTACTTTAGGCTTAAATATAAAATATAACTAAATAGGTAAACACGACGAAAGGATCTAGTATTAATATTCAGCAGTAACTGCCCACTTTTTCCACCCCTGGTCCCGATTGTCCTCCTATTAAAGTAACTAAATTCGTTAATTATGAAGTAGAATATTTCAGCCTGGCCCTTTTATTCGATGGAGACGTGAACAATAGGCTTCGATTTAATAGCCTTTCTTTTCGGGGGAAAAAAAGCCAGTTTGTTGTATTCGGGCTGGGCTAGATATGCACGGCTGGGGGGGGGGGGGTCATGTTACGGAGGACGGTCATATCCGCATCTGCACCTTGCAAACCTTTACATTTTAAACTAACCTTTGTAAAATGCATATTGCATGTATTTGCATCGCTGTATTCATATCCTGCATGGCTGCTGAGCTGCAGTGATGTTCTCCGTCAATGCGAACGTATTGATCACAGATCTGGCTGTTAATTGCTGAATCGCTTCCGATAGCTGTTTGTTCACAGAATCCGTCCACGGTACCTTACTATTTTTATTTTATTTTTTTTTTTACATTTTTCACATTTTTATTCTGTAATACCTTAAATACCCGGTGTAACGAAAAGATGCGTACTGTCTGATTTGTGTCTTAGGTCCAGTCGAAATTTGTATTTCGTTATTGTCAAAATGCATGCTGGTTTTCGGAGCTAAACATCAGTAAATAATCATTTCCTTTAAAATGTCTTGTATTTTGTGACGAATGACACCGAAACCAGAAACAAACGGCAGGCAGAGGTGTGAAATCTGCGTGTACTGACTGCTTTCCACTTTGCATCCACACGCAGCTGAATATAACTTTATTTGCAAGCATAGCATCATGCATATCATTACTGCTATTCACGGCTGGGGTTTTAATGCATGTCGGTAAAAGCCAAAGTTACCAACCCGTAAGGACAAACATTTTGGCGTTTGGTCTCGTTACCAAACACATTTATAACACTTTGTAAGCGCAGCCCTAATAAGCCATCTTCTGATATCCACTTAATCTCCTGCCCTCGCAGTTTTTAAGGGTAAATATCAAAGAGTAGGCACTCTCCGAAACTTTCACCCTATCTTGGACATCTATTGAGGTGCCTATTAATCCATTTCAGGATGCACTCCTGGACCAGCGTCTCCTCAGGGTGTGAGCTCGCAGACTTCCCCAGATGAGCACGGCTCCTCCCAGACATACAAAGTACCTGGTCTGGCATCTTCCCAATAACGGTTCAAGGAAACCTGTCTGCTGTAATCCCATTAAGCATTTACCATCCCACCTTGCGCTCAGCGGTGATTCCATCCGTACTATCCGTCCATGGCGTTTGCGATTAAACAATCCGAATTTAACCTTTTCTAATTAAAGACCTTTCCCCTTCAAGCATGGAGCCACCCACATTTTGGTTATACTTCCAGCAGCACAACTGCATTCATACTAGTAGGTCTGATAATAGCCTAGGCCTATTAAAAATATATATCCATTTATATTCCAACGTGACACCTGGACGGTTATAATACAATGTGTACGTTTTGGACATTTTGCCAGCTGACAGGCTTGGTCACTCTCAGTTTATGGGCTTTCCTGGGAGGTGATCAGCGTTAGAGGTCTGAGCACCCTTGGGATCGCTGATGCGGCTCTGAGTCTGATCCTGGATCAGGGTAGACTTCATGCATTCCTTTCCGTTAACGAGCTCGCAACCGTGTGTCCCTGACCTTCCAAAGTGCCGTGCTTTGACACAGGAATGTCGGTTCCTTTCCTAGATTTGCACATATCAGTTTGCATGTTAGCCCCTGGGGTGATGGACTGGTGTTCTGTTTATAAGCTGGGTCACGCTCATTGGCAATGCTGGCTGGACAGATTAGCTGGGGAATGAGCCAGGTAGGGGTTACTTTCTGCCATGACTATTGATTGGCCAGTTAAAAAACACAAAAGTGTGTTTTTCCTCATTCTTAGCTCTGTAAGTTGGGGTGGACAGTTTTCCACACTAGGTGGCACCACCTGCACATTTCTCTCATGATGAATAGTTCGCCTACATGCTAAAGAGCCATGGAGCTTCTCCTTTAAGATGCCCTGAATGTGGTTTTACTTCTCAAGACACAACCAGCCTTTATTGTATCATGAGGAAGCTGAGAATGCAGCCTGGGAGAGGATGTTAACCACAAAAAACGTAAATAACAGGCAGCTTTGCCTGTTTCCAATATGTACAGAGCATGAACCCCATCCTGGGCTGTGTGTGTGTGTGCGTGTGTGCGTGTGTGTGTGTGATGCATAGGAGGGGCATAATCTCATCAGAGGGCATGCACAGGAGCGGCGTGGTCTTGAATGCTGTCAGAGGGCATGCACAGGAGCGGCGTGGTCTTGAATGCTGTCAGAGGACATGCACAGGAGCGGCGTGGTCTTGAATGCTGTCAGAGGACATGCACAGGGGCTGCGTGGTCTTGAATGCTGTCAGAGGACATGCACAGGAGCGGCGTGGTCTTGAATGCTGTCAGAGGACATGCACAGGAGCGGCGTGGTCTTGAATGCTGTCAGA
>JAAGVU020000062.1:3175335-3187951 GCA_011763525.2 Mormyrus iriodes | reverse complement strand
CATGCACAGGAGCGGCGTGGTCTTGAATGCTGTCAGAGGACATGCACAGGAGCGGCGTGGTCTTGAATGCTGTCAGAACATGCACAGGCGGCGTGGTCTTGAATGCTGTCAGAGGGTATGCACAGGCGGCGTGGTCTTGAATGCTGTCAGAGGACATGCACAGGAGCGGCATGGTCTTGAATGCTGTCAGAGGACATGCACAGGCGGCGTGGTCTTGAATGCTGTCAGAGGACATGCACAGGAGCGGCGTGGTCTTGAAGGCTATCAGAGGATATGCACAGGAGCGGCGTGGTCTTGAATGCTGTTAGAGGACATGCACAGGGGCGGCGACAAAATGATAACGTCAATCTGAAGTTACTTACAGCATCGGCCATGCTGTGGAAAATATTTTTTTTTAAAAATGACAAAGTACTACTTATATTTATAACTTTTATTTAATGTTGTACAAAGCCAGGTCTTCTGCAGAATGAGAACCTGAAACACAAACAAACAAGCAGTGTTGCATGTCAGAGTAGTTCATCTGCTGGGAAGCCCAACAGAACCAAACTGAGCAACACAGTAACACTCATGAATACAAAGAGAATGTGCCGGAACTTCAAGGATCAGAGGTGCCATGGAAACACCTCACTCATCACCAAATACTACTGATGGACTAGCGAAACATTATGGCCAAATACAAAGATGCACTTTCTTAATGACGACCAAACAGGAGAAACCTAGCGCCACCAGGGTCACATGCTGCGGAAAGTCAGCGGCCTGGTCTGCAGCGTCCCTCCACCCACCTCCTAGGCCTCTTTCTCAGGTGGAGCCTCATCGCCCCCCTTGGTGTTCCGTGTGTAGATGATCTGTGCTCTGTGTTTCGAAACCAGCTTGATCAGGCCTGGGCCGAGAGAAAAGAGTGTTTTACTGCATGACATCCTCAATAATAATAGCACCCCGCGTCTATATACTGGCTCCTGACTGACTCGATCCAAAGGTACTGAACGGGGTATCAGCTAGGGGAGGCCTAAAACACAGACCAAAAGACACAGACACACAGACACACACCTTTGCCAAGCAGCTCCTGGAGAGCAGCCCTGGCCAGGGAGCCGCGGATCTTCAACCTCTCCGAGACCACGGCTGGCGTGATCAGCTTGTAGTTGGGCACCTCCTTGTAGAGCTTGTCATAGGTGGCCTTGTCGAAGAGCACCAGGTTGTTCAGCTTATCCCTCACCTTCCCCTTGGACCACTTCTGCTCACAGACACGGAATTCAGTCATTTCACCACATGCACAGCAGGTACGGGACCCCACCATGGTCTCAAGGGACACTGCGTACCCCAGTATGTGGAAAGCCCTGCTGTGACTGAAAGTGAAAGCCCCGCCTTCCAAAACCAGACCCCCCATGACACTGATCAGGTTGGTGTTTTAGTTAAAAGGTATCAGACACAGAACGAGATACATAAACCTCAATGTGAGAGGCAGGTACAGTCCTAGTGTACTGGGAACAAGAGGCTTTACACTGACTACATGCTAGTGCAGATTCAGTGTACGTAGGAGACCAGACATAAATCCATATGCGAGAAGAAAGTGTCACCTTCCAGTTCAAACACAGGGTTTGCTACAGATTTCTGCAGGACGCCCTGCTAACAGCCCCCCCCCCACACACACACACACACACACACACACACACACACAGCCTTACCTTCTTCTTCGCCTTGCCTCCAGACTTGTTGACCGGGTCCTTGTCCTTTTTGGCCTTGCCTGGATCCTTCTTTTTCTTGTCGTCCTTGGGAGGCTGTTTAAAAGAAATAAATGAGGCCACTCAGGTTATATTAAAATCCCTAGCACTTTCTTTTCAGTAGAAATGATCGGCGGATGCTGACGTGTTAAGACCAGCTGTCATTCCAGCCCATCTGCCTACACCTCACACCAACCACATTAATTACGCCAAAAGTGCCGAACCGATCGTGGCTGTACATCAGTGTCCGCAGCACATAAACCTCGCCGGCTCCCACTTTACGCTGTCGCTGCTATATGTGTCAGCTTATACAGCCGCAGCTTTTTTTTCGGGATGATTTAGGAAGTTTAAAGCATAATTTTGAATACGATATTTTAGACTATGTTGTTGCCTATTTAACCATTACAAGGCATCTTAACAGATAAAGGTTTAGCTAACCTCACTAATTCGCAATGTGGATAGTGGTGATTGTATGGGATTTAGCAAATTAGCATCACAAGCATGGTGTTCACCTGAAATACTGACCGTTTTCGAATGACATTAACAGGTATTTTGACATTTACAGTACTACATTGTCAGAGCACCACTTCCCTGGAGGGTAATTTTACCGCTTTCATTAGAAAATGTATTAATTTGTTTTGTCGAATCGGTGCAGGCCTGCTCACCATGTTGCTGCACCGGCTGAACCTGTAAAAAGAGGAAGTTTAGCCCGTGCATTCGTCCCTAGGAAAACCCGACTGGCCACCACATCCGGAAGTATCGTCTCGCTGCATTCTGGGAAATGTAGTTTTTAAAACATCTTTTATAATGGGTATTACGAACTAGTGTTAAGCCGAATCCCATTCCAGTATGAGATTTTTTTGTGCATTATACTTCGATTTAATATTTGATCTAAGGGCTGCCTGTCGTACCCTGCGGTTGTGAATAATGCACAAACGCATTTACAGCGTAACACGTATCTGCAACGTTGCCTAAGCGCCGCATGAAGGTGACTTATGTGATATTTAGCGCACAAAGGTGCTACCATCAATTAACTTTTGCAAATAAAATAAGCCGTTCGTTTTTGAACACTTTATTTGAATATGAAGAAATATAGTGTCTTAGTGCTGACCATGAACGATTCATACTACAAAACGGGAGAAATCGCTTCTGGGTCGATATGTAGATTTCGCATCATACGGCCAATCAAACTGCACTTGTTCTTATTAGAGTATAATTAAAATGCCACATTTAATAAAATTCAATTCCTATTGAAGCCAATAAACTCTTAAAAACGCAAATGACAACACCAGTTAAATTAAATGAATTACCAAGGATGCCATTGTTGTTTGATTGTTACAAGATTCATATTCTTGTGGAGTCCCTGCATTAATCTTCCTCTTCGACTATTTAATTTTATACCTTGAAACCAGTGCAGTGTTCTTCAAACCCATTAATGCTGTGGACTGAAACTGGTGAGAATGTAGTTGTCCACTCAGATAAAGGCACTATATGAAATTAGAAATCAGCTAAGTCTGTTTAACTACCATTCTATACTATGTCATTAATTAATGTCATGTTTCCAAGTGTTTCCGTTGGATTTGAATTTCTGAGACCTGAGTTAACACATTGCCTTCAGGTCCTTTTTATAAGTTCCCTCATTACCGTTGAGTAGACACCAAAATCTTCATGAGAAAATCGAGGTTCTCTATTACGCAAATGTGCATATTACAACAAAACAGTATATTAAACTTTCAAACCATGTGGGTACTGCTGCGTTTTCAGCGGCTTGATTGGCTAAGGAGTCTGTCAGGCTGACCAGTGAGATGGCAGACTGGGCGGTGCAGCCAGACGGCTGTCCCCATTGGTTGTGGGGGACTGAGGGGTGTGGCACTCAGTCAGCCTTAGCATGCACACGGCCCATCTTGGTGCGGATGTTGCGCAGCAGGAAGAATCCGGCTGTAGTGGCAATGCAGACAAGCTCGGCGACCCAGAATGCCATGTCCCAGCTGTGTCGCTTGGCGATGGTGCTGAATGGAAGTCCCGCGAGGAAGGCCCCAACTGTATCCAATAAGAAGCAAGCACCTTCTATTATTAGTTGCAGTAAAACTTGCAAAACTACCTGACAATGGACCCACTTTTTCAATGGTTAGCATGGGATTTGCAAATAGCTTCAGGAAGTTAAATACAAAACCGTTAGTAAAGAATGGCTGAAACTCACCGTTGGCAACCAGAGCCACAATGGCGTGGGAGGTCCCACAGTAGTTGGAAGGGGCATTCTCACTGGCTATCACGCCAAAGAGGGCGATGGGGCCGCAGGAACAGAAGCCAAAGATGGCCCCCAGGACAAGTATCCAGATCTGCAGAGTCAGAGAGAGGCAGCGTGCCTTTTTAAGTGGCTCCCCACTCTACCGCGTTGAAGTGTGTCAACATGCAAATCAAAAAAGTCAAACTATCTTTTATTTTCAACTTCAGATGTGTGATGCTTGGTGTCGTAGACTGAGGTGGAATATCATTATTGGTGGTCACAGTGCAAATGTGAAGTAAGAAAGAGAATATAAACACTGAGATATATAAACATGATCATTTCAGACATGGACATTAAGACATTGACACAGTAATACCTGAATACCTGAAAGCCACCTGAGCGGTGGGGGAGAATGGTATGGAGCTTTGCTGTCTTAGTATGTCACTGTTTATATTCTCTTCATTACTGCGTGCTGCGCACAGATGAATATGGTAGCATTAAGACGGAAATCCTCATAGGTGTGTCAAGCACAGTGTTGGAAATATGAACAGTAAGAGAAATGGAGACTGCGGTCTTGGCTTAGGACATGAGCTCAGAAGGGAGGAGACTCTGGAACCTCTTGCTCCGATAAGCCCGTCAGGATAGCGAGAGGATGCAGAACCAACAACCAGCTGGGAGCTTCCTAAATGACACAGAAGAACCAGCAGGCGGGAAGGCAGTGAGCTACAGAAAAGGCCAGCAGTGAAAAGTACCCTTATGGTGGAAGGGAACACAACAGCTCTGTGTGAAGAGCACTGTCTTACCTTAAGTGGCGTGACAGTGACTCTGAAGAGGTACATGGAAACAAACATCCCAGCCATCATGGAGATGAGAAGGCTGTGACGGGGGCTGCCGTGGGTGCCTAGGCCTTGCTGGATGATAAGAAGATGAATGGCACACCGCATGCGGAAAGAGGCGTTCACGTGATCAGGTAGACAGAGGAAGACAGGACGGCTGCTGGTATGGTCACATGTATCGCACTGACCGACTGCGCCACCTATCTGCTTCTAGTAACATAACGGTCACCTGAGACTTTTCGAGAAGCTGATCATGCCTGGAGTGGCTGGGCAGCTGGAAACCCCTGAGATGTTTATCCTCCCCGATTCCCGTCATCTCTGCCACCACCGTCTTTTTCATATTGACTTTAACATAGTTACCTCCACAAAGTCTATTTGGAATCTCCTGAGAAATATAATCAGGGCTGGCCCACCCCTTTTCGGGGCCCTAAGTGAAGTCTGATTAACCTATGGGAACCAACCCATTGTCAAGCACGGTTTCAGCCCGCTACAGGTAATAATGAATTATGTACAGAAAATACCCTGTTTTCGGCTCGAGTACGGCTCAGATACTTTAGTCCGCGGTCCGGCTTGGTTCTTCGTGGCAGTGAAAAAGTGCGACTAGTTGTCATTTATCATCTTCCTGCCCATTCTGGCAAGCTGATTGATGGGGGCGCCCCCTAGTGGCCACTGAGCCCTATGCAGATGCTTTGACAGGCCCTGAATTTCATATAAGGCAGTCAGAGGGTTCTGTTCTGCGCCGGTAAGCGCATTAACTGAAAAGAAACACCCCACAAACCTTAGCGACGGCCTTGTCCGTCAGGTACCCTGCTGCCACACTGCCTACCAGGCCTCCGACCTCCAGCGCACTCATGTAGGAGCTACCTGGGAAAGACAAAATAACACCCACACCAGTGCTGTGGGCCATTACTGCAGAGGGTTAGGCTTTCGTTTCCAGAAGGTTCTCTTTAGGTTATGAAAAACATCACCCCAAATGTATCCAGCATGCCGTAGTGGGAATATTACAATCCCGTTCTTTCTTGGACAACTTGAAGCGTTTCTACCCAACAACAGCTCAACGACACGACAGTGTTTTACTTGAGCGCTCTGACACTCTGTAGGGGGATGTTCTCCAAAGCACCGGAAGTGAGCGTCTGCCGCCATCGTCTTACCCATAAGAGCTGACTGGCCCTTCTCCTGGATGAGAAAGAGCTGTCCCCAGTCTGAACAGGCCGTTTTCACTCCAAACACCATCAGGAAGCCCATGGATAAGACCCATAGGTAGGGTGAAAGCAGGAACTCCCCAAGGGTGCTCTCGTCATGCTGAGCTCCTGAGGGGAGAGAGACAGGGTTACAGGGTCCCACGGGCCACCCCGGATGGGGTCTGTGCTTACTCTGGTCAGTACCACCGGATGTGCAGAAATACTACTGGTCAGAGGTCATTTATTTTTATTAACGTAGCTATTTCCATCCTCACTCGAGCCAAATGCCAGTGAAATGGATCAAACAAGTGGCTGTACCAGCTGCCCGATATCTCTCTGTCAGTCACGCAATGACGAGGAAGACAGCACACAATAACACAGATGCTTTAGGGAATATTACAGATTCATGTAAGAATTTATCATTGTGTTCATAGGTCTTCACCAGAAGGCTATAGGTTCAAGACCCATGTGGGGGTGCTGTTGTGCCTTCATGGCAGAGGAACCCCTGAATGGGACATCATTACACTACACAATTTGGATACATCAAGTCGTCTTTGAGATCCTAAAAAACACTATATATATAAAATGTATTATTATTATTATTATTATTATTGTCTAGCTGTGTACCTAGTGTAAATCTGCACAACACAGGCAGTGTATGCAAAATCTGTACACAGGGGTGGGACTTAACCTCCCTGCCAAGCAGTGCTGTCATTATGGTGAAATGATTTAATTCCCATGATTAAGCTGAGAGAAGCCAAGGAAAGGACACTATACAGAGCCTGATCATTTGTGGCCAACCAGGGGACAAACAGTACCACCTACGGACCGCCCCACTCACCCTTCAAACGGTCCCGCCCACGGACCGCCCCACTCACCCTTCAAACGGTCCCGCCCACGGACCGCCCCACTCACCCTTCTTGCCCTTCTTGGTCCCGGGTTCGATGCTCGGTAGCCCCACGCTGCTGGGCTCGTTCTTGATGAACAGCAGGCAGAGGAAGGCGGTGGCCATGCAGACCAGGCCGGAGGCACAGATGGTAGAGCGCCAGCTGTAGCTATGCGCCATCACCGTGGCGACCACCGGGCCCAATCCCCCGGCCAGGTTCATGCTGCAGGTCAGTACGGCCCACCAGGTGCCAAACTGCGATGGCTCGTACCACTGGGGAGGCAGCGGGGGGAAGCAGAGGGGCAGGGCTAGCCCAATATTACCTTACATCTTGTTTACTTACCTTAGAATCAGCGCAAACAGCAATAATAGGGGTTAATAGGTTCATTAGTCTTAGTGATGCACCACTCATTAACCAGCCAAGGGCAGCCCCCCCCACTGGCAACTAACTCACTCAGATGAGCTGGAGCGTGTAGAGGGGCCATGCAAGCTCAGCCGAAACCAGCAGCAGAGTGGGGTTAAGCTCACTCCATGTCAGGAGTGCGCAGGACCAATCACACCTCACCTGCTTTCTGCAAAAGCCAAAGCCATACTGCCCCCTGCTGGTGATGATTATGTCAGACGGGGAGGTGGAGGAGGACAGACTGGCGGAGTGCATGTTCCTGTTTGGTCAGGGGGTGGGGCTTCAGGGGGCACTGACCGGAGTGTCGTTGGGGAGTGGGGGGTGGGGGGGGGGGACAGCTGCAGCTTCTCTTATGCCAAAGGGGAGAAAGTATGCAAACCCTCTGCCCAAAGGGCGAAGGGTCAGAGGGGTCCAGTCTGCTTTTAATACCCACAAATCCAGGCTGTGTGTGTTTGCGTGTGTTTCTGCTCCCCTCTGCTATGGTACATGTGATCCCATCAGAACCAGTAAAGGACAGCCTCCGGAGTGGGCCCCTTAAGTTACACTCTGCTTCTGCAATAATATCGGGAGGTATAAATGTGTCAGATATGACATTCAGACCTAGGCAAGTTTCTTTAGCACCAGTGCATCGCACGAGAGCTTCCAAAGAAGTTCACCTACCCCAGGCCAGGTGACAATGCCCCAGCCTTACCTTACGCAGAACCTTCCCGCACGGGGGCCACCCAAGACCCTGGCCCAGTCCGTTCAGGAACCACAGGAACGCGAACAGCCCCACCGAGGAGGACCAGGAGAAGAGTACATTGACGATGCCAACGGAGAAGAGGCCGATGGAAAAGAGCCAGCGGGCACTCATGTGGTCCGAGAGCACGCCGCTGATGAACTTGCTGATGGCGTAGGCCAGGGTCTGGCTGCTGGTGATCAGGCCTGGAGACACATGCAGGGAGACCGGCTCTGAGTGGCTATGGCTTCCTGGACACCCAAAGCCCACCCAAGCTCAGATGAACAGGCATTAAAAGAGAGTGGCAACCTACTATACCATCCTGCTATGTCTGTACTGATTTTCTGTCTCAAAATGTAGACTTCCTGTTCTGACATACTATCCTCCATCTATCTAGCTTCTATGACCCCTTATCCTGTACTGGTTTGCCAAGAGTCTGGAGCCTATCCCAGAATTCACTGGGCACAAGGCAGGGGATACCCTCCATGAGAAGCGTGTCAGAGGACAGTGTTATGATGTCAGAAAACCTTCCCAGCTTTTAAGATTCAAACTGTGGTATTTTCCCTGTTAGTGGACTCTGGAATGTTCCTCAATTCCAATCTAATCCAGAGGAATTAGACAGAGAGTAGAAAGGCCTCTTGAAAGCTTTATGCACACTTTCTGAAAACGAAGCCAAAATTGTCAATTAAGCTAGGTCTCCCTAAGGTCTATATAAAATGCCATGATCTTTCCTTTGAGAGAAAACCACTCATTTTCTGCCTGAAAGACCAGCCAATTTTTCATACTCTGAAATCCTAAGAGACACCCTGTAAAAAAAATCACATTAAGTGACATTTTACTGATCCCTGTGGGGAAATTCTCTTTTTGCCAACCCCATCTTGCTCTCCAGGGCATACATATAAGTGAGAGCAGGCTTGGCAGCAAACGGGAGCCATCTGCAGAGGTGTCCACCGAGCTGGGGGGTTAAGGACCCACGGGCATGTGACTATTCTGCCAAGGCCAGGCTCAAACCGACAACTTTCTGATCACAAGCACAGAGGAAGAAGTTTAGATCCAAAAACCAAGAGCTGTAGTAATGGCACAGAGCTATCCTCCAAGCACCAGGCTCTTACCCAGATCATCCTTGTCCAGCTCGATCTCCTGCATCACAGAGGGCATCACGAAGGAAAAGGTCTTCCTGTTGAAGTAGTAAAAGGTGTAGCCCACAAACATGGCCACAAAGATGCTGACGCGGTAGTATGTGTAGCCCGCCATGACTCCTGTTGGAGAAGGAGATGTCTAAAAGGTGGATGATAAATACAGAGGAACAGCCGAGGGTGGTCAGAGAGCCTCCCTGGGGCTGGGGTGGGGCAACGAGGCTCTGTGTTGGGCTCTCTGTGATTGCGTGGTGGGGGTTAGTGTTCAGCTGCGCCCTTCCATGGGCCACTATGCTGTTCTTGCTGATATTTCCTGGATTAATAGGATAATGATATTCCTGAGGTGCTGGTTTGGGCAGTTCCAGTATTAATGGACTGTTCCGGACGTCTGCTGTAGCCAGATGGATGTCTGTTCGGGACCTGAAAGACAGTAGCATATTTAATCTGGTTCAAACTCTTCCTGTCACAATATGAAAAAGCCTCACCTGGTGTGTTGTGACAAAATCATCACACAGTATTCTCAGGATGTTGGCAAAGACGTGTTCCTACCATCCTTACCCAAATCTACACCCTAGGTTGCAACCCAAAAATGGGTCGCGAGACCGTTTCCATTGGGTCAAAGAGTGTGTGGTTAAAGAAAAACGAAAATCAATTTTTTTCTATCAGATTTATTTTTGAACAGTGCTTACCATATCTGCACTATTTTTTGGTTGAAAAATGTGAGTCGTGACTTAATGATGATGGAGCTTACGACGGATTCATAGGAACCTGCGCTGCGTCTTCCAGCTTCGAGCTGAGATACGTCCGTAGATGCCTTGGGTCAACGCCGGAACGCCAGTTAAGCATTTCGGACATGCAGCTAAACGATCCCGTCTCCCGAAATAGGACACAGACATGCTAGAAGGGACACGACCGGTTTCGGGGAGCCGGGGGGCTCGTCGTAGCAGACTTTTCACGATATCATCAATATTATTGTATAATTATCGCCAAATCATCAAAAGGGGGGGGGAGCGTCTTGGATACAATTTGACATGCTTTGTGTATTTACTTATTTTTAAGTGGTTTTATAAAGCATTAATCATTCATTACAAATTTGTGACAACGTGCCCCTAGCACATTCTGATTTTACTTTTTGCTGAATTATCTATGGATTAAGAATGGATTCCTTCTGTCAACACTGTACACCAGTTACATACACCAGCTGTATGTAAAAGACCTCACTGTAACAGCCTAAGCTGCCACACCACGGGGGAATTACACATTCAACCAAATTAATTCGCCAAGTAATGTTTGCCGGATAAATGCTCTGAAATTGCATGCTGCTAGGCTGTCGCATTTAAAGGTCAGCGCGACTCACCACCTGTCCTCTGATCACAAATGCAGCGAACTATCCTTAGTTGAAAAAGAAGGATTTACTCTCGGGCCAGCCGTCCGCTGCTCTCTCTGATCGCCGTGATTCCTGTTAAGTAATAAGTATCTCAGCGCACAGCTGTAGGGTAACAGGCTCCTTCCCAGCACTGTGACAGGAGATAACACCCTAACGTCTAGCTACCACATTGCCCGGAGATCTTTCCAAATATACTCCTTGTGTGCGTGGCTTTTTTGTATGATTTCGGCTACATCGCATTTTGAACGACTGGGTCAAATTTGGGGTGAAATGACCTTAATATGTAATACTGTAGTTTAAATGAGTATTAAAATGCAGCTCTAATGCAGTTATGAAGGAAAACTTCTGTACATTGCATTATACCCATTACAGTGGCGGTGCAAATGTAATGGTTGCACACTCTCAGCGATGTGCTTGAACTACGTATGTTAGAAGTATCCGAGCTACGTAGCTGGGGGATCACCCGCTATAGCGATCATCCACTTAAGTGATCACCCGCTATACCGATCAGCCGTTGTACTGAAGAGCTCCTGTTCTATTGTGGAATCGGTTCTTCCCCTGAATGCGCTTAAGAATGAAACACAAACAGGGTCGCTCTGAGGATCAGGGGATCTTTTCAGTCTGAAATGGCAGGATGTAAAGTGATTTTTATAAATTTCACTGTCATTTTCTTTTTACTTCAAAGGCTCTCCTCCCACCACAGACGATCGTGTGCCACACCGAATCCGCAAAAGTGGGGCCGTGAGGCACTAACACGGTCCCTTGAACCTCACCTATTACTTCCTATTCCTTACACTGTAACTGGGTGACTGTAAACCCCCTCAAGTCACCGAAACCGCCAATAAAACCTATATGCTCTCAAACATGGTTGGTAACATAGCGCGCACGGCAATTTATGTCTCTGTGATGAAAAGATGTAGGTCCCTGGACATCCACCAGGGGGGTACATTTCGCAATTTGGGGAGCTGAAGATAATTTCGAAGGGCGTTCCAACTTGCAATTTTACTACCTTGCTACTTAAGTCTACATGAAAACATCACTAAAATAGCAGAAACTGTGTTACTGAAGTACAGATCTTTCTAGTGTTCGGTGTCGACCGACTGTGATGATAATTTTGAGCACTAGATGGGGCTAGAGGAATAAATATTTAAAATAAAAACGCAGCACCATGAATTCTGAATAATCCAACCGAGTAATAGATGATGTACAGTACCTTATAATAATGCTTTATAACAAAGTACTGAACGATACTTATATCGTTTTAGATTTCATAAAACTTCTTAAGTCTGTTAGCCGGGCTTTTTCCAAAGTTTATCACCCTTCAAATGGATTTAAATTTGAAAGAAGAGGCTGTAAAGTTATACATTTCACACTATGAGGGTTTTACTGCGTTCTTACTGAGTTATTTTTGTATATACTGTGCATGTATTACATTTGTGCCACGTGACCGACACGGAGACGACGCGGAACAGTCAATCTTTATAATAAGGCATCATATGTCTCCCATTGCAACTTGTGAACTTTTCTTCTATATCCAACAAATAGCCACACAAAGTTTCATCCAACTCTACGGTGGTATTTAGGGGTTAGGCTGAGGACCAGCCAATTCCCCACAGCAGTCAATGCATAATTTACCAGTCCCTTACAGCGTCGATTCTCCACCCCGCAACCCCCCCGGTGCCCGGACTCAACGCTGTTCTTGTTCGCATTGTAAGCACATTTGTTTACACCGACTGCTCATTTTGCACATTGTATATCTCCAGTTTGCATCTTGTAATACTACTTCGCATAGAACCATACTCTACACTTACATTCAATTCTATCTATCTATCTATATGTTGGCTAGATGCGTTTCACTGGCCCTGTTCTTGTAGTCAGAACTCTGGCAATTAAGTTGAATCTAATCTAATTCAGAGGTCATTCAGACCGATATACTGTAATAAGTTTTTCACTTCTAGGCAAGTCTGCACACACATACACACGCATTTACATGTATGTAACAGTTTTATTACCTTGTAAATAGTCTATAGCAGGGGTGTCAAACTCCAGTCCTGGAGGGCCAGAGCCCTGCACATTTTTGGTTTTCCCCTTATTTAACACACCCGATTCAACTCCTGGCAACTC